>JAGSMR010000004.1:4872500-5425000 GCA_029286605.1 Sericinus montela
GTCCAATCCACCCCTCTACAATCAACTCCTATTTTTTACATGGCAAAACAACCTTTGCGAGGTCAGCTAGTCATAATATACAAATATATACGTATATACATATTTACATTAAAGACACAATAGTTGTCAAAATTGCTTAATTGACAGATTTTTTTATTACTTTCGCGAGAAAGTTGGCTAGCAATCAAAACACATTATTTCTTCTTTGCAGCTTATCGAAAACTCGATTATCTGCTGGTTTTTTTTATTAAAATATAATTTAATTGGGTGATATATTTAACATTGTGTGGAAATTTTTAAAATAGTTATTTCTACTGGCGTCTCCGACCGCGCATTGTAAAGACATTCCTGCGGGAACTTTTAACAATGCAGATATTTTAAATAAAGAAACCCATGTCCCTTTCAGGAATCCCAAAACATAACATAATTCAATATCCCTTAAGTAAACAAAACAGGTAAAATGTTCAGGATAACAAGCCCCTACATAATATAGTATCACATAGGGGATAAATAATAATATATAGAGTAAGGTTAAGAACCAAGATTAATATACGTTAATCTTGGTTCTAACTTGGTGAACTTTATTTTATATATTATTATTTATATAAGTCAATAAGACCCGAGTTCGATCCCCAGGTGGCAGTACCAATGAGTTTTTCAAAAAACTTATGTACGAATTTCATCGTTGGCTTGGACATAAAGGCGGCGACGGGCTCACCACCTGTCACGTTGTCCCGAAAAATATCTTCGGTGGAAGGTGGGTCAAAGGGACTTAATTGTCTAGACTTGACCTCTGTCTACCCCTGTATTGGGAATTGCGTGAAGATATTTTTTTTTATTTTTTTTTTATATATTATTTATATAAAATTATATATTATTAATATTAACAAGTAAAATTTTAGTTACATTAAATAGTTACAGATTTTTCGCGGAGTATCTTTTAATCTTCTGAAGTAAAGAGCAACTCATGTTCTTCTCAGATTTACAACAAATGAAAATCACTTAAGAAAGTTAGTTATCTATAATATATATATAAAGTATTTATGTGCTAAATAATATTCAGATCTGTTTGGGCCTTTCTGCCCTGTATAACAGGCATCCAGTAATTCAAACTTTCGCATTTATGTATGTAGTAGCAATTTAAATAAAATTGAGTGAAGTAAGGCGTAACTTTAGGAGCGTTAACTTATATTTTGAATCAATGTTAATTAACTACGTTAATTTAGATACCACAAAAACTGGATGAGGTTCTCAAGACGAAAGACAAAAACCTTTGGAGTACATTCGACATATATACCAACACACATTGCTTTGTAAGCACAGGCATTCGAGTCTGAGGATTGAAAAAATAATATTTATTATGTAAACTTAACAAGGCTCCGGTTCGTCGGATTTGGAGCGCCAGGGCTCTCAAGCATTAACGCGTCGAAATGTAATATTTACTCAGCGTTACATCGTATTTACCCGGTAGGCTTTGTCGATACTTCAACCTGTTGGACTCTTCGCTTTTATTCGTATCGTCTGCAACGACATACATGCGTTATGGTTAAGGAATTAGTGTTATGTGTTTTTGTAAAACGAAGAAAGTGCGAATATGAAGAATATGAAATCTGTGTGAGTAAGGTATTCATTAGGAATATAAATTCGATAATAATACATATATATAACATAGACAGATATATTTCAGACCTCTCCCATAATAACTAAATTTTTGTTCAAAAATGTCAATTTTCTATTAACACTATCTAAACTATAAATCAAATGGAAGTAACTCCTTTTTCTCTTTTTATTGGAAAAATTTTAATTCGTTTGTGTACGCAATACGTTTGGCAGCAATAGGCATTGTTGACATTATTATTAACCTTTAAAAAAATAATATGCGATAGTAAGAAAATTCAAGCACTCTTCCTAATTAATAATAAAGTAGAAATAGCTACGGGCCCAAAAATAATAAAATTACGGATTAAGAAGTAGGTTCGAATTTTCAGAATTCTAAAAGAAAAAATGGCCTTCGTTAGGCAAGGCAATGAAATAAACCGACGTAGGGGTGCGCAAAACGGAAATAATCGCCGTCGATGAACCATCACGGCGTAGTCGAATAGACCCGTAACGTGGAGCCCTATATCCGCTGTGAAATTGAACGTGTAGCCACTCCCGCTGCTGCACAATCCTATATAGACGCACTTGTATCAGGGATATTCATGCGATAGGGAACGAAATTTGTTCTCAATTTTGATGCGACTATCGATATTCATCCATTGTTCACCGTTATTTGTGTTAGCATACTATGTATATATTTTTCTTTTTCTTGAACCAACGTATAAAAACATTATTTAATATTATAATATTAAATACAATTAGTTATATTTTTTTTTTGCTCAAAAATAATTATGATGGAACGTAATACATATAAATCAAAATTTATTTATTTATTTGACATAATATTTAAAAAGATACAAATGAGCAAAGGGGAATGGTGATCGCAGTACTTTATACTTAGGCACTGCTACCCACCACCGGTCTGCTGACGTTTGTTGTATTTTTCGAGATAATTATCCCGTCATCAGTCGATAGCCCAATGCTTTTTCAGACTTTTCCCTTAATCGCCTCTTCCGACACCCACGGGAAAAAAGAGGGTAGTTTATACTTCTGCCGTAACCACATGGCAATGGAACTATTATTCTAGAATAATACAATAATAATATACATATAATGATAAATATAAGATAGGTTGCAAACGCCTACATAAGGTCGTATATTAGTGTTACGTCTAGAAACTAAAATAACTTTAGGCCAAACTCTTCTCCTTCCTCTTACTGACCATGATGATATTTGTTTTCTTTACGTAGGAATAACCAAACAAACTAAAATGTCTTCAAAACCTATGCATACGCTTTATCTTTGCTCTCCGTAAGTTTGACCACATTTCTTAGTTCAAGACACAATTGAAATAGCTTCCTATCCACAAACGTGGAGTCCTGCATGTGCCATCCTTTTTTTATTAATTTTTTAACCCGTAGGCTCGAAACAGTCTCTGTTTGCGCTTTGAATTTTATCATCAAAAATAAACTCCTTAAACAACCTCTATAGCACAAGAAATGCTAAATATTTGACTACGAAGGCGCTTAAGTTAAGGAACTTACTTCCACGTGACATTCGTACTACCTCATCTCTGGATATTTTCTGAAAAGTTTCCATGACAGATGTACAAGTAGAATAGTTGCCCCAAATTTAAAAAATATTACTTCGCGCACAGAGTAGTCATTTTCATTACGCGAACGGCGCGCACACGCGTGTTTCCTGCCCACTTACTACCTATGTTTGTGTCATATTGCCGAAGGCTAAATATGTGTCATTATGGAGTTGACAGATGAAGATTGTTTTACATTTTACAACTAAGATATACTAATAAGAAATATTGAAGCGAATGGAACTGTTTGCACGCGTGCTGCGCTCGTGCACAGTGCGAGCCTTGAGTTGCGTTAAAGTGGAGCACCGAACAGTCGCAGTAAATGCGAGCGTGCAGCGTGCGTACACGTGCGGCGCATTCACGGTACATTCGCCAGATTTGGACATACACTTAAATCAAAACAAACTAACTACCTTAATTAAAAAACTAAAACAGAAAATATATGAAATATTTAACTTAATAAATTGAAATCAGCCGCTCAATATGTCTAAGGTCTCTATCGTAGAAATACAGTAAAATATAATATAATAGGAAATTAGTTGATCTATTTCGAGCGAAACTCAACTTCAAATCTTTTAGAATGCCGAATTCATGCTTCTTTAAAATATATTAGCAAGTTCTCGACGTACAGCCACGAGTTCAAACACAATAAAATCCTCTCGGTTAAACAGAATGTGGCGAAAAATCGTCGGTTGAACGTCGCATCGTGTCACAAGCCGTCACTCTTGTCGGAGCACCAACACCAGAATTAAATTCCAGCTCTCCTAGTCGATGTTCTCGCGTTCCGGTGTACGACGGAAATTTTACGAAGAGCTGAGCGAAACCGTAGGAAATTTCTAAAATTAGATACATTATTAAGCAACGTTGAGTGCAACCCGTAACACAAGCGATGCTGCGCCGGCGGATTAAACGACGCTTTATATAACTGAAATAATTGTTTTGCGGAAAAGCATGTTATGGCTGGAGTGAAGAAAGGGCACTCACAGCTGTATATAAAGCGTATTGGATTGAGTAATATGAAGCGATTTGGATGGAAGCCAGCGTCTCGAATGTCCAGTGCTAAATGCCAGCCACCTCTTGTTCATTATAATGTCTTCGACGAGAGTATATTGAGAAATATTGTTTATTAAAATATTAATAAAGAAATAACTAAAAATAAAAACAAATACTAACCTGACATATGTTGTGATTTAAAAGAGAATGAAAGAAAAATTAGAATTTTAACAATAATAGTATCATCAGACAATAGTCAATACAGCCCATGTACTTGTAGTCGTATTAGTAGTACAGGCCCTAAATAGCGTTCATAGAAACTAGTGTTTGTGTGAAAAAAAAATTAAAGACAGTCTAAAACCGAAGAAAGACAGTTTTATGGGTGATAAACCAACTGCGTTGCCTTTGTTTGTCATGTTTCTAAAGGTAGCAATAGGCACTTATCATCAAATAAACAACGTGACAGATGGCGAGCATGTCACCGTTTTAACGTCCTAGCTACAGTCACGTCTAGTACAATGTATTTGCATACATATATTTTTTTATAAATAAATTTTCACATATACATATATAATAAACATCTAAGATTCGAGAACAAACATATGCATAACACAAATGTTTTCCCCTAGCGGGATAAGAACTCCCGACCCATAGCTTCGCGGGCACGGTTAATACTAATTCGGCTATCGGGTCGTCTTATACATAATGTTCATAAACTTTAATATCATAGCAATATAGCGAGATTCCAAAATCGCAAAAAAATCATCAAACTCTTAACGCGTCGTAATAGAGTGGTAGGTAAGTCAGCAGTTTCTTTGAAGCCCGGCCTTAGTTTGAAGACAATAATGAATTCAGCCTAGCCAAGTGGAGTGAGGCAGTGCTTGAGCGTCCTCGCACGCTCCACTTTGCACTTTTTACTCTTATAAAGCGATTAATGATAATGCGCAACCTTTGATAAAACAAGTACGATAAAAAGAAAATCGCAGTCGCCAAATCGGTCTCCATTTGAGTCGCGTCAACACTAAACGTCGCTATTGAAGAACTATGAAGAGCATGTTATAAAATAAAATTGCATTAAATCGTACATTTTTAATGAGTATATAAACGTTTTCTGTGATCACAGCATAAGTATATCCGCCCCATTCTTCCAACGTGTGTCCTAGTCGCCCAATAATGGAACAGTCAACCCTTGAAAATGATATTGGGATAACCATCTCTTTGTAGGGCAGCAGCGTCTACGGTGCAATGTGTCGAGAAATGCCACTTAGTGGTGTATTATATACTATGTGGTGATTATGGCAAACCTTCCCTTTCCCCTCACTATATACATTTATAATATATATTATTATAAAGTCACCTCTCCTCCCATACAGGAGAAGCCTGTGTTTTGCAGTGTCCTTACCAACCGCTATGATGGTGATGTTTGTACATATGTAGGAATGTATGTTTGTGTGTATAAACGTACAGTAACACACAGTTATACAGTCACAAGGCTTATAAGGATATATTAACCTAAGAACTCATTTTCCTCTCTACGACAGACAACTCGATATTTACATAGTTGAAATATATTTTCCTTCTCATATGAGTCATATTTTCCGAAGAGAAGCAAGGGCTTAAAGAAGGCGAATAGTAATAACTTATGAAAGTTCATCGAGTAGTACTTCAGTAGAATGTTTAAATATACAGAAGTAATAAAACCGATTTACTTTCAAAGCTGCACGAAAAATAAATTTTGTATTGCATATCCGTCTCTATATGTTTTCGATATGAAATTCGAGTTAAAATGTAAAACAATAAGAAAAGGCTTAAACGAGATTGATTTTGATTTTCCCTGCACGGCTTAATGCTAAAATTGCAGCGGAAAACGCAATAAAGTGCAGGTGCAGAATGGAACCTTGCGAAAAGAAAGAACAAAAAATGTTTAAAAATGGCGGTGGAGTATTTCCGCATTATCAGATGGAGAAGAGCGACATTAAATTCTTACTTAATCGCACTTACAATAGTCTGTGTGATGTTTTGTAAACCAGGTATATGATAAAGTACACATTAGAGCTTCCTCTAATGCTTTATTTAAGTAAAAACGTTTCCCGTTCCTGCAGAAAGTTTAATCAATATATGGACCGTTTATTTTGAAAGTGGTGTAAGTCCATTTTCTTTTGTTTCGAGAAAATTAAAGGTTACTATATTTGTTGATTTAAAAATACCGGCAAATCATATGAGGTCTGGCATTGTTTAAAAACATTTAATTTGTTTGTATAAATTTGTTTTTGGCTAATTAGACTACTATAACACATATTTATGTGCTGTAAATGGACTTACACCACTTTCAAAATTCAAATATCGCTTAAAATATACTTCATTTTAATATAATTTTGTTTACAAATATAACACATAAAATTTTATTTTAGACGGCAATTACATTGTCATTACAAGATACTGATTACAAGAATTTACTTATTCTCTGCATGTGGTAGTGTTTCAAAATATGCATGATGCACCGGAGGTATATAGGGTAGTAGCTCCTTCATGTCTTTATATTCTTCGTACGTAATAGGTCTGGCATTTTGGTACAAAGGCTCCAGGGCGATTTTTGGTATATGGTGCAATTTTGAGGCTTAATAGGCTCCAGGGCGATTTTAACATATTTGCAACCAATTGACCTGTTCCCCATTAGTTGTATTTTTTTATCTGTTTTTTAATTGCATTTTGGAGATTTTTTGTTGAAATGATATTCTCCCGTTTCATTTCATATAAAATAAATTTATCCTGTTTTCTACATTGCGCTATTACATTATAGTAATCTTGTGGTGTGTACACAAAATTCATTTTTCTCAATGCCATTTCTATGATGCCAAAATCTGCATTGTTCGGAAGGTATGAATGCCCCGAGAGTAAAAATTTGTGGCCAATTATCTCAATGCAGTTTTCCGACTGGACAACCTTCAACCACATTAATGCCATTTGTAAATTTCTCTAATTTTAATATCTATCTTTTAACTTACGAGTAGTGGAAACACGGAGGGGAAACAATGCAAATCCTCCGCGGGTGACACCGCGGGACACAGCTAGTATAAAATAAATGAATAATAATAAAACACTGATCCGCATCCATCTGCTATGCCACCTACCTCTGTCAATTGGACTTACACCACTTTCATAATCGATGATTATGCAATTTCATTTACCGACCGATTTTAAGTTGTACAAAACATGGGATATTTTTTGAGAAATTAAACACGGACTAGTTATATATAAAAAAAATACATTAAATTAAGCATGAATTACGTGATAGCTCATTTTTCGCAAAAATGGACTTACACCACTTTCAAAATAAACAGTCCCTATATAAAGGTACAGCTTCCTTTTAGTTCTTTAATAATAAATCTCAGTATAAGCTATATCTGTTGCGATTTTATCTAGATCCGTTAAACAATTAAGTCCTATCGACCCACCTTTCACCTACGACCTTATTTGGGACAACATGACAGGTGGTGAGCCTAACGCCGTCTTTATGTCTAATTCGACGATATAAATTGTACATAAGTTTAGGAAACACCCACTGGTACGGGCCTACCACCTGGAGATCGAACTCGGGTTTCTTGACTTGAATTCCGATCATCCAACCACTGGGCAATCGTGACTTCCATGTTAATTTAGGGATAAATAAAACACAGTGGTAGAGTTTAACAGTGGTAGAGCCACGCATCCGATTTTGTTGTTGCATGAATGGGCTGGCTCGATCGGGGAAGTACCACGACCTCACAGAATACCGGCGTGAAGTAGAAGTCTAACAATCTTCTGCGATTCGTCTGGTGAGTGCAGGTAACCGGAGACCCACACACCCCTCTCCCCCAATTCTAGGGGGAGGGGGCACTCTAAAGCCGGCAACACATCTGTTATGCCTCTGGTATTGCGTGTGTTTATGGGCGGCGGTAATCACTTACCATCACGTGAGCCACCTGCTCGTTTGCCTCCTTTTTCTAAAAAAAAAAAAAAACAAATAAAATAAATTTCAATATGAAATAAGCTGTGTCTTTGTACTCACATTTAGTTTATAGTTTTTTTCCTGTTCATAATATTGTATGTTCATAATATTTATATACATGAATGGTAAACAAATAAACAATAAAAATAAATAAATAATTATTATAAATTGTTCCTCTAGTTGAATTTTAGTCGCACTGTAATGTAATGTATATATGTGTTAAGCATTTTCTAATATTGTATTTAAAATAAGGAAAGCAAATACACCAACAGAAGATTTTAAAATTAATGTTATTCTTAACGTATAAGATGAAAAGATTTTTATATAGTCAATTGATATTACAATTGCATGCCTACAGCTTATCTATACATCTGATGCGAGTGTTCTTGTGCCATTAGCCGTGACTTGGCATCGAGTTAGGTTGCTAATGTGCAATCAAACGGCGTCGGCGACTACCAGTTAATTATGCGTATGCATTTCGAATACAAATCCAGCTTATGATTATAGTTAGTGTGAAGTAATTTACAAGACAAAGGTAACGCCGAAGATGGGAATAGCAAAGCGTATAACCATGATATTCTTCATACAAGAAGTACTGCGAGTGTTGTAGATAATAGATTAGGAGGATAAAGATAATAAACGGATTTCAAAGTCGACAGACTGCTAGTTCTGTTTAGGAGTCTAACAGTTATCTGAGCCACTACCATACTCTATTTCATATACTGATAGTGTAACAACTATTTTACTCCGGTTTGAAAGACATAGATCGCCAGTGCAATAACGAACTATAAAAATATCTTCACGTCATTCCCAATACAGGGGTAGACAGAGGTCTTGATAATTAAGTCCCTTCGACCCACCTTCCACCGAAGAAATTTTCGGGACAACGTGACACGTGGTGAGCCCGTCGCCTTTTTTATGGTCCAAGCCAACGATATAATTCGAAACATAAGTTTTTTTTTTTTTTGAGAAACCCATTGGTACGAGCCTACCACCTGGGATAACACTCGGGTCTCTTGACTCGAAATTCCGACCACCTAACCACTCGGCTATCGTGACTTAGTGCTTGGAAATAAGAATACAAAATATCACATTTTTGTTTTCTGTTTGAGATGTTGGTCTGATATTTACAAGGTTTAAGAAAAAATATTACAAAACTCTTAATGGCATTCTTATAAATACATAGTCATCACATCTTTAAATGAGTTTTTAACATTATACCTTAAAAACAACATTAAGTAGGAATTTCCATTTATATTTGTTTAATAAGGAAACATAAACAAGAAGTTGTTCAAAGGGCGGGAATGTCTCTACTTAGCCGCCGTAACCCAGATTTCGCGCCAAATATTTATTTTAATTACATCTCGGTTTTCTTAGAACCAAACTTAAATGTTTCTACCACCTTCCAAGCCAAAATTGCAAATAAATTTAAATTATCTCTGCATTAAAAGGCTTTTATAAATATTTTTATACGAACAAAAAAAATAAATAAAAGCCAAAAGCCATGACATCGCAGTGGGTGGGTGATCTCAATTTGAATTAGGAACCCAATTTCGCTTATTATTCCAATATCTGAATTATGTTTTATGAACCTACAGGGATAATAAACATAAAACATTCTTCAATATTACGTACTCTACTGTTTGAAATCTTTATAAAATCTTTTTAAAATATAATAAATATATCGGATATATATACTTAATCACATATATAATAACATTTTGATTTTTGTTTATCTATGCCTTCTGATGAAATTATAAAATATAATAGGAAATTATAATTTAAATGAAAATATGCCACATTATTCTATAAAATGAATCTTACTCTCATTACAACCTAACATTTGATTTTCTCATAACTTTCGGAGTCACACGCGGAATTCATTCCTAGTAAAAAGCCGGTATTTGAAATATCATTATTTCACACACTAACATGCATACGTTAATAACGTTAGCATTCATAATATCAATGCGATAACATAAATCGTGAATTTGTAAAAGATCGTTAAAAAGTGTAGAGAGAAATACAATTAATTAAAATAGAAATAAATTTCCATTCCCCAGAAGAAATACTTATGGAAATAGCTAGAATGAATTTAAACGTCTTGAAATAACATCCCGAGTTCGTATCGATGAATGGCTCCCCGAGAGAAATGCAGGAAGAAAAGCTCATAATCAAGCTGAGACCTACTTTCAATAAGTAAATAAAATGAGCGGAGTGCACAGAGGTCCCTCGCCGCAGGTATTGACGTCCACATAAAAATAAAAATACGTCGTTTAAAAGCCATTAGATACAAAACTAGAAAATTGCATAGCCTTTGAGCACTCCAAACTCATTCGTGTAGTAGTTATGAAAGTTATATTTTCTATTCCGTTATGGGAGCACATTAAGTGCTCCCATAGCACAACCTTTGTCAAGGTCAGAAAATTCACAAAGAATTAATAACCATTTTCTCAGTAAACTCGAAACCATAATGGTTATTACTTTTCATTCGCTTTTAGAAGCGTATCACAGCAAGTAGTCCGGACATCACTTATTAAAAATTTATTACAAGTAACATAGCCAGCATATTCGTCGAAATTTGACAACGATATAAGTAATATTTAAGTGGCATTATTTTCAAGTTTTTAACTTAAATTTTACTTATTTTTCACCGGTGCCTGTTTGGCAATAAACAGATACTACTTAAAACTGATTCAATACAGACTATAGTGAGCGTTCTGGTTATACAATCTTTGACATATACAATGTCTGTATTTGCGCAATGTTTTATTTATTTTAATTAAATGTACTTCAAATATTATATGTTAATTTTAAGTTCATATATTTCTACCCCATGTTAACTTGCGATATACTAACCAAAGGCGTAATATTGCTTTCTCCGTAATTGTGAATATTATATTTTACGTAGCGAAATAACTATTTTTTCAGCGTAAAAGGTGGAAGACCAAAAAAATTCTGATGACCAAGTTTACCATACAATTCTGTTTTTTGTGTACATAAAATTCATAATGTCTGCCCGTCATTACGGTACAGGCTGCGCTAAAATATAAAACAAAGCGACTACATCCGCAGATGCATTCACTTCAGTTACCGGCCTCAATCGGAAATGAACATTCAAAGTGGACTTAATTAAAACTAAACGGGAGCCTGTAAAGAGGACAATGCCTGCGCCAGACAATAACGCGATGGGCTTCGTCATAACTGCTGTCAACTACAAGTATGATCAAAGATTACTTCCCGACTAGTTCAGTGTCTGCTGACTTTAGGTTTAGAACTGTGGAGTTCACATCGAACAGAAATTTAATAGAATTATAGCTGTGTTAGTAAATACTTCGTAATAAATTGTTTGTATGGCTTACTGAAATCATATAAGATCAAAATTTCTCCCCTACGACACGCGAGAGAAGAAAAACATTTTTACGCCTCGCCACATGGCAAATAAATATGTACAGTGTTTGACATTAAAGCACATCGAAACCCTTTAAAAATTACACTACGAAACTTTTGCGTACGGAGAATTTTCCCGTTATCCGTTTTATTCTAACACGCTGTTAGAAAGCGCTGTAGCATATAAAGTTATAGGTACTGTTATATCGAAAAATATGTGATTATTGTATCATTAGTAGTTAATAACAAATGGTTACTGCGACTAAGAAAAGTAGTCGGTAACGGAGCCATAGAGTAATCTTGATAATAACTTACAAAGCATCCATTTTATGTTTATCATTGCAAATAAAATAAATAAACATAATTATACTATAAATTGTACATACTTGATGAGGAACAATAGATCAATGCTGTTGAAAATATTCAGAGACAATAATTTATCAACGCTGTATTTAATCGAAAATAAACGCGCATAAAACAAATATGCGAAATCCGAGCTAATGGAAAAGAAATGATCATTCTTTCATAGCAAAGAAATAAGAAATGCGCCAAGAAAATATAACTGCAGATGAATTCAAAACACGTCCAACAATATGAATTTATTATGCCGAGAGCAGGCGGAGACAGGTGGTGCATTACGACTCCGAAGAATTTATTAAAAAAAATAATTGAACTAAATTGAAAGAATTGCTTAATATTGCTAAAACGGCTGACACTGTCACGAAGAGAACACAATTAAATATTTACTACAGACATTTTTCATTTCTTTTTTCTTTTCATCGTATTAATCATTGAATAAGACATATTTAAACTATTAGACATTTAAACCCATTTGAATCATCAAGAAAATATGACAGACCAGTCAGATACTGGGAGGGAGGTGGGAAACGTGGAGAATTTTAGGTTTGGATGAAACCTATTCATCCAAATTTTTATAATACCAACAGTCTTTGTATGTAGGAGGTTGCCACTAGAGAATCTTTCTTTCCCGACAGTTGTTAGTTCTTCGATGGCTATGGAGGAAAATTTGCCGATTTTAAAAGTCTTCTAACAGCTAAAGCAAATATCTCATAGTGCGTTTTAATAGCAAGCTTCGATCACAAAATGATAGAAAACATACATTTTTGGATTTCCAAACATTATAGAATGAGAAGATACTATTTGCAATAATACTTGTCACCGATAATTGCTTTTTGATACTTGTTTTGCAATAATAAGCACCAAATATTTTTCTATTCACATGCGCAACCTAATCGTATTTTACAGGTATGTTGGTCTCTTATCGGATCCATATCTAAGTTATTAATTTAATTAGGTGTTCGCAAAAAGTAATTTTTATTAATTTACGTCATAAAGGGACAGTTTTGTATAAACTATATCAATATTCAAGCTTCCGAATTACTGAGTGTAACTGAGAATATTAGTCGATTCTCTGATTTCGTGCGTATTTTATGATACGCCTTCTACGATCATGTGTTTTATTTGATGAAGCTTGGTGACACCAAGCGGGAATGAAATGGAAGTTTATTCCCCAAGGACGTGATAAATATGAGCGTCGGTGGAACAACAAACATTTGTAAAGCATTAACCGCCTCCCGCGCCAGGCAGTATCCACTTTTCCAATAAACCACCCGACAGAGTGCATGACGTGCCGAGATTACTTATAGCCTGCGGAGCCGGAAACCAAACAACAATATTCGTTGGCACGGGACACCAGATTAATTTTTCCTCAGGCGTTTAGTTTCTTAACTATTCGAGAAAAATAACACATTCCGTGTACAGGAAAGCATGCAATGTGAGAGAATTTAATCTCTTCACTTTATAATAAGTGCTACACATGACTTACACGTGTGGTACCGACGTAAGAATATCGATCCGAATGTTGTTAAAAGTTCCATCTTCTTTCTTCCCGTGAAACCAATCAAAGGCAACTAAGGATAAAGACTCTTCTACAAAGAATAACCACTGATAAAAGGCATGTAATCATGCCTTTTATCAGTGGTTATTCTTTGTTTCATCCCGAAAAATATCAGGCTAAAAATAAGCAACTCTATTGATTATATCGGCGATATACTATAGCAGAGCGAACAAATTTACTAGTTTTTCTCATCAAGTTACTTCAAAGCAGAGACGAAAACGAAATTGCGTAAACTCAAGTTAAAATAAATTATATTAATTTGCTATTATTTCAATTAAGGTTTACTTATTCTGCCTGACAAGGCATGCGAATTTAGCAAAATTTTAAAACAAATATCTAATCTATAAGGCAATATAAATTCATAGTTTTATTACATTATATACATTTTAGTCCCCAAAATATCTTCAGTGGAAGGTCGGTCGAAAGTACTTAAATGTCTGTCTACTCGTGTATTGGGAATGGGGTGAAGATATTTATTATTTCATTAAGTCACGATAGCCGAGTTGTTGGGTGGTCGGAATTGCGAGTCGAGAGACCCGAGTTCCCCAGGTGGCAGTACCAATGAGTTTTTCAAAAAACTTATGTACGAATTTCATCGTTGGCTTGGACATAAAGGCGGCGACGGGCTTACCACCTGTCACGTTGTTCCGAAAATATCTTCGGTGGAAGGTGGGTCAAAGGGACTTAATTGTCTAGACTTGACCTCTGTCTACCCCTGTATTGGGAATTACGTGAAGATATTTATTTATTTTATATTAAATTAAAGAGAAAAAATCCCGCCCGTGTCAGTTGAAATTTTAACTTTTTTCTCTTTAATATAATAGCATAAAAGTTCTGCATAAATATGCTTTAAAAATCAATAAAATTGCATATTTATTATTTCATTCAATTCATTATAATGTTGACATGATTAATATGTTCATTTCAACAAATATTTATGAAATGTTATCTTTATTTTCACTCACAGGTATATCTTCATATAATTGTACATTTAATTGTAATAAAAAAATAGAGCTCGAAAGAGTGAAAGCATTGTTTTTTAATTTTCATTACTAACTATAATACATCATGCATACATAAAGAACACCTTTTCTGTAGAGGAGTTCTTTCCTTGTCCGATTAGGAGACCACATTTACTTGCTATGGTGTATTAAAAAAAATAAAATGGAATGGAAATACACATCCCTATTAATGTTTTCGAAAAAATTAAATTAAAAGAATGTTTCTAGCGAACAAACTGAAATGGGCAGCAGCGTCTGAAAAGCATGGTATCCGGTACTGGTATCGACGAACCATCCTTTCGCCAATCGCGGTGATAATGGCAAATCTTTCTTTAGTTTATTATGTAAACTATTTCAAACAGTTTAACGTTTCTTACACTATAAATATATAAATAATAAAAATGTCTTCACGCCATTCCCAATACAGGGGTAGACAGAGGTCTAGTCTAGACAATTAAGTCCCTTCGACCCACCTTCCACCGAAGATATTTTCGGGACAACGTGACAGGTGGTGAGCCCGTCGCCGTCTTTATGTCCAAGCCAACGATATGAATCGTACTTAGGTTTTTTAAAAAACCCATTGGTACTGCCACCTGGGGAACGAACTCGGGTCTCTCGACTCGAAATTCCGACCACCCTTCCACTCGGCTATCGAATTTCTTACACTGTGTTGTAATATGTTAATATATACATTGTACATAATATGTACTGGGAATAAGAGCTTCTAATCCTTGATTAGACCCGGTTCGGCAGTTAGCATAATAAATTCTGAATTTCAGTAACTTTAAATTAAATTCACGGTTTCCGGAGTAGTTCAAAAGTTTGAAAATTCCTTATCCAACTTTCAAAGAACTATAATTGGTATTTGAATGTCGGATTATTTCAACTTATGATAAGTTTGGAATCAATAACACAAATATTTATCAACATATGTTGTTCAATACGGATAATATTGTCCAAAGCATATTTGTCTGGGAAACCATTGTCGACACAATTCACCAACCGTTCATAGACCACAAATGTTACAGACAATTGCGTCCAGGAACAAAACTTCCGATGTGACAGAAATCTGATATCTTTTGTAACAAATCGTGTTTTATTTTAGATTCAAGGCTTTAGGCAATCGAATTAGAATTAATGTTTGGAAATTACTATTCATGTTAGTTAAAACGTAGAATTCGTAAGGAATATAAATATGCAGTATATTCAAGTAAGAAAATGTTCATATGTTATGGTAGTGCATAGTACTTTTTTATGTGGTTACTTAGCATAATTAATGTAATAAAACTGAGGGCCTATTCATTATTCTAAGGTATTCCAGTATAACAATTGTTAAGAAAGGTAATTGCTTGCCTCACTTTAAAGTACCAGCAAATCACAGATATTGCAAAAATATGTAAATGAGCTTTCTTACTTTTCACCTTACATTTTCGTATGTACCAAGACAATAATAATAAATAAATATCTTCACGCAATTCCCAATACAGGGGTAGACAGAGGTCAAGTCTAGACAATTAAGTCCCTTTGACCCACCTTCCACCGAAGATATTTTCGGGACAACGTCCCGAAGACAATAATACATACAAATTTTATACCTTCATCAATTTCCCAATAATAAGATGGTATAGACAGTTTAATCTTTTCGACGCACCTTTCAAAGGAATTTATTAGGATGATCGTGACAGGTGGTGAGCCTGTTGTCGTTTTAGTGTCCAACCGATCACGCCATTCCCAATGCTAGGATAGAAAGAAGGCTTAGACAATTAAGTCCTTTCGACCCATCTTCCACCGAAGATATTTTTGGGACAACGTGACAGATCTCACTGTCTGTCACGTTGTCCCAAAAATATCTTATCCCGTTGCTGTATTTATGTCCGAGCCAACGATATGAATCGTACACAGGCTTTTTGAAAAATACCATTGGTACGAGACTGCCACCTGGAGATCAAACTCGGGTCTCTCGACTCGAATTCAGATCACCCAACCACTTATCTATCCAACCGAGCTAATGATACAACACAATAATATAGATACAGTGATGCAGGTACATAGACAAATATTTATACAAATATGTTACCAACCATAACTCCTGTATAAACATTAATTTTCAAATTCAAGCGTTTGCGTCTAGCGATATGGCAACCCTGAGCTTCGAAAGCTGGATTACTACTACAAGTTAATACTTAAATTAACTACAAGTTTTTGTAATAACAAAAAGTAATAATTAAATGATATTAATGAAGAATTCTCTTGTTTTGTCTGTCTGTATGGCGAGGCTGCCTTATTAAAATATATTTTATTTACCTTCACGCATTTTCCAATACTGGGGTTCACAGAGTAGACGACAATGTCTAGCTTACTTATAAGTGACACTGGTCCGCTGTTGTTGCAATATTTTGGGGAAACCTTTGTTCAGCAGTACATTTTTAATAGAATGTAAACGAAAGATAAAGTTTATATAGCTAGAACAGAACAGTAGTAACAATTACGACGTAGTCAGTTAATGAAATTGGTTAAAACTATGTCACTAATCAAAAGGATTTTAGGCTGGCAAAGAGATAACTCTTTACCAACATTAAAAGCCAACGTCACAAAAGTTTAAATTAAAAGGACCTTACTCCTCACTTTTATGTATTCGTAGCGCTACTTTCTTGTAAAATTTTGTGTTTACTAAAATGTAACAGCATAAAATACCTGAAATAAATAAAAACAAACATGTTTTTACCAAATATGAAAAAAATACATCAGAGAATCATAATAAATTAAATAGTCATCGATGTAACACAATGCAATGTACCGTGTGTTTTTGTGTATTGTTCTCCCTATCGCGGTCCACACGTCGCAGGAGGCACATATTTAACGTTCCCGGCTTATCTATAACGAGGCGAGCTCGAGGAAAGCACATAGTATCAAGCCTATCTCTTTGTTAATGACTTGCGTGTGAAAGGTGACGGGCCCCATTGAAGCGCAAAACGAAAACTCTGTTATTTTCAGTCATTGCCTGTGTTCGTTTGTATGCTTATAATGTTAACGTATTTTGTTTTGTTTCGCAATAGGCACCTTATTACAAACTATCATCCTTAGATATAACGTAAATGACAACTTAAAGAGAAGTTTATTTAACGGCATGTATGAACTAAAACAACGTCTACGTGTACTCTTGGAAAAATTTTTGTAATTTTTTTTTCACTCGGACTATACTATTACGCAATACACAATTAAAGTAAAAAATTTAACAACTACAAAGAAGCTATTATTTATTGACACATGTAATCGCCAACAATTATAGACAAGGTTCCTATATCTAGTCATACATACTCATACAAACACCCACCCACAATATTACCAAATACAATCAAAAAACAAATTTATAAACAAGAGAAGCTGCCTAAGTGCAGTCATGTCTTTAATTTTGCCAACGTGAATAACTAATAGCAGTTATGTCATGGGATATATTTGATTAAATCTTATAATATAAAGAAAAGGTCTATATATCGCGTGAAAATTTTAAATAAGTATTGAATCCAGGAGATAGAACTATATCATGACAGACTTTTTTGTAGAACGTTTTAAAAGAAAGATCCTTCCATATATTACTTCCAAGTAACTTAATGCATTTAGGGGCCATTTTCTCGGGTTTGAATACCGTTTTCTATATACTGTTGCCCCTTTTGTACTTAATAACATTTTTTACTTTGACATAACATAAAGATAGCGAATGCTCATCACCTATCACGTTATCCCAAGGAAATGATTACGATCAAATTTTAAAAATAATAGTTGATATTTTTTATACATCGTTACTACTGTATAACAAAATTTTCATCCACTTCTAACTCAAAAATGTTTTTGGTAAAGGTACTTCAGTTCATCTTGTCAAGCGAACGCTGAACAATTCAATAATTCCGCTACTGCCATTCCGCTAAATCCAGTCCATTACTAGGCAAGGTTTATTTTTTATCAAAACTTGGTAATAATCCCTATTTAATTTTATATTTTAAGTTATCTAATGAATAGGTACAACATGCGAATATGCAAAGTAACCAGGTGATGAATGTTTAAGTAAGTAAATCTTTATCTAAATGGCCCACACTTTGTATGTGTAGCTTAAAGCAACATTTATTCACAGCGTTGAATATACTCGGATGAACAAACACTAGGCAGAAAGTCCCCTTATGGTAATGTATCTAATCTAAAGCCTTAGACTAATTCACGCTTATTTACATAAATTGTATTCGGAATTACTGAGTAAATTTGAAAGTTAAATAAATACCGTATGTATGATTAAATAACGTGTGTATTTATGATTTTATTCGTCGATCAGAACTCGAATCAGGCGAAAGAACTATCGAAGTGATCGCGCCAGTATTAATTGCACGTTATTTGGACATAAAACATAGTACACTTACACCCTTATTTAGTCGTAATTACATTGCACCGCAAAGGAAAAGGATTGGTTAGAAATTCTTTAATATCTTCAAAATTCCCTGACCTAGTTTTATGAATGTGGTGAAATTACATGTAATGTAATAATTACATTCTGATAATAATGTGATGTAATTACATGTAAATAGAAATAATAAATTTATTCAAGCTTTTTAAAATAAATAAATAAATAAATCTTCACGCAATTCCCAATACAGGGGTAGACAGAGGTCTAGTCTAGACATTTAAGTCCCTTCGACCCACCTTCCACCGAAGATATTTTCGGGACAACGTGACAGGTGGTGAGCCCGTCGCCGCCTTTATGTCCAAGCCAACGATATACGCACATAAGTTTTGTGAAAAACCCATTGGTACGAGCTTGCCACCTGGGGCTCGAACTCGGGTCTCACGACTCGAAATTCCGACCACCCAACCACTCGGCTATCGTGACTTTTTTCTCTTACGAGACAATTTTGCAAAATAAATTTTGTTAGTCTCTCATCGTATAATCAATATTTGCATGATACCAGTATATTACTTCGACTGAAATTGTTTTCTAGGGCTTCAGTAGTTCTTTGTCATATTATTTTATACAAAGAAATTCTCTCTATATTTTTTAATTGTGATACTTGGCGATCTCTTATATCAAGGCAACAATTCAGGGATAACGCTTGAAGACAAATTGTTGATACCTAGTAAGTTTTAATTAGAGTTTTTTTCATTTGTTTTTATTTATTTTATTTCGTAATTTGTATTCCAAAATCATTTAATTAAGTAAGTATTCGGCTAAGGTGCCATAGTCTTGTTTACTGTCTTCTTATTAAACTTTACGTACAAATCATTGTTTATGATTTATGTATGTGCTGTTAAATTACATCTCATACCTCATATCTTCTCATACTCAGTTTTCAGAAGTGCCATTTTAAGTTAAAGTGATATAGATACGGGTTGCAAGGTTCCAGGACGGACGTGTATTTTGTTCAAAAAGTCCAACAGTGCTTTGTTAGGTCGGGTCCCGTGCGCGACGTTATGTTAGCGTATTACACGTGTCATTTCTGGGATAATGACCTAACTCAGGAATTGTTCCATAATCTTAATGTTTTATTCTATGCTTCTATAATCGGTCACGAACACATAAAAAAATCACATAAAAAAGTCACGATAGCCATGTGGTTAAGTGATTGGAATTCGAGTCACAAGACCCCGAGTTCGATCCCCAAGTCATGGGTATTTTCAAAACTTATGTACGATTTACATCGTTGGCTTAGATAAAAAGACGGCGACAGGCTCACCACCTGTCACGTTGTCCCAAAATGTCTTCGGTGGAAGGTGGGTCGAAAAGACTTAATTTTCGAGTCCTCTGTCTACCCCTGTTTTGGGAATTGCGTGAAGATATTTGTTTTATTTAGTTTAATTTTATACACTTTAAAAAATTAATTAAAATTGTACGAAACAAATACCTTTTATAATTTACTGGAAATAATGAAACATAGCACAGGAAGTATCTGAAACAAAAAGTGGTTTGGTCAATATCATTTTATATCTCATTATTATTTTATATTTAATTAAATGATGAATATTTTAATTTGCTCAAATGAAAATAAAAAAAAAACTTTAAATAAATGTAAAATCAACAAAAAGCGTAGTATTTCTAGTATCTACGTATATTAAGATTTGAATATACTCGT
The DNA here is from genome assembly GCA_029286605.1 of Sericinus montela. Classification (NCBI taxonomy): domain Eukaryota; kingdom Metazoa; phylum Arthropoda; class Insecta; order Lepidoptera; family Papilionidae; genus Sericinus; species Sericinus montela. The sequence goes on from JAGSMR010000004.1 coordinate 4,893,094, forward strand.
AATACATATAAGGTACTGATAGATTCGACTTTATTGGGAAAGTCCTTTTTTTAAACGAAATAATAATAAATACATTTAATACTTAAATTTCTTGAAATTGCTACTCCTTAAAAGATAGTAAATATATATTTATAGAGCTTTGTTACGGTGTACGCACTTTGGCAGGCAACGTTTCTCAATAGGCCAGTTTTTAACGACGCGAGCTTATAGCGCGCAGAAAAGGCGAGAATATTGTATATAAAATGATAACTAAATAGTTCTGTTATCCTTGGTACATTTTTAAATGAGATTAGTATGCAACCTGTCAAGTTATTCAAATTTAAGAATCGTATGTTTTACTAATCACTTTCGCTGCCTCTGTTTTAATCACATTAAATTATGTTGCTAGCCAACAATTTCCTTTAAGAAAAATTATATTTATAACAATACAAAACACATTTCATAGTAAGATTTTGCCAAGCGATGCCGTTAGTTACCTTTTCCAGAGATAGCATAGCAATAACGACATTCAATTATGCTTTCTTAGAATTCTCCTGTACTACTTTGAATATTGCATGAACCGGCTCTTTTATGAGTTTAAATAGAATGTTATAAAATTTAACGATGCAGCACTATACAAAATATATTAAAGTAGTAATAGATTTGATTAATTTATCGCATACTTTAAGAGAAAAGCCTTAAAGTAATAGATAACTGTTTTTATCATTTCATTTCGAAAAATAAATTACCAAAATTAAGCACACAGGTTATGGGCTACAGTGTCTGTACGAGGTGTGTTGATTATGGCAAAAACGATAAAACGCAGAGAGGGCATAGGTTATTAATTAGTAGGTAAGGTAGTAGTAGTTATTAATTAGATAATTTAGTGATCCCAAATTTAACTATAGTTTTATAAGAAATTTGTAGTGAATCCGATCCGCCTTTTCGTCTAATTGTAAGCCAACAATATAAATTGTAGATATCAAACAATTATTGGTACAAATTTTTAAAATAAAATCATATTCTCTATAGAATGTACTGAAATTAAGTAAATACCAACGTTTGTTCTCGTTTCACTCCCAATAGGGATATAAATTATAATTCTCTGCAGCCTCGCTTCCATAAGTTTAATACTGTGGTATTATAAATTCAATAATAAGTACATAGTATGATAATTAGATTAGAAATAATAAACATATAAATAGATATAATTAAATATCTTCACGCCTTTCCCAATGTGAGAGTAGACAGAGGTCTAGACAATTAAGTCCTTTCGACCCACCTTCAACCGAAGATATTATTGGGAAATTTAAATTTTTTTGGTTATTTTCAAACATAAAAATTTTGGTTATATTATATTGTTAGTCTTAGTAACGTCATAAACATTAAAACTTAAAACTTTTAACGTACAAGTAGTTCAACGACGTTTTTGCAAATATATATATGGTTTAAAATAAAAGCTATTAATTCGGGAGAAAACTCTTTCCTTTTTAAAGTAGTATTGAAACCAACGATACGACCTATAATTTTATATTAAATCAAAAATATAGTTTTTATCAACCTAAAACATGAGAATGACTGACCTGGAAACAAACCTGGGAATGACTTCTCTTGGGGTCACTTAGGGATTTAGGATTTTTTTTTTCGAAAATTAGACTGCATCCTGCCCTATTAGACTTTTATTATAAATGTTATATCTTCTTTTATTATATCTTCTTCATTATTCATTCCTTAGTCATTCGTTCAACACGTCCAATCTACCTTAGCACACCCTAATCTATTTTAATAATATTACTTTAATCATACCTGCCATATGGCTAATACCCTAGTTTTGTCTTCGGCAGGCCACTGAAACGTCGCATAATTTACATTTCCAGAGCACCGTAACCCTATAAAAGTACCAGACCAAAATAACAGGCAGCCTGTGATAGATGGCAATGGGTAAGTACGTTGCGTCTGGTTTCTGCAAAGCCAAAGCAAAGCCTTCCTGGTCCTGGGGTGAACTTGCCGTTATAAAATTAAACCATTTTTTTAAATATGTGTTCGATTTATATTGTTGGATTGGATATAAAGACGACGAATAGCCTACCACCTGACACACTGTCCCAAAATAAGCCACGGTAAAATGTGGGTCGAAAAATTAAATTGTTTAAACATACTATCCCTGTATTGGGAAATGCGTGAAGATATAAAAAAGCTCCAGACAGATAGAGTAATATTCACATTCGTAATATTAAGCATGAAGTATGGATTCAGCAACATCAATCATTTTTAACTATTCTTGCAATAAATTTGTAATTAAGACAGTTATTATTAACATCACTTATATGAACTCATCCAACAGTTATTTCATAGACTATTCATAACTTTCTCAAGAGAATACGAAGAAAACGTAATGGCTTGTTGTAATATAACTTGCAGCAAGTTTTGAATGCAAATATAATACCTACCAGATGTTAATTATTACAATTTTAGTTAAACATAATCATTATAACAACCTATAAATGTAAAAATCACGATAGCCGAGTTGTTGGGTGGTCGGAATTTCGAGTCGAGTTACCAGAGTTCGATCCCCAGGTGGCAGTACCAATGAGTTTTTAAAAAAAACTTATGTACGAATTTCATCGTTGGCTTGGACATAAAGGCGGCGACGGGCTCACCACCTGTCACGTTGTCCCAAAAATATCTTCGGTGGAAGGTGGGTCGAAGGGACTTAATTGTCTAGACTTGACCTCTGTCTACCCCTGTAGTGGGAATTGCGTGAAGATATTTGTATTTATTTATTTTATTATAAATGTTTACTGTACGGGAGTGGCCTCTCCGTACGTATCGTGTACATCATCGACACACCAGGCATACGGATTGGCGATCGTAGTACCAGACACTTTGCACCTATAACGCTATCGCCCTTTACCGGTCTGCTTCATTTTGGTCTGGCATTTTCCGATATAGTTATCCTGCCAACTGTCGATGACAATTGGATTTCCAATTACATCTTACTGTTGTCCACAAGACAATTGGGCAAAAAAGATTAGCAAATAGAAAGTCTTACAACGATAGCACACGGTTATTTAATTTACATTGATCGCCGTGATTTAATATTTAATTGCGGACTTTTACTCGTTGATTGATATCTACGAGTAATTATCGAAAACAGGTGACGCGATCCAATTACCAGGGGAAAACCAAAGAACTTAAAACTCACAGTCCAGTTTAATCAGTTATACGTTTAGTCTACCCTCAGGACTACTACGCCTTTGGAAATAGGAACCCAACCATTGTTTGTATATTAAATCCTTACACATTGAAACTGACGTTTTATATAGCAAAAATTAAAACGATTTTTTTAAATAAACAAAATCTTTGAAGGCGATTTGAACGGCCTCGTCGGAATTGATTAAACTTTATTTTTTGAATTAAGTAAACTTCGTGCAAGGAAACTACCTTGCACGAAGTTCACTCAATTCGAAGGCAATGAGCATGGTCCGAGGAGTATGGTGAGAATCGCAAACCCCTTAATTTAGTGACCGTCAAGCGGGCCGTACGCATTCGTCGAGTGTTGTCCTAGTCTGGGTAGTTTAAACGCTAGTTCTTTTATCGAAAGCACATGTCATGTACATGGTCAATAAGAAGAATCCAAAAAACAATATTTTATAACAATAATGTATCTATCATCCTTATTGCCTTCAATTTCAATTGTAGTGTCAGACGTCATACCTCTCCCGTTGTTGAACGAAGAACAGTATCCGGCCCCAGTCCATTGTCACTGTAACTTTCCGTTTTGTTCTTGTTGTTTTTATTGGTAAAGTTCTGTGTGCCGACACTTTAAACACTACCGTTTTTTTTTAGTTTTATTTTATAAAGGGAACAAAAGACGCGTTTGTTACCTTGAAGCAATCTCATAAATAAAATCAGAAGACAACTTAAACCACTAATAAATTAGCCGTATATTAACAAAAACTCTTACATAAACATAAAAATACATACTTTAAGAATCGTTTAAATTTATTTTTATCTTCACGCATATACTTAATAAGGGGGGTAAACAGACAGAAGGCTAATTCTTGAGGTGGTGTGGTCTTTGGCCGTGTGTATGCAAATGCATAATGAACTAAATAAATTCGGAATCACAGCGACAAAGCTAACTTAAAATATAATAATTAAGTTAATAAGAATAACACAGAAAAGATACATTTCGTTGCTTCTATCAGTTCTACTTTAATTTCTATGTTTCCATTCAATGAGAAATTGATATTACGCAAAGATGTTTTACATTAAATCTTCAGTCCGAAAACCTAAATTTGTAGTACGATTTTGAAACAATACAACAGTAAGAGGATTAAGATATAGGGGTCGTATCTAAGTTATTACACGCCACTGATTGCTGTAACATGAAATGCCTGAATGCGATTGCCAATTTAGCTAGCGGTTAGGTCATTTGAGTCCTGCGGAAAGTGATTGAGCGATTTGCGATAAAACCGTATGAGGCCTTTATCTACTCATTGAATCCTACAAGTAGTAGGGTCTGACGATAGACACTATGTTAACTTAATTGATTTCGATCAAGATAAAATTATGTCGTTATTATCATATAAGATTGATGAAATTGAATCAGAAATGATATAACTAAAATATTACTTCAAATCTTTATATGATTATTGGTATCCTAATTACAATTTCAACTAGTATTATACATTTAAATTTAGGGGATCGTATGAGTAAAATTTTATCTTACACTCCATTAGATTAATTTCTTTTTTTAATATTATTTCGTTGCCTTTTTTAGTTTCAGTATGTTTTTCATTGTCTTACCGTAGCTACATCCAAAAATTATACCAACCAAACATTTTTCAGTAATATATTTTCCCCCATATGCTGAAACTCGGCGTAAGAATAATATTATTATCTTTATTCGTCGCAAGATGCAACTAAGGGAAAACTTGGAAAACCTTGGAAGTACATATTACATTGAATACCGACGATGGCGGGATATCCAACTCGGAAAATAGCAGACCAAAGTTGGGCAGAACGGTGATGGGCAGCAGAGTCTAGTCCAGTGTAGCTCGGAATAAGAGATTACGAGCTGCAGATACGTATGTTATAATGACGTTCAGCCATTTTTATTGTGATAGAAAATCAACTGTGAATAACTGAACTGAACCGTATTTTTTATCAGTCAATACATTATATTTAATAACATGTTACATATTTTTAAACTACGAAATTACTTATTTGTGTAATTGAAAACTAATTAAATGAAATAGAAAATGTGTAAACACTTAATTAAGATGGACATTAAATTAAATTCACTACTTGAGATCATGTTATTCCGATAAGAAGGCATTATGAGCCGGCCTGTATTGTTCAGGCGGTGTCAACGGATCCCCGACAGTGCTTTGTTTCAGGGAGCGTGCGGGGCTTTACTTTATCTTATTACACTCGTCACTTAAGGGCCTGCCCACCACAATTGTTTTACCTTCACAGTTAACGTGACTTGTTTTATAAATCACTCTTTATACCCTATTACGTTACCATTGTTCAAAAAACAACAAATCCTAGTTCGCTAATTTACAGTACACAGAATTTTAATATCAGTTTATCTAAAAATTGCGGTTAATATCTGCGTACCGTGACTGCGTTGTAAAGGCGTTACGCTTTGTACTGCAATCAAAGCTAAGTTAATAATAATTATTAATAATAATCCTACTAAAATTGATACGAAAAATTTTAAGTGCCATTAATTTCACACAAACGTGATGGTGAAGATAAACACGGTTAAATAAAAAATATTTATTCAATTCGTCAACCTAGGGGCTGCTATGGGGACAGTCTGTGGTTCGAGCCATGCCTTTACAGACATAATCTAAACTATTTATAAAAAAACTATTCAGAGTAAATTTTAATCATCCATATAAAGTACAAGAGCTTTGCCTCTCTCCCAAGAAAGTCCGTGGAGGCCTAACTCGTCGACGTCGCTGCCACAAGGACATCGATGTGGTTGACAAATAGATGCTCCCAATCGTATTCCTACAGCTATACGTAAACTTTCGTTATCTAGTAATGTACCAAGGTTACTTGATGGTAAAGCATGTAGCCAGTAACTGGATTCCTTTGTCGAAACACCTAGAAAGCGGGCGCGGTCTCTGTCACAGTGAAAATTGTTCAGTAAGCATTTCTGCATATTCTGAATCAACGGGATATCCCACCGTTTTTGTGAGTTAGGTTCCAGTGGAATATCCTCGCCGGGACAGAGACGTAACCATGCTTCTCTTGCCTCGTTAGCAAAGGTCAAGTCCAAATCATTCTTAAGAATTTTACGTGACAAATCATGAACACAGGCAAAGTAGCTTGAGTCCAGCTAGATGAGACTAAAGATACATTTAGAATTTTATCCAAAGCTATTTTGAGATTAAGGTCAATTTGTTTTAAAAAATCAGAACATTTCCATGCTGGACTCGAGCGGAGTAAATAAGTAAATTTAGGAACAAGAACGCAATATTTTAAAACAGTAAGCGCTATATGAGAATTTAGAATATACAGTTTATTAACATGTTCTAAAAATTGATCAAATTTTAGTTTCAAAAGAGGTTTCATACTCTCTATAAATAACGGCGCTCCAAGGAGGTAAAGAGAATCCGCCTCAGTTACTTTAATGCCAGGAGATATATTGTTAAAATTTTGAAACAAACTGTGTCTATGAGAAGACAAACAGTCAGGAATGAAAAGTTCACATTTAGTATTATTTAATTCAAGGCCAATGTTTTTAAAATTTTGAATAATTTTTTGAAGGTCATTTTGCACGTCATCTGGGTTTGATTTGGTTAGATGAAACTAAAATGTTATTATACTGAAATATCTAGATTAATATTTCTTCCGTAAATTTATATTACATTCTAAACAATTAAATTCGTATAGTTGATATTTATTTGCCCTCATTTAACTTACGAATAAAGTTAATAAAATTAACTGTCGTAGTCTGGGAATCATGGCATTCGCTTAAGAGTACTTAAGCGAATGCCATGATTCCCAGACTACGACAGTGATCCAATTTCGATCCTTGGTCCGTGATCATTAAAATTTTACTGCCTAGTAAAAATTTAAAACGCTGAAAATTTTTCTATGACGGAAAAATCGTGAGGCGACCTACCTGCCTCGGAAATAATTAAACACATTATTGTATGAATGTATAAAGTTCGTCGACTAAAATGATACGGAAATTTCTAATGTTTCGTAAAGAAATAATAAAAGAAAGAATCAAAAATAAATGAAAAATAACATATAGATCTTCAGTTGCTGTCTAGTGAACGGATAGTTCTTTTTCACTTTCTTTCGATAATAAAAACACGTATACAATAATGATGGCTCTGAAAATAACATGGATGGAAGAACTTTGACTGGATGAATGATCAAAAGTTGTCAAAATATGAAAAGAGTTTCTTTTGTTTACTTTTCCTGAGGTAAAATTATCATGTTATTTAAAAATTACGAAAGACAAGTAAAATTTGCAATTTTTAATAAGCTAAAACATTAACGTTTTATACTGCACTTCTAATGACAACTTGTTATGTCTTCACTTACGCTTATGCTCAGCTGCAACAGTAATAACGCTGTAAATTGCAAAAAGCAGTTATTATATGTAGCAAAATACGTATCAAATTGGATCAACAATCCTGGCCTCAACTCTACAAATAACCGACATATATTTGTATGTGTCTGTGAATGTAATGGCAGGCTCTACATGTCCCTTAGATGAATAAAAGTCTTCACATAGCATTTTCAGAAAGCAATCAACCCGAGTTGTTCAAGTAACGAGTTAAGTCCAATTCTATAAATAAAAATAACATATTCGTCTTCTTTACAGCCTATCAAGAAAAAGTTTGCAAACATGCCTGCCTTGCTTCATGTTCCTTTGGCCAAAGCAAATTTAGGCGAAACACTTTCTGTATTAGAGGAAAAAGAAAAAAGATATTTCGACAGAAGGCAAAACAGGAACAATAGTGAAGGTTGCTCAACGACGGCTTTTTAACAGTAAGTTTAATATTATTATATAATTTAATATTTGTAAAGTCCGTTTGTGACTACTATTATTATACGAATTTCTATTTGGCCATCGAAATTTTTATTACGCCAACAGTGTATATTAAAATTAATTATATTACTTACACAAGCTGCAAATTTTCAAAAATTATAGAATAAAATAACATATTACATAAATATTATTAAGCAGCTGAGTTTACCCAAGAAAAATAAAGAAAATTTTATGCCTTTCCTGGTCTTATATACATATGCTGACTAATAAGAAAAGCGGACATCATAAAAACAATTTTCATACAAAGCTTAACTCGGAAACATTTCTGTAGAAATTCGGTATAATTATGTTTGAGAATAAATACCAAGCTAAGTGAATCAATCACATGACTCCTGATAACATACAAAATAATTCAGTAGGTTTGTTATTAATTTGGTTTTACCCAAATGTGGCTTTTGCTCAAATTACTGAACATGATATCAATATCCCATTAGTGAATGCTACCCCTCTACTCCTCTTTCATCCCATAGTCAAAAGAAAACATTGAGGGTGGGCACACCTAGGGTGTGTAGTTTTATTTATTCAGTAGCTGTTAATGTCCGCGTTATATTACAGGGCACTATTTATTCTAATACTGTGTATGTATTGAGTTTGATGGCATGAATAATTAAATTTTATTAAATTCAATTTTAATCATTTTGTCACGATATTTTACTTATCTAATATCCGAAGTCGCTGTGGCCGAAATCGGTCGGGATATATATATACAAGGAACTAAACAAGCCATTACTCCTTCTGATCTTACAAGAAACAGCCATTTATATGAGCAATTCTACAATGGGAACTAAATTTTACATCTTAACTAGAAATAAAAATTAATATCATGTGCTATAAACCGTGTTATTAAAACATCATTTAAAGTGTTTAACTCACTAAAGCAATGAGAACTAAATAATAACAGAAAGTTATAGTGACAATGGAACAGGGACGGATGCTGTTCGTTCAAACAACGAGAGGAAGTTGCGTTATGAAGTTTAAAACGCCGCAACTGTTTAAAAGCAGCGGGAACGATGTCATATTATTTAAGTAATTTACTTGGTGATAAAAAATAATGTTCTTTTGTTTAGGGAGGCCAATATTGCGACTTAAAAATGCAGTCCTTATGTTATTGTCATTCTTTCTGAAAGTGGATGAGCAGGCCAATCATACATTTTCATGATTTCTTTTCAAATTTTTTATGTTTATTCATGTTCAGACAAGATCATTTAAGTTTAAAAATTCTTAACCCTTTCCTATGATATTTTAGGGTTGCATGAATAAATGCATTAATGCATGCATGCAATGCGTTGTATTGCAAATAACGTCAATATCCTCGTAGAAACTAAAGATGCTTTGTCTACTTCTAGTCTTCGGCAATATAACATACTATGGACAAAATGTTCAATTATAAATTTACATTCTTACAACACATTATTTTATTTCAACCAAGACTTATAATAATTTAACACACCGACTTCAATAAAGGAGGAGGTTCTCTTTTCGTCAGAAATTTATATTTTTAATGTATGTTTCTTGATTATTCGAAGACGTCTTAACCAAGCTGGGAAATATCTTTCATTATTAGAAAGGGTATATATTCTGTTTGGTCCAACGCTAACAACAATACGTCGTGTTCTGATCCAAGAAAACCAAATTTTCGGATATTATCATCACCTACATATTAATGTTTTTAAGGTGGTGCAAACACCTAAAGATACAACAACAGCCTAACTGGATATAACTGAAATAAAATCTGTATAATGGTAAAATCATAAACTAGAAAAAAATCTCTATAAAATTATAACATTTTTGCAAACAAATAAAAATTCAAACAACGTGCAAGAATAAAATACATATTTATCTACACTTGGCACAGACTTTAAGCACATCAGTAAGTAGTACAAGTCAACACAAACAGTATTATAAAATCGAAAAAAAACGAAGGTATCACTAACAGCCGGACCAAAGTCAAGGTATAAGAAGTTTTTCAACATTGATCTGTCCGTGAATCAAAGCCGAGTCCCCAGAGCTGACGACAGATACCACGAAAATTACTCTACAGTGATACTTATGAAATAAGACGCTATTTGCATATAAAAAAAGTTTAAATTGTTATAAAAGAATAACTAACAAAACCAATGAGTTACACTTTCTGTTTCAAGACACAAAATCTAATATCGCTTACAAAAATATAAGTACAATACTGAAACATAATTGATTGTAAGTTGTCTGCAGTTAAGTTCGCAACTCTGCAAATATAAAGCGGTGTTTGTTGAATGTGTGATTAAATTTTTTGATAGATAGTTAGATACAAATTTAATTGTTGTATACCGGCTCTAGCATGTTTGGTAACATAGGTGATAAGTAGGTGTAACTAAAATTAGGAAATTAAATACATTGTCATTAATTAATGTTGGATTAGGTTTTTAAAGGATTAAATTGAAAATACTTAAGTAGGTACTCTGAGTTAATATTTAATAATATATCGTTTAAATGTTCAGGAACAATTTGAATAACGAATGTGTGCAAATGAAATGCAATAACCAGCCATAGCGATTTATGATGGTTTATAGCAGCATCAGCTAAATATTAGAGTATTTTTAAATTACACAAAAAAAGAAAAGAAATATTCCAATAGTATAATTCGATTGAAAAATATTGGAGTAGGGCCCACTTCTGCCCGTAATGAATGACAAAGAGTAAATGAGAAAAGAAAGTATGCCTCCATTTATCTCACTCACGTACAAAATTCACGAGAGCAAGATACCTGCCTGGTATAGCTGTCCAGCGGCATAGCTTAAATACAGCGCTAAATTCATATATCTTAATATATGCATTCGGGTGTCAGAAATTAACTTCAAGTTAAAATTTAACTTAAAGAAAATGGACTAAAAAATATGCTCGAAAGCAAATTCATATTTATACGGATTTCAGATCAACAGATAATGAATGTTCCACTAACGTGGCAACTTTATTAGAGAGAGAGGTGAATATAATAATTTAATAAGAAATTAAACATGTCAGTATAATCAGTCGCTTTGTTAAATGGATAAGAATACCACTGAATTAAAACTAAATAAAATAATTAAATTAAAGGTACAATAAATTTATAATCAACGTCGTGCAGAAGCTTTCCGAAAACTTGACAGTTTCTATCAATCCTCATTTCGCAAAAGCGTGTAGCTTCCCTTTAATAAAATTAAATAAGGTTTTATTAAATTTACAGTATCAGAGTCAGCTTTAAAATTAAACTTTGTTGTCAGTTGTTTTGAAGTTAACATAACGTTACTTATTGATGTTTCAATACTTTTTTCGTCTTTAAAATATTACTCCTAATGAAACACTAATAAAAAAGCTTAATCCTAAAAATCAACGTTTCAATTTTAGATAACCTAGCAGTATCGCCTTGAATTAATGAAAACTACATTCAATGCATAATGTTGTCCAAAGGCTAATCAAAAATATAAGCAGCGAAAATTGCTTCGTTTGTTTTCGTTATTCAAAAGCAATTATCCTCCCCTTGTACACTTCCTCGTCCTCCAATTACTGGAATGTTTAGAGAAAAGTTCTTTTGTGCACAACCGAAGAATTTTTCTTTAATACGAACCATTGTCCAATCGAAACAAAAAAGCAACAAAATTTGTCCTTTGATAAATTCAACTTGTGAATCAAAGAGGAAAGAAATAGTAGTACAGTCAAATGAAGTACAATAACAACAAATACGATATTTTTTACTTGATATAAAATCTGTGCATAAAAATATTTTTCATTAAAAAATAAGTAAATCGGTTGAAGAACAGTTTTATAAACAAGTTTAAAAAGAGAATGAATGCCTAATGAACCAAAAAAAAACCAAGAAATAAAATTACATTGATTTATTGGCATTAAGATAGATCGGTAAATTTTATTGATTTAAAAGCATATATATAAGCATATAAATAATATATGCTATATAAGATCGCTAGGAAACCATTTGGTGAAATATTTTCAAAATAATTGCTAATAAAGTAGTAGATAAAACAAAAGTAATCAGTTCGATGAGTGGCAGATACATATAAGCTGCGAAAAGTCTGTTACTACGATAGCCGATCCACAGGTGTGGTGTATTACAATCCACATCCTAAAGTGACGACTGCGACATATCATGTTAACAATGACGAGTACATAAACGGTTTAGTTTTGTTTTATTATTAACTAGCGGACCTGTGCAACACGTGTCCGCTACATTTATACTTACTTTCACGGACAATCCCTAACAGATCGCTAAGTGTCACGATATTTACTTACCTCCTTCGCTTCTTTCAAATTCATCATTTTCTTCATACATGCGCGTCTAGGTGTCCGAATACTGCTGACGTTGAAGAAGGAAGGCTCTACGAGCAATTTACTCACATGGTAATCGTAAGTTAATGTCGGTCTACCTTTATTATAAATAATAAAATAAATATCTTCACGCAATTCCCAATACAGGGGTAGACAGAGTCCCTTTGACCCACATTCCACCGAAGATATTTTCGGGACAACGTGACAGGTGGTGAGCCCGTTGCCATCTTTATGTCCAAGTCAACGATATAATTCGTACATAAGTTTTTGAAAAACTCATTGGTACTGCCACCTGGGGATCGAACTCGGGTCTCTTGACTCGAAATTCCGACCACGCAACCACTCAGCTATCGTGACCTTTATTAAATTAATAAACTAAAACTATCCGTTACTGAACTAATTATCAAAGTAGGTAATAAGTTTGTTGTCATTTCTACACCTAAACTGTACCGATCGTGTTGAATCTTAGTATTTTGTCAAGGATGTAGCAACTCATTTAAAGTTTCTTTGGATTATTCAAAACAATGGATAAATAGGTGGCTATTATTAATTCAAGTTGTTGCCCGTCACAGGTTTGCTTAATTTAGGTTAGGTATTTATCGCGATGGTTACACTCAGAGGGAGAGAGGCGGTGGTAGTATTCTTAGACCATACGACAATATAAAGCACAAAATATATGTTAATATAAAGGATTATTCCGCAAACAAAAATAAATAAATGCAATTATGTCCGCAAAGTAACGCCTGAGTGCATTAACTGATTTACTTTAGTAGTTAGTATATCTTCACGCATTACCCAATACAGGGTTAGCTAGAGGTCAAGACAATTTAGTCCTTTAGGCTCAAATTTCCCCCGAGTTTATTTTGAACAACGAACTGCTGGTAAGCTTGTCACCGTCCATATGTCCGAACCAACTATATCTATGTCCAAGGTAACCAAATCGTACATAAGTTTTGAAAAGTGATTGGTACGCGCCTTCCTTCTGAGCTCGAAGTCAGGTCGTTGGCTCGAATTCCCATTATTCAAACTCTCGGGTGTCGTGACTTCTAGCCTACAAAATAAAAGTAACATAAGGATAGTATCCACCGTAATGTTATTTTAGATTTCTATTTATAGCTATATACTCAATTGACAGTCGGAAGAGAAGCGTGTTTAGCTTTCAGGGCTTATCTGGAACGAGGCGAGCTCAGAGAGGCACAAGCACGTACAATATCGAGCCTATCTTTGTACTAATGGCCTACATGCGAAAGGTGAATGGCTTCATACCATCGCAGAAAACGAAGAGCAAACGTTGAGTTACGGGGTCGATAGTATAACATACTACCGTTCCCCGCCTTTTTATTACGATATGAACAATGCTGGAATACAAATGGAACATAGTCGAAGAATCCGGCGCCATGTTATACACGGTAACATTTTTTTTTTCAAATACAATAAACTTCGTTGTAATATTCACATTACAAATAAAATTTGACTTGTGTATAGTTATTCATACGATATAAAATATATAGGCATAAAATCTTAAAGTATGGTTACACTACTTGGCCTCTAGTAATGATAAGGATATGAGAGAGAAGAGGAAAGAAAGATATAAGCTCCAGAAAGTTCACACGAAAGCATTGATTGAGGAAGTGCGTGAAAGGAGTAGAATGGAAGCGGACGAAAGGTTGTCCGCACAACTTCAAGGAGAACTCCAAACTCTTCTGGAAAGAGGTTGGAAGGACCCGGAGTGGTGCGACAACTTTAAGAATGAACAAAGTGCTTTCGAGAACCAATGACGTCCTCTCAGAAAAATCGAGAGGCCATGCAGCGATGGAGCGAATTTTATAGAGAGATGTATGCGTGTGATGATCTTAGTGAGGGATCCGGGAATGACACTGAGGTCATCAGTATGAAAGAGATTGAATGTGCGATTAGAAGTTTGAAATGTGGTAAGGCTGCGGGACTAGACAGAGTTACTGCTGAAATGGTCAAGTATGGTGGGCCTCGCGTCTGGGACAGCTTTCATCTGCTGTCCAATTTGTGCTGGCAAACGGGGGCTGTTCCGGATGATTGGCGATCCGCGGTCATTGTGCCTTTATATGAAGGTAAAGGTTCACATTATGACTGCGGGTGCTATCGGGCGATCAGCTTGACAAGTTTAGCAAGTAAAGTTTACTCGAAGGTTTTGACACGTAGGATGCAAGAGAAATCGGAAAGATTTCTATGGGAGGCACAATGCAGATTTAGACCTGGAAGAGGATGCACGGATCAAGTGTTTTCTCTCAGCATGATCACGGAGAAGCTTCTGGCTGCTAACCAGACGATTTTCTGTGCTTTTGTGGATCTTGAGAAAGCATTTCATAAGGTTGTAAGGAAGAAAATGTGGGAACTGTTGCCGGGGTATGGTGTGGATTGTCGATTGCTAAGGGCTGTGCAGTCACTTTACTGTGACTGTAAAGCCTGTGTGCGGGTAGGGCATGACCTGTCACCCATGTTTAGCGTCCAAACGGGCGTAAAACAGGGTTGTGTCATGTCTTACAGTCTACAGAAGCTGAAAGATAGCTGTTTGGGTGTGAAATTGGGTGACATAAAAGTAAATTGTCTGCTGTATGCTGATGATGCAGTGCTTATTGCACCATCTGACGCAGTCACGTGTATGAAAGAAGAATGTGAAATTTATGGTTTTTTTTTCCGTTTGAATGCTAATAAAACTAAGGTTCTGGTATTTGAAAGGGACGAAGAAAGAACGAAGTGCGAAACTTGGGTAAATCAGGAATGTCTAGAACAGGTGAATGAAATTGTGTACTTGGGGAGTGCGTTTAGCCGGGATGGAAGATGTGATTTAGATGTGGACAGGCGTGTCGCTGCCGGGAACAATGTCAATGGTGCCCTGAGTGCGTTAATCAAAAGGCAAGGCGTTGTGAAAAGTGCACGCCTTGCAATACATAACGCAGGTTGGTACCGACTTTGTTATATGGCAGCGAAACCTGGGTATGCCAGAAGAAGCATAAAAGCAGGTTGAATGCAGTGGAGATGCGATCTCTTCGTACAATGTGCGGCCTTACCATGGCCGACCGAAAACGAAACGAAGAGATTCGCAATATGGCAGGTTTGAAAGTATTCTTTTTACTTTTTTAAGTTCTTCGATGGTTTGGGCACGTTGAGCGAATGAGTGAAGACCGAATGGTGAAGAAAATATATAGCGCGAAAGTTAATATTAAAAGGTGTCGAGGTAGACCGAGACTAACTTTCGAAGACCATGTGAGCAAATTGCTCGAAGAGGGGAGGGTCAAGACTACTCGGATACCTAGACGTGCATGTATGAAGAAGATGATGAATCTGAAAGAAGCGAAAGAAGTATGTAGGGATCGTGACACTTGGCGATCTGTTCTCTCTGGCTACCCCGTCAGGGATTGTGCGTGAAGATAAATAAATAAATAATAATAATATAAAATCTTAATTTTATTTACGAACATTAAAACGTTAAACTCTTGCTAAACATAAATATTTAATACACGAAATCTATACCTTACATAAGTATGTACATAAAAAAGCAACGCTTAAAATTCGTACCAGTGAATTTTTAGTTTTAAGATTTATATTATTGGTTTAGAGACTGAACAGCTCGCACCTTAGACGGTACCCCTAGCATTTTTGATATGTTTATCCCGCTTTCTGTTCATTGACATCAGGTGTATTTCTCTGTAGTTATCCGTAGGACCTCTTAGTACACCAAGATTAAGAAAAAGAGCGTCTTATTCTTAAGGTGTTAGCATTTTTTTGAAAACGATTAAATAATCATGGACGACCTCCGTGGACGTGTGGCGTAAACACTGGTTTTCAATGTGTCGCCATCTCGAGGTCCCGGGTTCGATTCCCGGTCGGTTCACTGTAGAAAAACCACTTTTTCTACATTTTCTCGGGTCTGGGTGTTTGTGATGCCTTCGTTGTTTCCGATTCCCATACCACAAGTGCTTTAGCATCTTACATTGGGATCGGAGCAATGTATGTGATGTTGTCCCTATCTATATATGTATTTATTTATTTATTTAATCATAAAAAAATAGATGAAAACACACTGGCTTCGTCACTGTGACAAAATGTACATTATTTTTAATTCCTTGATTTTAATATGTATATGTTAATACTACATTTTTTTTATAAAGTAACCGTATGATACACATTCATATTCATCACAAATATGTTTACCCCAAGTGAGATTCGAACCCGGAACCCTTAGCTTCGTAGGCAGGGTCACTGCCATATTGGACCAAATTCAAT
The DNA here is from genome assembly GCA_029286605.1 of Sericinus montela. Lineage (NCBI taxonomy): Eukaryota > Metazoa > Arthropoda > Insecta > Lepidoptera > Papilionidae > Sericinus > Sericinus montela. The sequence goes on from JAGSMR010000004.1 coordinate 4,909,727, forward strand.
AACATTGATAAAGTAGAAACGTTAATAAATATAGAGGTAGGCACATTTTCTTAGAAACGTAACGTTCTTGATACGACTGCATCAGTAGATAACTTAAAATATTAATATGAAGGTGGCTTGTTTCATGCCTAGGATTTGTCTGTGTCAGTACTACACTGTAACCCATTTCAGCTATCATGTAGCAATGACACAACCAGTATAACTACGGGCTATGAGGTATTCATCTTAGGCCTCGTGTTTTTTTGTTACATATATCTTCAAGCAATTCCTATACAGGGGTAGACCGAGGTTTAGACAGTTAAGTCCTTTTGACCCACCTACCCCCGACAACGTTACGTTTTTGAACAACGTGACAGGTGGTGAGCCTGTCGCCGTCTATGTCCAAGCCAACGATATAAATCGTACATAGGTTTTTGAAAAAACTTATTGGTACGAGCCTGCCACCTGGCGATCGAACTCGGGCCTCTTGACTCGAATTCCAATTACCCAATCACTGGGCTATCGTGACTTATTGTTAATTTGAGTATATCGATATTATCGGATGCATTAGCCGCTTGACAAAAGTTAACTGGTTTATCACCATACTGTAACAAAATATTAATAACACCGAAAATGAAAACGATAATTAATTTCAACCTGGAACGGCCGAACGTTACTAATTCCCTATAACGGCCGCACACAGAACATAATGCAGCACACGTGTCCGGTGCAGAGCGATCAAACGCACTACTAAATTAACGCTGCACTATATTATTGTCGCGTTATCGTTGCGCCCCTTGCTGAATACCATGGCCATAATTAATGAAAACGAATCATCAAATACAAGACCACTCATGTAAGGATTTGAAAACATAAAGCTTCGCAAACGGATTGTCGATCATAGCAGCAACTATAATATATTTTTTTTTTCATTTTATAGATGCAACTGCTTGTCATCAGTCTCTCACAAAACAAATAATTTATATATTTCGTTAAAAAACTCTACATTCATTAAAAAAATCTTCACGCTATTTTCTAAACTGGGGTAAAGTATGGACCAGATAATTTAGTCCTTTCGACCCACCTTTCACCGAAATACTTTTTTGGATTAACGCCAAACGAACGTCCAAGCCAAACTAAGTCAAGCAAGCAATATAACTTGTACATAAGTTTTGAAAAAATGTCATTGGTAAAGAGGTGGGAAAGAGCCTGGGTATCGAACTCGGGTCTCTTGATTTGAATCTCGATCACCCAACCACTGGGCTATCGTGATCGAGTGTATATATATATATATATATATATATATATATATATATATATATATATATATATATATATATATATATATATATATATATATATATATATATATATATATATATATATATATTACATTCAATAAACATTTAAATGTTTTTAAAACTTATAAATGTTTCTTCATCACATGCTGTATTTACTTAATAATTTATAATTGAACATATAAACTAGTACATCAAATGAATTCAAGCAATTATAAATCCGAAGAGAATGACATAATTTAAATGCCTGTCTGCCAAAGAAAGGGAATTTGTCTACAAGCAATTTAATTAAATTTTAAATTACGTTTCTTTGGGGAAACAAATTGACAGGTTCAAATAAAAAAAATATATAAAATAAAGAACTTATGTCGCATTATAAATAACAGTACTCATATGAAACAGATACAATTCATAAGCATAGAAGCTATCATTAAGATATTCACACTGAAATCAACGTTAGCTTACATTGAAAACGTGACGCTGAGGCAGTTGCGTGATTTGTTTGCGCTAATGCCAAAGTAATGAGCGTTAATAATTAGGTAAAAGTCATGTTCGCAACTCACTACTTATGATGACATATATTTTGACACATGTCGCATTTTTTACTTTTGCTAATATTAACATTCACCTTTATGATTATTTTATACCACGATACAGCCATAGGTATGATATTTTATTAATCTAGAGGTGGGTCGTCCTACACTGCGTTTGCAAAAAGAGGTTGCCACTCTAGAACACGATGATAATTCTTTTCCCCAACGGTTATCAGTTCGTCAAGCTATGTGGTGCCTATTACTACTTTAGCGCGCTGATCCTTACAGCTTTGTCAGTTAGTTCTTCTCCGAACGTCTACATTGCGGATTCTATCACGAATAGAAACATCGAGCAAAGCCATTTCCTTAGCACGCTGAGTAACTGCGCTTCCACCTTTGGCTAGCAATGAAGGTCGGTTCGTCGGTTCCGGTATTTAAGTCGCCAAGAAACAACAAGAATGGAAAGGCTTAGTGTCCTGAACACTGCCCAACCGAGTTGGATTCGTTAAAAGTTAGATTTGTGTAAGACGATCCCCACGAGATGGAATGATGACTTGCAAAATTTTACGGGAAGTCGAAGGATGTGGTGGTGGCTGAGAACCATTCTTTGTAGAAAATTTTAGTGAATGGTTTTGTACAACAGTGGACTATTGATAGGTAGAAAGAAGAATACTAATATATCTAATAATATATATTTTAATATCAAATAAAAGTTTGCTACTCCTAGCGTCGGTTATTCAATCTTCTATGAAACTTGCTTCCACTTTGAATTTTTTTTCATCGTTATTTCCTATCTCGAAGAGATGATGGCTCAATTTGAAATATCTTTTGAAAATGGCAATTTAAAAATATTATAATCAATAATGATGAAATACTTCAGTATTCACGTTTGAGCCATAAGGAGGATATTTTTGTTAAAATTGAAAAAAACTACAAAAATTACAGCTGAGGACGGCCAAATGTTGCGTTATTTATTAAAACATATTTGATTTCTCTAAATTATAATATGGTAAATAAAACACATAATTAACTTCAAAAGCCGTCTTACCCTTATTAATTATAAAACTTGATTATAAAAATAAATTGATGAAATACACATAACACATCAAAATTATATGAAACCTAATAATTTATTGGGCGTTTTCTTTGTTAGCTAAGTTTCATCTTAAGCTACAAAGAAACGAAAATATAATAGTAACGACCGATACATTTAAATGCATTTATTGGAAACACATTACTGGTTTGATTCATATAAAGGCTTTAGTCGCTATGGATTCTGTTCCACCAATTCTGTTTGCATCGATTTTAAAGAAAACTTGTGGAAATATCGTATATATAAGACGAGTGGATCTTTAAAAATAAACGTATATTAATTTTATATTTACTTTTCCGTGTTGTGAATAATACTCCGAATACCGAAATCAAGTGTTTTCCATTTAATCTTCACGAATTTCCTAATACAGTGGTATATACAGTTCAATAAAGGGGGTCTAGACAATTTAGACTCTTCGACTCTCTTTTACCTGAGTTTGTTCTGAAATAACGTGACAGGTGGTGAGCTCCTAGCCATCTTTATGTCCAAGCCAAAGATATAAATCGTACATAAGTTTTGAAAAGACTCACTGGTACGAGCCTGCCACCTGGGAATAGAACTCGTGTCTCTTGACTCAATTTCTAACATCCAGCCACTCGGCTATCGTGACTGTTTATCCTTTAAAATATTTTTATTTACATATTTATATTATTTTATTTATCTTCACGCACAATCCCTGACGGGGTAGCCTGGGAGAACAGATCGCCAACTGTCACGATCCTAACATACCTCTTTCCTTCTTTCAGATCAATCATCTTCTTCATGCATGCACGTCTAGCACCTTTAAAAATATAATTATTAATAAAATAAAATAAATTAAAATTATTATTATTATTACTTGAAAGTAATCGATAGGTTCGACAACAATGAACTAACAAATAACATGATCGTTCCCATAATAAGATTTAGGGTAATTAAGTATTTGACTTATTTTTAGATGGTATATAACCGAGTGGTAGGGTATCGGAATTCGTGTCAAGAAACGCCAGTTCGATCCCCAGGTAGGAGGCTCGATTTATATCGTTACCTTGGACTAAACGACGGCGATAAGCTCACCACCTATCACGTTTTCCCAAAAATGTCTTTGGTGAAAGGTGTGTCGAAAAGTCTTACTTGTTTTGATCTCTGTCTACCCCAGTATTGGGAATAGCCTGAAGATATTTTTTTCTTACCGATATATAACCGATATTTAATGGCTTCAAATACACATTGGCAGCAATACAATTAAAATAAATTTATAACTAAATAAAGCAGACATTTGAAAATTGAAAGATCAAAAAAATACTAGTTGACATTTTAATCAACTAAATAAAGAGGTACTCGGTAATGAGTCTATATTTACAATAAAACTTCAGGAAAAATAAACTAGGCGAGAGTGGGACGAAGACGATAGTATTTTATACGACCACTTTTCCTTGCTTTATAGGCGATATAAACAATGTACGGAAAAATGTAACAACATGGGACCCTTCGCGATTACATATTTCATAGTCTTAACAGAACATATATTTATAACGTATACTTTCTGTTTCCTGCACCTATAACGAAAATTAATTTTAAAAATTTCTAGGGTCGTGATTTATGCGTGGACTATTATAAATTATACGTAACTTGTACAACTTCATACGTCATGTGTAACTTCAAGCGCATTCGTAATATTTGAAAAGGCATTAAATACATTGTATTGTAACTCTTTGACACGTATCTCGCTGTGGCGACGTGACCCTACCAACACGTTAGGTATTTCCCCACGCATAAAAAGAGGGTGGGAAGGTGTATATATACATATATATTTATATATGTACATATATGCAAATAAGGGGTAAGAAAATAGGTATTTTTGTGGTTGGTTATTTTGTGGTAGTCAGTAATAAGGCTGATTACTTCATTTACAAGCTAGTAATATTATGTCTCTCTGGAAAAATTAATGCAATACCTGTGTCCAGTACATTACGGTGAGACATGTTTTAACTAATAACCAATTATAAACAGGAAATTAATGCTTAACATACCATTTATGACATACTGGGTATTTAAATAAGACAGTTAAAACCGCAGAATAGTTTAACAAGTATTGTTGTTTGATCTTCCCCTTTTATAAGTTTGGTAGTCAATTAATTGCTTCATAGTTCCAGAAACCCGTTCCCTATCTAAGCAATCCAGATGGTTTATACACTCTGAACTTGTAAAAGATAAATTTATTTTTAATGTTATCATTGGGGTCATTGTAAAAGCGTGCTCGTCGCGACCCCTGCCAGCCCTTTTCAGGGCTGCAATTCTACAACTGCGCACCCATGCCAACGAGGGTTAGGGCGTCCCCAAGGCGACGCACACCAGTTCGTCCCCGTTGGTGTGAAATGCAGCGCGCGAAGCGGCGATGGGGACCGCCACCGTCACGCACAGCCCGACACGGCGGAAGGTGGAGGACAGGTGCAGAGTTGGCACGTGGAATGTTAGAGGCATGAGAGATAAGACGAATGAGTTGATTGAAATAATGAAAGAAAGAGAATTAGATGTCGTGTGTTTGTCGGAGACCAAGCGGAAGGGCAGTGGTACTGAAGAGCTCCCTGGCGGGGCGTTAGCTCTATGGTCCGGAGTCCCGGAGAGCGAGAGCGCCTGCCAGGGAGTGGGGTGCTGCTGTCGTCTCGGTTGGTCGATGTTATGACTGAATATAAGGTTGTGAACTCGAGACTTCTCTGGGTTCGCTTTAAATTGGGACTGACGAAGTTATTCCTTTTGGCTGTTTATGCGCCGGTGGCTTCGTCGTCAGAGCTGAGCTGGAGGAGTTTTGGGAGAATGTAAGAGAAGTTCTAGACTTGGTTAGAGGAAACGAAAGAATTGTTGTATGTGGTGATTTGAATGGATGGGTTGGTACCGCTCGGCCAGGGTACGAGTCGGTGCTTGGAATGTTGGCGATAAAAGGGTTAACGATGCTGGCAAGCTTATACTGGCTGTATGCAAGGAAAGGGTCTTCTTGTGACAAACACTATGTTTAGTCACAAGAAAATCCATATGTATACTAGAACAAGAGAGAATGAGAGAAGTATGATCGATTTATTCCTGGTGGATGACCGACTGCGAAAACAGGTGATGGATACGCGGGTGTTCCGAGGTGCTGACCTGGGAACGTATCACTACCTAGTGATTACTAGATTTAGGGTCTGTTCGCGGGTTGGCGCCACCGGACGGCGATACCAGAACCACAGTCGGTCGGTAGCATCCGAAGCTGGAAGCTTCAGGAAGCGGACACTAGGAATAAATATCAAGCAAGGGTAGCCGAAAAGCTGGACAGCATTGGTGTTAGGAAAGAATGTGTGGAAGAAATATGGCAGAGCCTTAGAGATGGAATGGTTAGTGCAGCGGAAGACGTGTGTGGAAATGTGAAAAGAGGTAGTAGTAAAAGGGTGATGCATGGTGGAATGACGAAGTGAAAGAAGCTGTAAATAAGAAGAAGAAAGCATGGTTAGACTACTTGGCCTCTAGTAATGATAAGGATATGAGAGAGAAGAGGAAAGAAAGATGTAAGCTCCAGAAAGTTCACACGAAAGCATTGGTTGAGGAAGTGCGTGAAAGGAGTAGAATGGAAGCGGATGACAGGTTGTCGCACAACTTAAAGGAGAACTCCAAACTCTTCTGGAAAGAGGTTGGGAGGACCCGGAGTGGTGCGACAGCCTTAAGAATGATCAAAGTACTTTCGAGAACCAATGACGTCCTCTCAGAAAAACGGACGTCATGCAGCGATGGAGCGAATTTTATAGAGAGATGTATGCGTGTGATGATCTTAGTGAGGTTATCCGGGGGTGACGCCGTGACTGGTACGCCAGACTCGGACCTCGATGACACTGAGGTCATCAGTATGAAAGAGATTGAATGTGCGATTAGAAGTTTGAAATGTGGTAAGGCTGCGGGACTAGACAGAGTTACTGCTGAAATGGTCAAGTATGGTGGGCCTCGCGTCTGGGACAGCTTTAATCTGCTGTGCAATTTGTGCTGGTGAACGGCGGCTGTTCCAGATGATTGGCGATCCACGGTCATTGTGCCTTTATATAAAGGTAAAGGTTCTCATTATGACTGCGGGTGCTATCGGGCGATCAGCTTGACCAGTTTAGCAAGTAAAGTCTACTCGAAGGTTTTGACACATAGGATGCAAGAGAAATCGGAAAGATTTCTATGGGAGGCACAATGCGGATTTAGACCTGGAAGAGGATGCACGGATCAAATGTTTTCTCTCCGCATGATCACGGAGAAGCTTCTGGCTGCTAACCAGAAGATTTTCTGTGCTTTTGTGGATCTTGAGAAAGCATTTGATAAGGTTGTAAGGAAGAAAATGTGGGAACTGTTGCCGGGGTATGGTGTGGATGGTCGATTGCTAAGGGCTGTGCAGTCACTTTACTGTGACTGTAAAGCCTGTGTGCGGGTAGGGCATGACCTGTCACCCATGTTTAGCGTCCAAACGGGCGTAAAACAGGGTTGTGTCATGTCTTCCTGGCTATTCATACTGTATCTCGACAGCTGTTTACAGAAGCTGAAAGATAGCTGTTTGGGTGTGAAATTGGGTGACATAAAAGTAAATTGTCTGCTTTATGCTGATGATGCAGTGCTTATAGCACCATCAGAGGCAGAACTGCAGGCATTAGTCACGTGTATGAAAGAAGAATGTGAAATTAATGGTCTCCGTTTGAATGCTAATAAAACTAAGGTTCTGGTATTTGAAAGGGACGAAGAAAGAACGAAGTGCGAAATTTGGGTAAATCAGGAATGTCTAGAACAGGTGAATGAAATTGTATACTTGGGGAGTGCGTTTAGCCGGGATGGAAGATGTGATTTAGATGTGGACAGGCGTGTCGCTGCCGGGAACAAAGTCAATGGTGCCCTGACTGCGTTAATCAAAAGGCAAGGCGTTGTGAAAAGTGCACGCCTTGCAATACATAACGCAGTGTTGGTACCGACTTTGTTATATGGCAGCGAAACCTGGGTATGCCAGAAGAAGCATAAAAGCAGGTTGAATGCAGTGGAGATGCGATCTCTTCGTAAAATGTGCGGCCTTACCATGGCCGACCGAAAGCGAAACGAAGAGATTCGCAATATGGCAGGTTTGAAAGATGACCTTGTCTCAAAAATGGATAAGGGCGTGCTTCGATGGTTTGGGCACGTTGAGCGAATGAGTGAAGACCGAATGGTGAAGAAAATATATAGCGCGAAAGTTAATATTAAAAGGTGTCGAGGTAGACCGAGATTAACTTTCGAAGACCATGTGAGCAAATTGCTCGAAGAGAGGAGGGTCAAGAGTACTCGGATACCTAGACGTGCATGTATGAAGAAGATGATGAATCTGAAAGAAGCGAAAGAAGTATGTAGGGATCGTGACACTTGGCGATCTGTTCTCTCTGGCTACCCCGTCAGGGATTGTGCGTGAAGATAAATAAATAAATAAATATATAAATGTTATCAAATAACCATAGACCCGTTAACACAAAGGGTACAGTAAATATTCTATCGATTGCCATTAGGAGCTTCTTACACCGTTACCTCGCGGCTTAGTGTGGTTTTACATTGACCCGTCCGGGAAGCGAATCCGGGATTTTAGAGAGAGAGAGAGGACCGCGACACTTTGGCAACTGTTGTTTACGCCGCTCGTCCACGGAGATCGTCATTGTATATCTATTTATTGAACATTTTGTATTGAATATAAATATCTTCTTAGTGTGTGTCTCTTCGGCTAGCGAAGATTGACAGTCAACTTTATATGCAATATTGTTTAAAAAATCACAGTATTACTTTACTAATAACTAATTTTAAAAAAAGTGGTCGGAATTTCGAATCAAGAGACGCGAGTTCGATGCCCAGGTGGCAGGCTCGTACCAATGGGTTTTCAAAACTTATGTACGAAACATATCGTTCGCTTGGACATAAAGACGGCGACGGCTCACCACCTGTCACGTTGTCCCGAAAATGTCTTCGGTGAAAGGTGGGTCAAAGGGATTTAATTGTCTAGACTAGACCTCTGTCTACCCCTGTATATATATTTTTATCTGGGACATATGGTAAAGTAAAACATTATAGATTAAAAATTAGCTACATAAATTATTAATAGTTCGAATTATGATAACAGATAAACGATTACGAATGGAGGATAACGTAGCGAACGTCCAGTCGCAAAGGACGCAGCACCACCTGAGCCGAGGAGGACCGCCTAATGGCCTGCCCGTCGTACGCCCTTCCGCTGATTGATCGACAGACCGACGTGTGCACGTAGCCTCCACCGCACAACACTATCGCTCGTAATACATCAAACATTCAAATATCTGCGACAAATGCACGATTGATAGACCTTTCTTCTCGTTGTAATGTTCACCGTACAAATTGAAAACCCATTCGCAAACCAAGAAGAAAACGGTGTTCTCACTGTAGTTGTTAAGCAAAGTAAATAAAAAAATTGTAGTGGGATAGCAATGAATTTTTTTTCAGGTGGATGCTATCCTGACATTTATATCATCAATATGGCATATTTTCAAAACTGTGTTGTAAATATGATGACTTCATATTTATTTATTTTTTTATTCAGTTTCTTTCAAATGACAGTTCACTTGTCTTGCCTTGTATAAAATAAATACTAGTGACATCCTGATCGCGCTTCTCTGATAAATAAATAAATAATAAAAAGTATATCAAAAGAGGATCCGAGCATTAAAAAGTCAAGTTTGAGAATGTACACCTAAATTTCCACCAACTCATAATTGTAAGTAAACTATATGTCAAATGAAAGAAATCGTTTCAGCGGTGTTTTCTTGTACGAAAATAAATCGCTTACAAAAACGCTACCAAAAAATCTTGAAATATAAAAATAAAAATATAGCGTATTTCTGTATAATATAGATAGGATTTTTATGTAATTTGTCATTACTGTTTCAAATACATAGATTACTAGCTAAAATGGCTTATATTCGCTGTGGCAGCAAGTTTTTAAGATTAGTAACTAATTACAACAAATAGAATGTAACCACTAAGTTCAACTACACAATACGTTGCAGTATATGGGAATATAAAAATTTTTGAGTTTGCAATTAATTGATAAAAATTTGTGATAAAATCCACGCTAGCAACACGTGAAATTTCATATAATCTTAGTGATTTGAAGACTTCCTTGTAAAATAGAAATTAAAGCAAACCAAAAATTTAAAGCTTTTTAACTTTCCTCTTTCTATTATTTTCTTTTGAAACCCTTAGTCGAGAAGGTATTTTATATACCTGTATTTTAATGACTAGAAAGTTCCACGTAATCAGCGTATTAAACGTTCGTAATTATCTCAATAGAGACGAACGGGGAATAGCACGTACGTAATACCGATCCTATCTTTGCACTAATGGCCTACATGTGAAAGGTGAACGGCTTCATCTTACTAATAACTAAGGCCATGCCCTGAAATTACGGATATGGAAGTCGATAAAATTATGTTACTCTTTTAGGAAACCAAACTCTTAAAGAGTTTTGAGATGTTGAAAGTACAATGTTAGGAGGATAACTAAAAATCACACTGTCGATAGAGAGGAATGCGGGATTTGGTTAGAGTTAAAATTTTCATGGATTAAGAGTACACATAGCGAAAATAAGTATAACACGTACGAATGAAATGTCTATTTTGTTATATAGATTAATAATAAAACTGCGGTGGAATTTAGAAACTACAATATCAGCGAGTAAAATAGGCCATATTTAAAAGCTACGTAAAACCTGGAATAAAACGCGTCTTTACATTTTTTATTCTTTACGCGTTTTTATTCTTTGCTTTTAACGATTTTTCTTAAATTCAATTTTTCTTGAATCTCCTTTTATTTTTTATTTTATTACAGTTACCCTCATTAGAGCCTAGATGGTAATCATAACTCAAAAATCGCAAGTTACATTTAAAGGTCACATTAATATTAACAAATAAGCTAGAAAAAGAGGAAGGTGTTATTAACCATTAAATAATACCCTCACACTCTGCCATATCTAGTATGAGATAAAATCTAGTATAAGTTATATTATCATTACAATTATATACGTGTGCCATGTCCCAACAGAATGTGATGACAGAAAAAAAGTTATGAATGAACGAATACACTTTTATCGTTCACCACAAATAAAAGAATACACAAAAGTAACAATAGATATAAAAATTTATGAAAAACACACTCTACGGCCTTATCGTTTCCTAGTGATCTCTTTCAGGTAACCAATGGCGTAAAGGTAAAGTTAATATAAAAAATTTGTGGGTGAACAAATAATGGCTTTACCTTAGGCGGTAAATTTATTGAGTAATATGTCTTTTTAATTACAAAGTAGATATAAATAGAGATATAAATACACTAAAATATAATTATTGAAATCGGATAATCAAGGTTAAAAAGTCACGATAGCCGAATAGCCGGATGGTCGGAATTTCGAGTCAAGATCCCGAGTTCGATCCCCAGGTGGCTGGCTCGTACCAATGGGTTTTCCAAAAACTTATGTACGAATCATATCGTTGGCTTGAACATAAAGACGGCGACGGGCTCACCACCTGTCACGTTGCCCCGAAAATATCTTCGGTGGAAGGTGGGTCAAAGGGACTTAATTGTCTAGACTAGACCTCTGCCTACCCCTGTATTGGGAATTGCGTGAAGATATTTTTTTTCAAACCCTCCTTATCGCCATATATGTTGATGAAACCATAAATGGGAAAAAGTCGCAGTTGTATACAATACGATACGAGTCAGAGTTATGTAACTGTTTTCTCAAAGTTAATACATAATTTGTCGGAAGAAAAAATAATCCGATGGGTCCAAATTAAGACAACAGGGCGGATGGCTTTAAAGTTCCGAAGCCATATGTGGGTAGAGCAGCCATCGCAACGCGATTCTTGTAAACTGGCGCCTTAGATCCATTTTGCTCTTAATTATTTTTATAAAATTTTTATCTTTTATTAACCTGTAATAATTTTAACATTCATTAATTCATTTATTTATTTACACCTTTGAGTCCAGCTTAGACTTAAGGCTTATAGTGATGGACCCAAGTTTCTTTCCCAGTAACAATTCGATACATAACCTTATCTTGATTTGGTACATATATCCATAAACTGCGAGCATTTGACGGATTGCTTTAGAATCGCTTTGAGCCTTCTCGGTAACCCATCTTGCGCTGACTTTTGACATGCCAAGATAATTATGGAGAATATTTCTCTTATCATTTCTACGCCGAAGATTTGCAAATTTACGTTCTAACTTCTGTTGATTGTATTAATAGTGCAGTTAATAACATTAATTTAGATTTAATTAAATTAAATAATTGTTGTCTACTAACTTGGAAAGGGCCATCAGGGAAGAGAAAAGGAGGTAGACAAATGAAAGATGGCTCGACGAAATAATAAAAACAGCGGGAAATAACTGAATGGAAATTGCAATGGATAGAGATAAGTGGAGAAAAATGGAGGAGGCCTTTACTCCGTAGGGAGGTCCTTAATAATAATGATTATGCATGTAATATTTAATCATTATTATTTTTTTGTATTTTTTTAAATTTATAATTCGTGTTGATTTTATTTGTAAATCTATTTCAATTTCTCGAATTGTAATGAATATAAATATCAAGTAATGTAATGTCCATTAAGGAATAAACAAGGCTTATTATTATTATTATAATTGTTGTAACAAATTCGGCATTAAAGTAAATCCCAATAAATGCCAAGCAATTTTAATCGGGAGTGTCCGTCAGTTAAGTAAACTAGACATTTGCTCTATTGCTCCTGTCACGTTTGATGGAATATGCATCCCCTATTCTGCGTAAAAAAACCTTGGCTTTTGTATCGACTCAACACTTAATTGGTCCAACCACATACGCACAATAAGTGGTTCAGTCATTGCCAAGTTGACATCTTTGAATCGACTTAGAAACTTCCTTCGGATCAAGGTAAAGATAATTCTGGTGCAGTCTCTTATTTTGCCTATTATTGATTATGCAGATGTGTGTTGCACTGATCTTAATGAAAACCATCTAGACAAGCTGGATCGTCTCGTAAATAACTGTGTGTGCCTTCATAAGTTTGATCATGTTTCCTCTTTCCAATCTCAGCTAAATTGGCTTCCCATTCGTCAACGAAGACACACCAGGACACTTCTTACACTTTTTTTTATATTATTCGACCGTCTACCAGATAATTTGAAAAGTAAGTTTCAATTTCTGTGTGATACACATGATAGACCTCTTCGTTCTTCGGAGACTCTTACTCTCTCCATTCCACTTCACCGTTCCGGTTTCACTTCTTCTTCGTTTCCTGTAGAAGCCGCACGCCTGAACTGCCTGAATCTTTGGGACAACCCTGCAGTAAACTTACATTTAAAAATAATGTTAAAGCTCATTTTTTAAACCTTGTTAAGTAATTAAGGAGTTGTCATCATCATTATAGTTATCTTGTCGTAATATTCTATTTTCACTATTCATGTTTATTTAATCCAAGTATGTATTTATGTACGTATATGTGTATATTTATGTGTGTATGTATGTGCGTGTATAAATAACTATTTTATCATATTAATTATATTTAATACTTATGATTTTCTGGTTTTTTGTCCTTTTCATGGTAAAAGCCTTCGATGTTAATCCATTCCTAAAGGTTGACAGGCAGAGAATGCTTTTAGCATTATGTCCGCCTTTTGTTCCCATATATTTTTATAAGGTGCAATAAAGTTGAATAAATAAATAAATGTTAAAATGAAGATGGTAATCTAACCCAGTATGCATATTAAGTGGCCACAATCAGACATCGACTACAATTAACAGTTTGCTTGCTTGAATAAGTTTACTAGAAAGAGATCCCGTAAGAAGAAGAAAAATCTTCAATGATCATTCTGCGTAATTTTTCTCAAATTGGTGAGGAAATTCATCACATCACTAAACTCAATTTTCTGTAAAGTAGATATTTTAAAATATTCTTTTTACTAACTATAGGCTCGAACAGCTCAAGAAAAACTTAGTACTTCATAATGAAGATGAGTAATCAATTAATTCTTGGTATAGAAAAAATCCTTTCTCTTTCTAATCCTAGTATTCCACAATAGTTTAGAGTCACCATCGTAAGTACAAGAAATGTATGTGTATATTACAAGATTTATTTTAAAATAAATAACAATTATGACTTGAAAATAAAATGAAACTACAATAATGTTATTGTAAGAAAACTTTCAATTCCTACAATTACCTTACAAATTCCACAATAAATGAAAACGGTGACATTTTGTTGAATCCTTATCAAACGGATACACAAAGGGATTTTTATTCTAGCATCACAATTTTATTAGAAAATTCTACATAAATTCTTAAAAGACTATAGAACTAACAATTTGTAAATCGAATTATATTAGTAAGTCGGCACAGATATTGTTATTTAATCAACTAAATAATAAAAAAATAATGTTAGAATATACCCATTTGCGTGGCATATTTTAAACTTCGATGATCTATACTCTTCTACAAATCTATACGCAAGTATTCAGAAAATAATTGTAGATCATTTGAGCGCTATTTTAAATTTATTTAAATTTATTTTTATTTTTTATATTATTTTATCGAGATTATAAAATCATACCAATACTATCATACTTCATATTAATATTATATACGCGGAAGTAAGTTTATATAAAATATCTTCGGTGGAAGGTGGGTCGAAGGAACTGAATTGTCTAGACTAGACCTCTGTCTACCCTGGATTGGGAATGGCGGAAAGATATATCGTAAGAAGTTTGTTTTTTTTTTCTTAATAGATAACGCTAAACACTTAAGTCGATTTTAAAATTCTTTAACTAATAGGAATCTGCAATATCAGCGAATAAGCATTTTTTAATTCCTACTAAAATTACAATAAGTAATGTAACCAATGTATAACTCAGGGTATATAAAATTTGTCTATGAAATCTTTATTTGACGTAAGCTGCCATTTTGTTACCTAATAAATTATCGAGACATATTGGTAAAAAATTAACGAGAGAATAAAGCTAAATTATTAATTTCATAAGCATCAACTGTTTCTATTTATATGAGAAAAAATAATTTTACAATTTTGTTTACTATGAAATAATAATGAGTAAAACTGTAGCAGTTCTTTAATAGCACGAGCGAAGCCCGGAGAAAAATTTAGTAACGTATAATTTGAACTTGGAGGGTACAATTTCTAATTAAAGATCCCAATTATTTTCTCAGAGGTTATTCAGTAACAAGACACTAATTGTAGTAGAGATAACGATAGTAAATACTTATTACAAATCTTAAGATAAAATTTTTTCTCCTTGTCTCAAAACTAAATAAAACGCAGATTGAAAGACTATTTATAAACATGATTAAATATGTTTGCAACTTCATAATCTTAGTAAAATACAGTTCGTGAGAGTCTGTTTGAATGCTATAAATTGAGTTGTCGCATGTCGTTGCGTTTTTATCCTAGAGATATGTACTATAAAATACGAAGTTTCCGAAAAGTTATTTGGCTAGATAAGCTTCGCAAAAAATACTGGTGACGGATCTAGTCAATTTATTTTGTCAACATGAAACACAAATAAAACTTACCCTGCAGTTCATCACGTAGGTGATCGAACTTTCGAAAAAAACAATACATATAAACACAATAAAAAAAACTTTTCGTAAGCAATAAATCAAGCGGATAAGTGAAACGACGAAGGTGGGTGATCAATCAGGATTTCTACATGAAACATCCAATAAGTTTAAGATTTTGTTAGAATAGTTATAGGTATTGATGAGATATTAAGATAACATGAAGTAAAGGCTGTATGCTGTCGCCATGAAAACAAATGACCAAAAAAGCAAATGACAAGAAATGGTTGTGCCTAACAACGGCGAAATAACATACTTGACAATAAAAATAACCAACCAAAGTTAAGGAGGCGAGTGACAGTCTAAGGTGCTAGGTGTCTGGTTTTACTGTTGCGTTACATAGCATACACACCAACGATACAGCCAAGAGTCCATTGCTTAACAAAAAATTATCATGACCCAGGTGCAACATTATCTGTTCTGTGAGCCACCTCAACGTGATAATTGTTAGCCTTGTCGGTTAGCTGCTGCAATATATGAGGAATATCATATGAATATATAATATAACTAACGATACCTTAACTAACTAAGAAGAATAGGCTAAGATAAGAGCAAGGATCATCATCATTCATGTTTTATGAGATCTGAGAGAGAATATATTATATTACAATTATTTATAATAATTTATTATTATGTTATAACAATTAATTTAAAGAAGTTGTAGCGCATAAAGGTCATTTATTGAATATAATATATTGAATATAATAAAATATAATAAGGATTCACAAAACACAATATCGCACGTACCGCAGCGTGCTTAGACTATAATCTGCTTTTTTGCATTTTGTTCTTTACATAAGTACAACATGCTTTATAAAAAATATGAAAGCACTGGTTTATTTTTGTTCTTTTCGCTATTACCAACGAATCTATTACAAGAAACTATGGTTTATGGTAAATAATAAAAAGCTACGACAATCTTCCGCCATTTGTGATAAAACAGACTTGTAAATGGTTTCCGCGAAGACTAGATTTTATACGAAATAAAAATATATTCCAAGAAAAACCTTCAAAGTTTTTTCATGACTAAAAATTACAAAAACTTAACAATAGAGTTTCTCTACTATTAGTTTACTATTAGTTTCGTTTATATGTTAAATTCGTGTTTTGCAAGTAAAAAGGACTACCGAAAACTGGCTAAAACGTAATAAACTATCCGTTCTACCTAGTTCCCAGCGACAATTTATTATTTGAAACTCGGCCACGCTTGTCTGCAGCTCAGACTCATATAAATTATTATAGAAATAAATAAAAGTTTTCTTATGTAAATATATTCACAGAGACAACATTCAATTTAAAAAATTTAACTTACACTGCTTAGAATTTCTGACTATTCGCTAATTTCAAGACAGAAGCGATAAAGCAATCTTTAAAGAAACCAGTGGCCAGTAAAGTAATCGAAATATGACTGTAATGAAATTTAGTATTTAATAATTAAAGAAGAGAGAACCTGATAACCTTGGTGGTGATGATAACCTTTAAAGCTAAGCGTAGCGGGTTCGAAAACGGCTTGGGGTTAACATAAATCGGGCAATATATTAAGTCATGCATGTTTTCATTCATGATTGATTGAGGTAGAGGATTTCACCTGGGAAGCCTTACATTACCTACAATACAGTAGCAGTATATTAGTCGGGGATTATAGTAGTGTTTCATCGTAATGCACAGGATGGTGTTGTCGCTTTCTATTCTATTATATATATATATATATATATATATATATATATATATATATATATATATATATATATATATATTTATTTATTTATTTATATATATATATATATATATATATATATATATATATATATATATATATATATATATATATATATATATATATATATATATATATATATATATATATATATATATATATATATATATATATATATATATATATATATATATCGTCGTTCAAGTAGTAACAGCCGTCCGGAGAATTGAAAGCGACAACACCATCCAGTGCATTACGATGAAACACTACTATAATTAATTGCGGGTTCTATGTGGGGCTACTGCGTGTTGTATTTCGGCCATCCCCGACTAATATACTGCTACTGTATTGTAGGTAATGTAACCACAGAACACTAATGATCGTTAGTAGGTACTTGATCACTTTTCAGTGCAGGACAATTTTAATGTCTATCCAGTGCGATTATGTTCACTTTCATAAATGTTACTTTTCATAGGTATAAGACATCTCATCATAGGCTTAACATACCTGACGTAATTGCGTACTTGAATTATGTTTATTATGTACAGTGAAATATTGAAAGGTATCAGACATCATCATCAACAGCCTTGTCTGGAAGTAAACTAATACGGACAGCTTCATCGATCAAATACAAAATATGCAAAGGTTTGGCGAGTAGATCAAGTTAATTCATTCACATAACCATTAAAATTGGATGCCAGTAAATTCTGAATGGTTTGGTAAGTGGGCACAACGTTGATTTAGACCTCAAAAGGTTGTATAGTTGCTACTTTTTCATGCACTACAATACGAGGAAATTTATCCCCTGCTGTCTGATTAACCCCAGATTTTTTGCTTTGGTGGACTTCGAGAACGTATTTTACGAAGTGATAGAATAAAAACTTTAAGACTCGCATGTAAATAGAACATATCTAATTAACCGTATGTATGTTATCCAATGACTTTGTCCGCACAATATCCCGAAATGTCGGAGGGATTCCTCAATTTCCTGGAGTAAAAGTAGCCTGTCCCTTATCCGGATAATAACATACATCCATAAAAGCATAAAAGTAAAATTTATATTGTTGACTAAGATGGCAAAGGGCTCGCATACCTGTCACGTTCTTTAATATAATCTACGGAGAAACGTAAGACGATAAAATATTGTTTAGACCCACTATCTAGACTAAAAGACTACCCTAGATAAATTTAGGACATGCGTGCAGACAAAAAACAATATTTTTTTAAGTCCATCGAACAAAAAATAATACAACATAAATAAGATTTCAATATAAAAAAGGTCACGATAGCCGAGTGGTTGAGTGAACGGAATCTCGAGTCAAGAGACCAGAGTTCGTTCCCCAGGTGGCACGCTCATACCAATAGGTTTTTCAAAAACTTATGTACGAATTATATCGTTGGCTTGGACATACAGACCGCCGTCTTTATGTTCAAGCCAACGATATAATTCGGGCTCACCACCTGTCACGTTGTCCCGAAAATATCTTCGGTGGAAGATGGGTCAAAAGGACTGTCGGTATTGGGAATTGCGTGAAGATATTCATTTATATTATTTTTAATAAGATTAAATTTTTTATAGAAAAGGGAGGAAACGAGCTGGTGGCTCACGTGATGGTAAGTGATCAACGTCACCCATGAACACCCGCAATACCAGAGACATAGCATATGCGTTGCCTCCCTTAGAGTGCCCCCCTCCCGCAGAATTCGGGGAGGAGAGTGTGTGGGCCACCGGTTACCTGCACTCACCAGACGAAACACAGAAGTTTGTTAGACTTCTACTTTACGCCGGTATTCTGTAAGGTCATGGTACTTCCCCGGTCGAGCCGGCCCATTCATGCAACAGCAAAAGCTGATGCGTGGCTCTACCACTGAATTAACACAATGAAATTTACACAATAAAATTAAATCACATAAACTTATATCGTGGCTCGATTATTACATTTATACAAGAAATATAAAAACATATAAATATAATAGCTACATTTATATCGAAGCATTGACTTAATAATGTCCCAACCAAAGGGAAGAATTGTAAGAACAGTGAAAGTTTAACACATTTTCTTTTATTTCTTTTTATAATAGTTTACTGTGACTGTAAAGCCTGTGTGCGGGTAGCGCATGATCTGTCACCCATGTTTAGCGTCCAAACGGGCGTAAAACAGGGTTGTGTCATGTCTTCCTGGCTGTTCATACTGTATCTCGACAGCTGTTTACAGAAGCTGAAAGATAGCTGTTTGGGTGTGAAATTGGGTGACATTAAAGTAAACTGTCTGCTGTAAGCTGATGATGCAGTGCTTATTGCACCATTAGAGGCAAAATTGCAGGCATTAGTTACGTGTATGAAAGAGAAATGTGAAATTTAAGGTCTCCGTTTGAATTCTAATTAAACTAAGGTTCTGGTATTTGAAAGGGACGAAGAAAGAACGAAGTGCGAAATTTGGGTAAATCAGGAATGTCTAGAACAGGTGAATGAAATTGTGTACTTGGGGAGTGCGTTTAGCCGGGATGGAAGATGTGATTTAGATGTGGACAGGCGTGTCGCTGCCGGGAACAAAGTCGATGGTGCCCTGACTGCGTTAATAAAAGGCGTTGTGAAAAGTGCACGCCTTGCAATTCATAACGCAGTGTTGGTACCGACTTTGTTATATGGCAGCGAAACCTGGGTATGCCAGAAAAAGCATAAAAGCAGGTCGAATGCAGTGGAGATGCGATCGCTTCGTAAAATGTGCGGCCTTACCATGGCCGACCGAAAGCGAAACGAAGAGATTCGCAATATGGCAGGTTTGAAAGATGACCTTGTCTCAAAAATGGATAAGGGCGTGCTTCGATGGTTTGGGGACGTTGAGCGAATGAGTGAAGACCGAATGGTGAAGAAAATATATAGCGCGAAAGTTAATATTAAAAGGTGTCGAGGCAGACCGAGACTAACTTTCGAAGACCATGTAAGCAAATTGCTCGAAGAGGGAAGGGTCAAGAGTACTCGGACACCTAGAAGTGCATGTATGAAGAAGATGATGAATCTGAAAGAAGCGAAAGAAGTATGTAGGGATCGTGACACATGGCGATCTGTTTTCTCTAGCTACCCGTCAGGCATTGTGCGTGAAGAAAATAATGTAATAATAAATAATAATCCTTGCGATTTTTACAAAAGTTGGAAAAAAGCCAATAAAAATGGAATTATTAAAGATAAAAATTTACTAGTATGGATGATATTTACAGGGGATCATTTTACGATACTGCAGCCAGTATTAACTCTATCAGAGTTAACAATATCAATTTTACTAAAAACTGAAGCAGGATCATCAAGAGTAAGTAAAGTTAAAATTTGTTTTATATATTATTATTCGTTCTA
Source organism: Sericinus montela (assembly GCA_029286605.1). NCBI lineage: Eukaryota > Metazoa > Arthropoda > Insecta > Lepidoptera > Papilionidae > Sericinus > Sericinus montela. The sequence goes on from JAGSMR010000004.1 coordinate 4,930,324, forward strand.
TTGATAATAATGAGACATATTATCAATAGTATGAAATAAGTCATGATTTTACTACATTTATGTTATGATAGCTTGTTTAAATTAACATTATTACTTGAATTAAAATTCCTAGTTTCTTTCTTAACCTCAATAGATTTTAGAAATTTCCACTCTTCCAGAGTACTTCAAGTTTAATAAATATGGCGTTGTTTCTTGTCTCTTCATAACCTATTGCATCGATACCTAATTTTCTTTCATCATTATCATTAGATTTATATTTGAGACAAGGAATAGGAAAATAATTAAATAATGTAAAATATTATAAATATACTTTAATGCAATATTTTAAATATGAAATATTGGGCGGTAAAACGGCTGAAAAGTAATGAATAAAAATTGGAACATAGCATAAATCATAATATGTATAAAGCATGCTATGATGCTTTATAAACTAGATTAACACATCGGATAAAGATGGAAGAAATGTGCATGATTTTACTAAACGAATTTTTATACGCACTATGACATGAAGATATTGTTTTACTACTTTTGAACTTACATAGTGTTTTTAATATGTATAATTTTACGAACGACAGTTACTATTTGAGGATTGGGTTTGAAAATTAATTAAGACAAATTTATTAATATTTAATACAACAATAAAACGAATCATTAGGCAAATCAAATATTTGCATGCAAGACGTTTAAGTAAAATCAAGTCCAAATTCTACTGCAGAGATAGGTCGGCTTCGAGATTTGTATTGTGATGTTGTATGCCTCATCTAAATAATCACCGAAAACAACCAAGTTTAGGCGTATAGTAGAATATAAATCATGTAATTTCAAACCGACCCCAAACCTTCCTGCTCAACTTTGACTTCGTCGACTATTTGTTCTAATACGAAGGTAAAATAAAGAATTCAATGTATGCATTGAACTCTTTATTTTACCTATTCATTTATTTTATATTACATTATTTTTATTGAAAACAAGTTGTTATGTTTTTATCATTTTAATAACATTGGTATATATAGTGAAATCAGAATTATAATAAATAAAAAACTCGCTAAATTATTGCACATTCCATTTTTACTTTAAGGAATTTATCCATTTAATAAGTTTAATAAAAAATTATGAAGCCAAAAAATAATTATATCCGTGATCGAAGTTGACATAACAGATAATAAATTGCTTTTATCAGACAATAAATATCAATGACGGTTAAAGGTTACAAAAATATCTGTATAAAGCTTTACATGCTTTTATACATCAAGTGCATGATTCACTTAAGAGCAACCTTTTTGACCCGCTTTTCACTATGGTATGTATATGTGACATAATTAAATACATACAAATTTACATAGATATATAATCATATAACTATCCTTGACTCCTATGACATCTATGATTTTCATAACATAAACATTTGACAACGCATTTACATGAAATACTTCCAATTAAAATAAAACAACCTTAATAAAAATATCAAGAACAAGTAACTGAGTACGAACGTAGTGACTGACGGTCACAACGAGCCCAACGCCACCTGAGTCGAGGAGCTGCCTAATGGCCTGTCGCTCGTCCGTCCGAACGCTGATTGATCGACACCCTGACTTGTGCACGTACTCCTATATCGCACAGCACTTCCGCTCGCAATAAATCAAATCGTACAAACATTTGCGATAGATGATATATGATCATAGTTCTGATTACGTGTTAAATAAGGAATGTTGTTAGGTATCGCACTAATTTTTATATATATATATATATATATATATATATATATATATATATGTATATATATATATATATATATATATATATATATATATATATATATATATATATATATATATATATATATATATATATATATATATATATATATATATATTACATACAATAAACATTTAAATGTTTTTAAAAACTTATAAATGTTTCTTCATCACATGCTGTATTTACTTAATAATTTATAATTGAACATATAAACTAGTACATCAAATGAATTCAAGCAATTATAAATCCGAAGAGAATGACATAATTTAAATGCCTGTCTGCCAAAGAAAGGGAATTTGTCTACAAGCAATTTAATTAAATTTTAAATTACGTTTCTTTGGGGAAACAAATTGACAGGTTCAAATAAAAAAAATATATAAAATAAAGAACTTATGTCGCATTATAAATAACAGTACTCATATGAAACAGATACAATTCATAAGCATAGAAGCTATCATTAAGATATTCACACTGAAATCAACGTTAGCTTACATTGAAAACGTGACGCTGAGGCAGTTGCGTGATTTGTTTGCGCTAATGCCAAAGTAATGAGCGTTAATAATTAGGTAAAAGTCATGTTCGCAACTCACTACTTATGATGACATATATTTTGACACATGTCGCATTTTTTACTTTTGCTAATATTAACATTCACCTTTATGATTATTTTATACCACGATACAGCCATAGGTATGATATTTTATTAATCTAGAGGTGGGTCGTCCTACACTGCGTTTGCAAAAAGAGGTTGCCACTCTAGAACACGATGATAATTCTTTTCCCCAACGGTTATCAGTTCGTCAAGCTATGTGGTGCCTATTACTACTTTAGCGCGCTGATCCTTACAGCTTTGTCAGTTAGTTCTTCTCCGAACGTCTACATTGCGGATTCTATCACGAATAGAAACATCGAGCAAAGCCATTTCCTTAGCACGCTGAGTAACTGCGCTTCCACCTTTGGCTAGCAATGAAGGTCGGTTCGTCGGTTCCGGTATTTAAGTCGCCAAGAAACAACAAGAATGGAAAGGCTTAGTGTCCTGAACACTGCCCAACTAACTTTTAACGAATCCAACTGAGTTGGATTCGTTAAAAGTTAGATTTGTATAAGACGATCCCCCACGAGATGGAATGATGACTTGCAAAATTTTACGGGAAGTCGAAGGATGTGGTGGTGGCTGAGAACCATTCTTTGTAGAAAATTTTAGTGAATGGTTTTGTACAACAGTGGACTTTTGATAGGTAGAAAGAAGAATACTAATATATCTAATAATATATATTTTAATATCAAATAAAAGTTTGCTACTCCAAGCGTCGGTTATTCAATCCCTTCTATGAAACTTGCTTCCACTTTGAATTTTTTTTTCATCGTTATTTCGTATCTCGAAGAGATGATGGCTCAATTTGAAATATCTTTTGAAAATGGCAATTTAAAAATATTATAATCAATAATGATGAAATACTTCGAGTATTCACGTTTGAGCCATAAGGAGGATATTTTTGTTAAAATTGAAAAAAAAAAAAACTACAAAAATTACAGCTGAGGACGGCCAAATGTTACGTTATTTATTACAAACATATTTGATTTCTCTAAATTATAATATGGTAAATAAAACACATAATTAACTTCAAAAGCCGTCTTACCCTTATTAATTATAAAACTTGATTATAAAAATAAATTGATGAAATACACATAACACAACAAAATTATATGAAACCTAATAATTTATTGGGCGTTTTCTTTGTTAGCTAAGTTTCATCTTAAGCTACAAAGAAACGAAAATATAATAGTAACGACCGATACATTTAAATGCATTTATTGGAAACACATTACTGGTTTGATTCATATAAAGGCTTTAGTCGCTATGGATTCTGTTCCACCAATTCTGTTTGCATCGATTTTAAAGAAAACTTGTGGAAATATCGTATATATAAGACGAGTGGATCTTTAAAAATAAACGTATATTAATTTTATATTTACTTTTCCGTGTTGTGAATAATACTCCGAATACCGAAATCAAGTGTTTTCCATTTAATCTTCACGAATTTCCTAATACAGTGGTATATACAGTTCAATAAAGGGGGTCTAGACAATTTAGACTCTTCGACTCTCTTTTACCTGAGTTTGTTCTGAAATAACGTGACAGGTGGTGAGCTCCTAGCCATCTTTATGTCCAAGCCAAAGATATAAATCGTACATAAGTTTTGAAAAGACTCACTGGTACGAGCCTGCCACCTGGGAATAGAACTCGTGTCTCTTGACTCGAATTTCGAACATCCAGCCACTCGGCTATCGTGACTGTTTATCCTTTAAAATATTTTTATTTACATATTTATATTATTTTATTTATCTTCACGCACAATCCCTGACGGGGTAGCCTGGGAGAACAGATCGCCAACTGTCACGATCCTAACATACCTCTTTCGCTTCTTTCAGATCAATCATCTTCTTCATGCATGCACGTCTAGCACCTTTAAAAATACAATTATTAATAAAATAAAATAAATTAAAATTATTATTATTATTACTTGAAAGTAATCGATAGGTTCGACAACAATGAACTAACAAATAACATGATCGTTCCCATAATAAGATTTAGGGTAATTAAGTATTTGACTTATTTTTAGATGGTATATAACCGAGTGGTAGGGTATCGGAATTCGTGTCAAGAAACGCCAGTTCGATCCCCAGGTAGGAGGCTCGATTTATATCGTTACCTTGGACTAAACGACGGCGATAAGCTCACCACCTATCACGTTTTCCCAAAAATGTCTTTGGTGAAAGGTGTGTCGAAAAGTCTTACTTGTTTTGATCTCTGTCTACCCCAGTATTGGGAATAGCCTGAAGATATTTTTTTCTTACCGATATATAACCGATATTTAATGGCTTCAAATACACATTGGCAGCAATACAATTAAAATAAATTTATAACTAAATAAAGCAGACATTTGAAAATTGAAAGATCAAAAAAATACTAGTTGACATTTTAATCAACTAAATAAAGAGGTACTCGGTAATGAGTCTATATTTACAATAAAACTTCAGGAAAAATAAACTAGGCGAGAGTGGGACGAAGACGATAGTATTTTATACGACCACTTTTCCTTGCTTTATAGGCGACATAAACAATGTACGGAAAAATGTAACAACATGGGACCCTTCGCGATTACATATTTCATAGTCTTAACAGAACATATATTTATAACGTATACTTTCTGTTTCCTGCACCTATAACGAAAATTAATTTTAATAATTTCTAGGGTCGTGATTTATGCGTGGACTATTATAAATTATACGTAACTTGTACAACTTCATACGTCATGTGTAACTTCAAGCGCATTCGTAATATTTGAAAAGGTATTAAATACATTGTATTGTAACTCTTTGACACGTATCTCGCTGTGGCGACGTGACCCTACCAACACGTTAGGTATTTCCCCACGCATAAAAAGAGGGTGGGAAGGTGTATATATACATATATATTTATATATGTACATATATGCAAATAAGGGGTAAGAAAATAGGTATTTTTGTGGTTGGTTATTTTGTGGTAGTCAGTAATAAGGCTGATTACTTCATTTACAAGCTAGTAATATTATGTCTCTCTGGAAAAATTAATGCAATACCTGTGTCCAGTACATTACGGTGAGACATGTTTTAACTAATAACCAATTATAAACAGGGAAATTAATGCTTAACATACCATTTATGACATACTAGGTATTTAAATAAGACAGTTAAAACCGCAGAATAGTTTAACAAGTATTGTTGCTTGATCTTCCCCTTTTATAAGTTTGGTAGTCAATTAATTGCTTCATAGTTCCAGAAACCCGTTCCCTATCTAAGCAATCCAGATGGTTTATACACTCTGAACTTGTAAAAGATAAATTTATTTTAATGTTATCAAATAACCATAGACCCGTTAACACAAAGGGTACAGTAAATATTCTATCGATTGCCATTAGGAGATTCTTACACCGTTACCTCGCGGCTTAGTGTGGTTTTTTTACATTGACCCGTCCGGGAAGCTAACCCGGGATTTTAGAGAGAGAGAGAGAGGACCGCGACACTTTGGGAACCGTTGTTTACGCCGCTCGTCCACGGAGATCGTCATTGTATATCTATTTATTGAACATTTTGTATTGAATATAAATATCTTCTTAGTGTGTGTCTCTTCGGCTAGCGAAGATTGACAGTCAGCTTTATATGCAATATTGTTTAAAAAAATCACAGTATTACTTCACTAATAACTAATTTTAAAAAAAAAGTGGTCGGAATTTCGAATCAAGAGACGCGAGTTCGATGCCCGGGTGGCAGGCTGGTACCAATGGGTTTTTCAAAAACTTATGTACGAAACATATCGTTCGCTTGGACATAAAGACGGCGACGGGCTCACCACCTGTCACGTTGTCCCGAAAATGTCTTCGGTGAAAGGTGGGTCAAAGGGATTTAATTGTCTAGACTAGACCTCTGTCTACCCCAGTATATATATTTTTTATCTGGGACATATGGTAAAGTAAAACATTATAGATTAAAAAATTAGCTACATAAATTATTAATAGTTCGAATTATGATAACAGATAAACGATTACACGAATGGAGGATAACGTAGCGAACGTCCAGTCGCAAAGGACGCAGCACCACCTGAGCCGAGGAGGACCGCCTAATGGCCTGCCCGTCGTACGCCCTTCCGCTGATTGATCGACAGACCGACGTGTGCACGTAGCCTCCATCGCACAACAATATCGCTCGTAGTACATCAAACATTCAAATATCTGCGACAAATGCACGATTGATAGACCTTTCTTCTCGTTGTAATGTTCACCGTACAAATTGAAAACCCATTCGCAAACCAAGAAGAAAACGGTGTTCTCACTGTAGTTGTTAAGCAAAGTAAATAAAAAAAATTGTAGTGGTATCCCACTACAATTTTTTTTATTTACTTTGCTTAACTTAAGCAATGAATTTTTTTTTTCAGGTGGATGCTTTCCTGACATTTATATCATCAATATGGCATATTTTCAAAACTGTGTTGTAAATATGATGACTTCATATTTATTTATTTTTTTATTCAGTTTCTTTCAAATGACAGTTCACTTGTCTTGCCTTGTATAAAATAAATACTAGTGACATCCTGATCGCGCTTCTCTGATAAATAAATAAATAATAAAAAGTATATCAAAAGAGGATCCGAGCATTAAAAAGTCAAGTTTGAGAATGTACACCTAAATTTCCACCAACTCATAATTGTAAGTAAACTATATGTCAAATGAAAGAAATCGTTTCAGCGGTGTTTTCTTGTACGAAAATAAATCGCTTACAAAAACGCTACCAAAAAATCTTGAAATATAAAAATAAAAATATAGCGTATTTCTGTATAATATAGATAGGATTTTTATGTAATTTGTCATTACTGTTTCAAATACATAGATTACTAGCTAAAATGGCTTATATTCGCTGTGGCAGCAAGTTTTTAAGATTAGTAACTAATTACAACAAATAGAATGTAACCACTAAGTTCAACTACACAATACGTTGCAGTATATGGGAATATAAAAATTTTTGAGTTTGCAATTAATTGATAAAAATTTGTGATAAAATCCACGCTAGCAACACGTGAAATTTCATATAATCTTAGTGATTTGAAGACTTCCTTGTAAAATAGAAATTAAAGCAAACCAAAAATTTAAAGCTTTTTAACTTTCCTCTTTCTATTATTTTCTTTTGAAACCCTTAGTCGAGAAGGTATTTTATATACCTGTATTTTAATGACTAGAAAGTTCCACGTAATCAGCGTATTAAACGTTCGTAATTATCTCAATAGAGACGAACGGGGAATAGCACGTACGTAATACCGATCCTATCTTTGCACTAATGGCCTACATGTGAAAGGTGAACGGCTTCATCTTACTAATAACTAAGGCCATGCCCTGAAATTACGGATATGGAAGTCGATAAAATTATGTTACTCTTTTAGGAAACCAAACTCTTAAAGAGTTTTGAGATGTTGAAAGTACAATGTTAGGAGGATAACTAAAAATCACACTGTCGATAGAGAGGAATGCGGGATTTGGTTAGAGTTAAAATTTTCATGGATTAAGAGTACACATAGCGAAAATAAGTATAACACGTACGAATGAAATGTCTATTTTGTTATATAGATTAATAATAAAACTGCGGTGGAATTTAGAAACTACAATATCAGCGAGTAAAATAGGCCATATTTAAAAAGCTACGTAAAAACCTGGAATAAAACGCGTCTTTACATTTTTTTATTCTTTACGCGTTTTTTATTCTTTGCTTTTTAACGATTTTTTTCTTAAATTCAATTTTTCTTGAATCTTCTTTTATTTTTTTTATTTTACTACAGTTGCCCTCATTAGAGCCTAGATGGTAATCATAACTCAAAAATCGCAAGTTACATTTAAAGGTCACATTAATATTAACAAATAAGCTAGAAAAAGAGGAAGGTGTTATTAACCATTAAATAATACCCTCACACTCTGCCATATCTAGTATGAGATAAAATCTAGTATAAGTTATATTATCATTACAATTATATACGTGTGCCATGTCCCAACAGAATGTGATGACAGAAAAAAAGTTATGAATGAACGAATACACTTTTATCGTTCACCACAAATAAAAGAATACACAAAAGTAACAATAGATATAAAAATTTATGAAAAACACACTCTACGGCCTTATCGTTTCCTAGTGATCTCTTTCAGGTAACCAATGGCGTAAAGGTAAAGTTAATATAAAAAATTTGTGGGTGAAAAATAATGGCTTTACTTTAGGCGGTAAATTTATTGAGTAATATGTCTTTTTAATTACAAAGTAGATATAAATAGAGATATAAATACACTAAAATATAATTATTGAAATCGGATAATCAAGGTTAAAAAGTCACGATAGCCGGAATAGCCGGATGGTCGGAATTTCGAGTCAAGATCCCGAGTTCGATCCCCAGGTGGCTGGCTCGTACCAATGGGTTTTCCAAAAACTTATGTACGAATCATATCGTTGGCTTGAACATAAAGACGGCGACGGGCTCACCACCTGTCACGTTGCCCCGAAAATATCTTCGGTGGAAGGTGGGTCAAAGGGACTTAATTGTCTAGACTAGACCTCTGCCTACCCCTGTATTGGGAATTGCGTGAAGATATTTTTTTTTTCAAACCCTCCTTATCGCCATATATGTTGATGAAACCATAAATGGGAAAAAGTCGCAGTTGTATACAATACGATACGAGTCAGAGTTATGTAACTGTTTTCTCAAAGTTAATACATAATTTGTCGGAAGAAAAAATAATCCGATGGGTCCAAATTAAGGCAACAGGGCGGATGGCTTTAAAGTTCCGAAGCCATATGTGGGTAGAGCAGCCATCGCAACGCGATTCTTGTAAACTGGCGCCTTAGATCCATTTTGCTCTTAATTATTTTTATAACATTTTTTTATTTTTTATTAACCTGTAATAATTTTAACATTCATTAATTCATTTATTTATTTACACCTTTGAGTCCAGCTTAGACTTAAGGCTTATAGTGATGGACCCAAGTTTCTTTCCCAGTAACAATTCGATACATAACCTTATCTTGATTTGGTACATATATCCATAAACTGCGAGCATTTGACGGATTGCTTTAGAATCGCTTTGAGCCTTCTCGGTAACCCATCTTGCGCTGACTTTTGACATGCCAAGATAATTATGGAGAATATTTCTCTTATCATTTCTACGCCGAAGATTTGCAAATTTACGTTCTAACTTCTGTTGATTGTATTAATAGTGCAGTTAATAACATTAATTTAGATTTAATTAAATTAAATAATTGTTGTCTACTAACTTGGAAAGGGCCATCAGGGAAGAGAAAAGGAGGTAGACAAATGAAAGATGGCTCGACGAAATAATAAAAACAGCGGGAAATAACTGAATGGAAATTGCAATGGATAGAGATAAGTGGAGAAAATGGAGGAGGCCTTTACTCCGTAGGAGGTCCTTAATAATAATGATTATGCATGTAATATTTAATCATTATTATTTTTTTGTATTTTTTTAAATTTATAATTCGTGTTGATTTTATTTGTAAATCTATTTCAATTTCTCGAATTGTAATGAATATAAATATCAAGTAATGTAATGTCCATTAAGGAATAAACAAGGCTTATTATTATTATTATAATTGTTGTAACAAATTCGGCATTAAAGTAAATCCCAATAAATGCCAAGCAATTTTAATCGGGAGTGTCCGTCAGTTAAGTAAACTAGACATTTGCTCTATTGCTCCTGTCACGTTTGATGGAATATGCATCCCCTATTCTGCGTAAAAAACCTTGGCTTTTGTATCGACTCAACACTTAATTGGTCCAACCACATACGCACAATAAGTGGTTCAGTCATTGCCAAGTTGACATCTTTGAATCGACTTAGAAACTTCCTTCGGATCAAGGTAAAGATAATTCTGGTGCAGTCTCTTATTTTGCCTATTATTGATTATGCAGATGTGTGTTGCACTGATCTTAATGAAAACCATCTAGACAAGCTGGATCGTCTCGTAAATAACTGTGTGTGCCTTCATAAGTTTGATCATGTTTCCTCTTTCCAATCTCAGCTAAATTGGCTTCCCATTCGTCAACGAAGACACACCAGGACACTTCTTACACGTTTTTTTATATTATTCGACCGTCTACCAGATAATTTGAAAAGTAAGTTTCAATTTCTGTGTGATACACATGATAGACCTCTTCGTTCTTCGGAGACTCTTACTCTCTCCATTCCACTTCACCGTTCCGGTTTCACTTCTTCTTCGTTTCCTGTAGAAGCCGCACGCCTGAACTGCCTGAATCTTTGGGACAACCCTGCAGTAAACTTACATTTAAAAATAATGTTAAAGCTCATTTTTTAAACCTTGTTAAGTAATTAAGGAGTTGTCATCATCATTATAGTTATCTTGTCGTAATATTCTATTTTCACTATTCATGTTTATTTAATCCAAGTATGTATTTATGTACGTATATGTGTATATTTATGTGTGTATGTATGTGCGTGTATAAATAACTATTTTTATCATATTTATTATATTTAATACTTATGATTTTCTGGTTTTTTGTCCTTTTCATGGTAAAAGCCTTCGATGTTAATCCATTCCTAAAGGTTGACAGGCAGAGAATGCTTTTAGCATTATGTCCGCCTTTTGTTCCCATATATTTTTATAAGGTGCAATAAAGTTGAATAAATAAATAAATGTTAAAATGAAGATGGTAATCTAACCCAGTATGCATATTAAGTGGCCACAATCAGACATCGACTACAATTAACAGTTTGCTTGCTTGAATAAGTTTACTAGAAAGAGATCCCGTAAGAAGAAGAAAAATCTTCAATGATCATTCTGCGTAATTTTTCTCAAATTGGTGAGGAAATTCATCACATCACTAAACTCAATTTTCTGTAAAGTAGATATTTTAAAATATTCTTTTACTAACTATAGGCTCGAACAGCTCAAGAAAAACTTAGTACTTCATAATGAAGATGAGTAATCAATTAATTCTTGGTATAGAAAAATCCTTTCTCTTTCTAATCCTAGTATTCCACAATAGTTTAGAGTCACCATCGTAAGTACAAGAAATGTATGTGTATATTACAAGATTTATTTTAAAATAAATAACAATTATGACTTGAAAATAAAATGAAACTACAATAATGTTATTGTAAGAAAACTTTCAATTCCTACAATTACCTTACAAATTCCACAATAAATGAAAACGGTGACATTTTGTTGAATCCTTATCAAACGGATACACAAAGGGATTTTTATTCTAGCATCACAATTTTATTAGAAAATTCTACATAAATTCTTAAAAGAGATGAAAAACTATAGAACTAACAATTTGTAAATCGAATTATATTAGTAAGTCGGCACAGATATTGTTATTTAATCAACTAAATAATAAAAAAATAATGTTAGAATATACCCATTTGCGTGGCATATTTTAAACTTCGATGATCTATACTCTTCTACAAATCTATACGCAAGTATTCAGAAAATAATTGTAGATCATTTGAGCGCTATTTTAAATTTATTTTTATTTTTTATATTATTTTATCGAGATTATAAAATCATACCAATACTATCATACTTCATATTAATATTATATACGCGGAAGTAAGTTTATATAAAATATCTTCGGTGGAAGGTGGGTCGAAGGAACTGAATTGTCTAGACTAGACCTCTGTCTACCCTGGATTGGGAATGGCGGAAAGATATATCGTAAGAAGTTTGTTTTTTTTTTCTTAATAGATAACGCTAAACACTTAAGTCGATTTTAAAAATTCTTTAACTAATAGGAATCTGCAATATCAGCCAATAAGCATTTTTTTTAATTCCTACTAAAATTACAATAAGTAATGTAACCAATGTATAACTCAGGGTATATAAAATTTGTCTATGAAATCTTTATTTGACGTAAGCTGCCATTTTGTTACCTAATAAATTATCGAGACATATTGGTAAAAAATTAACGAGAGAATAAAGCTAAATTATTAATTTCATAAGCATCAACTGTTTCTATTTATATGAGAAAAAATAATTTTACAATTTTGTTTACTATGAAATAATAATGAGTAAAACTGTAGCAGTTCTTTAATAGCACGAGCGAAGCCCGGAGAAAAATTTAGTAACGTATAATTTGAACTTGGAGGGTACAATTTCTAATTAAAGATCCCAATTATTTTCTCAGAGGTTATTCAGTAACAAGACACTAATTGTAGTAGAGATAACGATAGTAAATACTTATTACAAATCTTAAGATAAAATTTTTTCTCCTTGTCTCAAAACTAAATAAAACGCAGATTGAAAGACTATTTATAAACATGATTAAATATGTTTGCAACTTCATAATCTTAGTAAAATACAGTTCGTGAGAGTCTGTTTGAATGCTATAAATTGAGTTGTCGCATGTCGTTGCGTTTTTATCCTAGAGATATGTACTATAAAATACGAAGTTTCCGAAAAGTTATTTGGCTAGATAAGCTTCGCAAAAATACTGGTGACGGATCTAGTCAATTTATTTTGTCAACATGAAACACAAATAAAACTTACCCTGCAGTTCATCACGTAGGGATCGAACTTTCGAAAAACAATGCATATAAACACAATAAAAAACTTTTCGTAAGCAATAAATCAAGCGGATAAGTGAAACGACGAAGGTGGGTGATCAATCAGGATTTCTACATGAAACATCCAATAAGTTTGAGATTTTGTTAGAATAGTTATAGGTATTGATGAGATATTAAGATAACATGAAGTAAAGGCTGTATGCTGTCGCCATGAAAACAAATGACCAAAAAGCAAATGACAAGAAATGGTTGTGCCTAACAACGGCGAAATAACATACTTGACAATAAAAATAACCAACCAAAGTTAAGGAGGCGAGTGACAGTCTAAGGTGCTAGGTGTCTGGTTTTATTGTTGCGTTACATAGCATACACACCAACGATACAGCCAAGAGTCCATTGCTTAACAAAAAATTATCATGACCCAGGTGCAACATTATCTGTTCTGTGAGCCACCTCAACGTGATAATTGTTAGCCTTGTCGGTTAGCTGCTGCAATATATGAGGAATATCATATGAATATATAATATAACTAACGATACCTTAACTAACTAAGAAGAATAGGCTAAGATAAGAGCAAGGATCATCATCATTCATGTTTTATGAGATCTGAGAGAGAATATATTATATTACAATTATTTATAATAATTTATTATTATGTTATAACAATTAATTTAAAGAAGTTGTAGCGCATAAAGGTCATTTATTGAATATAATATATTGAATATAATAAAATATAATAAGGATTCACAAAACACAATATCGCACGTACCGCAGCGTGCTTAGACTATAATCTGCTTTTTTGCATTTTGTTCTTTACATAAGTACAACATGCTTTATAAAAAATATGAAAGCACTGGTTTATTTTTGTTCTTTTCGCTATTACCAACGAATCTATTACAAGAAACTATGTTTTATGGTAAATAATAAAAGCTACGACAATCTTCCGTCATTTGTGATAAAACAGACTTGTAAATGGTTTCCGCGAAGACTAGATTTTATACGAAATAAAAATATATTCCAAGAAAACCTTCAAAGTTTTTTCATGACTAAAAATTACAAAAACTTAACAATAGAGTTTCTACTATTAGTTTACTATTAGTTTCGTTTATATGTTAAATTCGTGTTTTGCAAGTAAATAGGACTACCGAAAACTGGCTAAAACGTAATAAACTATCCGTTCTACCTAGTTCCCAGCGACAATTTATTATTTGAAACTCGGCCACGCTTGTCTGCAGCTCAGACTCATATAAATTATTATAGAAATAAATAAAAGTTTTCTTATGTAAATATATTCACAGAGACAACATTCAATTTAAAAAATTTAACTTACACTGCTTAGAATTTCTGACTATTCGCTAATTTCAAGACAGAAGCGATAAAGCAATCTTTAAAGAAACCAGTGGCCAGTAAAGTAATCGAAATATGACTGTAATGAAATTTAGTATTTAATAATTAAAGAAGAGAGAACCTGATAACCTTGGTGGTGATGATAACCTTTAAAGCTAAGCGTAGCGGGTTCGAAAACGGCTTGGGGTTAACATAAATCGGGCAATATATTAAGTCATGCATGTTTTTCATTCATGATTGATTGAGGTAGAGGATTTCACCTGGGAAGCCTTACATTACCTACAATACAGTAGCAGTATATTAGTCGGGATGGCCGAAATACAACACGCAGTAGCCCCACATAGAACCCGCAATTAATTATAGTAGTGTTTCATCGTAATGCACTGGATGGTGTTGTCGCTTTCTATTCTACTACAATAACCACAGAACACTAATGATCGTTAGTAGGTACTTCATCACTTTCCAGTGCAGGACAATTTTAATGTCTATCCAGTGCGATTATGTTCACTTTCATAAATGTTACTTTTTCATTGGTAATACTTAACATACCTGACGTAATTGCGTACTTGAATTATGTTTATTATGTACAGTGAAATATTGAAAGGTATCAGACATCATCATCAACAGCCTTGTCTGGAAGTAAACTAATACGGACAGCTTCATCGATCAAATACAAAATATGCAAAGGTTTGGCGAGTAGATCAAGTTAATTCATTCACATAACCATTAAAATTGGATGCCAGTAAATTCTGAATGGTTTGGTAAGTGGGCACAGCGTTGATTTAGACCTCAAAAAGGTTGTATAGTTGCTACTTTTTCATGCACTACAATACGAGGAAATTTATCCCCTGCTGTCTGATTAACCCCAGATTTTTTGCTTTGGTGGACTTCGAGAACGTATTTTACGAAGTGATAGAATAAAAACTTTAAGACTCGCATGTAAATAGAACATATCTAATTAACCGTATGTATGTTATCCAATGACTTTGTCCGCACAATATCCCGAAATGTCGGAGGGATTCCTCAATTTCCTGGAGTAAAAGTAGCCTGTCCCTTATCCGGATAATAACATACATCCATAAAAGCATAAAAGTAAAATTTATATTGTTGACTAAGATGGCAAAGGGCTCGCATACCTGTCACGTTCTTTAATATAATCTACGGAGAAACGTAAGACGATAAAATATTGTTTAGACCCACTATCTAGACTAAAAGACTACCCTAGATAAATTTAGGACATGCGTGCAGACAAAAACAATATTTTTTAAGTCCATCGAACAAAAAATAATACAACATAAATAAGATTTCAATATAAAAAAGGTCACGATAGCCGAGTGGTTGAGTGAACGGAATCTCGAGTCAAGAGACCAGAGTTCGTTCCCCAGGTGGCACGCTCATACCAATAGGTTTTTCAAAAACTTATGTACGAATTATATCGTTGGCTTGGACATACAGACCGCCGTCTTTATGTTCAAGCCAACGATATAATTCGGGCTCACCACCTGTCACGTTGTCCCGAAAATATCTTCGGTGGAAGATGGGTCAAAAGGACTGTCGGTATTGGGAATTGTGTGAAGATATTCATTTATATTATTTTTTAATAAGATTAAATTTTTTTTTATAGAAAAAGGGAGGGAAACGAGCTGGTGGCTCACGTGATGGTAAGTGATCAACGTCACCCATGAACACCCGCAATACCAGAGACATAGCATATGCGTTGCCTCCCTTAGAGTGCCCCCCTCCCGCAGAATTGGGGGAGGAGAGTGTGTGGGCCACCGGTTACCTGCACTCACCAGACGAAACGCAGAAGTTTGTTAGACTTCTACTTTACGCCGGTATTCTGTAAGGTCATGGTACTTCCCCGGTCGAGCCGGCCCATTCATGCAACAGCAAAAGCTGATGCGTGGCTCTACCACTGAATTAACACAATGAAATTTACACAATAAAATTAAATCACATAAACTTATATCGTGGCTCGATTATTACATTTATACAAGAAATATAAAAACATATAAATATAATAGCTACATTTATATCGAAGCATTGACTTAATAATGTCCCAACCAAAGGGAAGAATTGAAAGAACAGTGAAAGTTTAACACATTTTCTTTTATTTCTTTTTATAATAGTTTACTGTGACTGTAAAGCCTGTGTGCGGGTAGCGCATGATCTGTCACCCATGTTTAGCGTCCAAACGGGCGTAAAACAGGGTTGTGTCATGTCTTCCTGGCTGTTCATACTGTATCTCGACAGCTGTTTACAGAAGCTGAAAGATAGCTGTTTGGGTGTGAAATTGGGTGACATAAAAGTAAACTGTCTGCTGTAAGCTGATGATGCAGTGCTTATTGCACCATTAGAGGCAAAATTGCAGGCATTAGTTACGTGTATGAAAGAGAAATGTGAAATTTAAGGTCTCCGTTTGAATTCTAATTAAACTAAGGTTCTGGTATTTGAAAGGGACGAAGAAAGAACGAAGTGCGAAATTTGGGTAAATCAGGAATGTCTAGAACAGGTGAATGAAATTGTGTACTTGGGGAGTGCGTTTAGCCGTGATGGAAGATGTGATTTAGATGTGGACAGGCGTGTCGCTGCCGGGAACAAAGTCGATGGTGCCCTGACTGCGTTAATAAAAGGCGTTGTGAAAAGTGCACGCCTTGCAATTCATAACGCAGTGTTGGTACCGACTTTGTTATATGGCAGCGAAACCTGGGTATGCCAGAAAAAGCATAAAAGCAGGTCGAATGCAGTGGAGATGCGATCGCTTCGTAAAATGTGCGGCCTTACCATGGCCGACCGAAAGCGAAACGAAGAGATTCGCAATATGGCAGGTTTGAAAGATGACCTTGTCTCAAAAATGGATAAGGGCGTGCTTCGATGGTTTGGGGACGTTGAGCGAATGAGTGAAGACCGAATGGTGAAGAAAATATATAGCGCGAAAGTTAATATTAAAAGGTGTCGAGGCAGACCGAGACTAACTTTCGAAGACCATGTAAGCAAATTGCTCG
This sequence comes from Sericinus montela, assembly GCA_029286605.1. Classification (NCBI taxonomy): domain Eukaryota; kingdom Metazoa; phylum Arthropoda; class Insecta; order Lepidoptera; family Papilionidae; genus Sericinus; species Sericinus montela. Next base: position 4,947,545 of record JAGSMR010000004.1, read on the forward strand.
AAGAGGGAAGGGTCAAGAGTACTCGGACACCTAGAAGTGCATGTATGAAGAAGATGATGAATCTGAAAGAAGCGAAAGAAGTATTTAGGGATCGTGACACTTGGCGATCTGTTTTCTCTGGCTACCCCGTCAGGCATTGTGCGTGAAGAAAATAATATAATAATAAATAATAATCCTTGCGATTTTTTACAAAAGTTGGAAAAAAGCCAATAAAAATGGAATTATTAAAGATAAAAAATTTACTAGTATGGATTATATTTACAAGGGATCATTTTACGATACTGCAGCCAGTATTAACTCTATCAGAGTTAACAATATCAATTTTACTAAAAACTGAAGCAGGATCATCAAGAGTAAGTAAAGTTAAAATTTGTTTTTATATATTATTATTCATACTATTGATAATAATGAGACATATCAATAGTATGAAATAAGTCATGATTTTACTACATTTATGTTATGATAGCTTGTTTAAATTAACATTATTACTTGAATTAAAATTCCTAGTTTCTTTCTTAACCTCAATAGATTTTAGAAATTTCCACTCTTCCAGAGTACTTCAAGTTTAATAAATATGGCGTTGTTTCTTGTCTCTTCATAACCTATTGCATCGATACCTAATTTTCTTTCATCATTATCATTAGATTTATATTTGAGACAAGGAATAGGAAAATAATTAAATAATGTAAAATATTATAAATATACTTTAATGCAATATTTTAAATATGAAATATTGGGCGGTAAAACGGCTGAAAAGTAATGAATAAAAATTGGAACATAGCATAAATCATAATATGTATAAAGCATGCTATGATGCTTTATAAACTAGATTAACACATCGGATAAAGATGGAAGAAATGTGCATGATTTTACTAAACGAATTTTTATAATTGTGGGAGTATAATACTATAATAGTGGAAAATTAAAAGTGGAGAATTTATAACAATGCATAATATTGGTAGCCTGAACAGATATATGAGACATTTTTTACTACAGAAAGTTAAACATCCCCAGGAATATAATGCTAGGAGGATGTTGTAAGGGTAGAATCATTAAGTACTTATGTAATAAAACATTTCCTGCTAATACAATTTTGAAATAGTAATGGCATTAAATGTTTGTAGTCACGATTGCCGAGTGGTTGGATGATCGAAATTCGAGTTCGTTTCGCAGGTGGAAGGCTCATTCCCATGGTTTTTTTTTAAACTTGTACTCTGTACAATTTATATCGATGACTTGGACATAAAGGCGGCGACAGACTCACCACCTGTTACATTATCCAAAAAATGTGTTACTGTCTACCGCACTATGACATGAAGATATTGTTTTACTACTTTTGAACTTACATAGTGTTTTTTAATATGTATAATTTTACGAACGACAGTTACTATTTGAGGGATTGGGTTTGAAAATTAATGAAGACGAATTTATTATAACATATTATATTATATAACATATTTCATACAACTAATCATTAGGCAAATCAAATATTTGCATGCAAGACGTTTAAGTAAAATCAAGTCCAAATTCTACTGCAGAGATAGGTCGGCTTCGAGATTTGTATTGTGATGTTGTATGCCTCATCTAAATAATCACCGAAAACAACCAAGTTTAGGCGTATAGTAGAATATAAATCATGTAATTTCAAACCGACCCCAAACCTTCCTGCTCAACTTTGACTTCGTCGACTATTTGTTCTAATACGAAGGTAAAATAAAGAATTCAATGTATGCATTGAACTCTTTATTTTACCTATTCATTTAACTTTATATTACATTATTTTTATTGAAAACAAGTTGTTATGTTTTTATCATTTTAATTACATTGGTATATATAGTGAAATCAGAATTATAATAAATAAAAAACTCGCTAAATTATTGCACATTCCATTTTTACTTTAAGGAATTTATCCATTTAATAATTTTAATAAAAAATTATGAAGCCAAAAAATAATTATATCCGTGATCGAAGTTGACATAACAGATAATAAATTGCTTTTTATCAGACAATAAATATCAATGACGGTTAAAGGTTACAAAAATATCTGTATAAAGCTTTACGTAGCACATAATAAGCTTGACATAACACATCAAGTGCATGATTCACTTAAGAGCAACCTTTTTGACCCGCTTTTCACTATGGTATGTATATGTGACATAATTAAATACATACAAATTTACATAGATATATAATCATATAACTATCCTTGACTCCTATGACATCTATGATTTTCATAACATAAACATTTGACAACGCATTTACATGAAATACTTCCAATTAAAATAAAACAACCTTAATAAAAATATCAAGAACAAGTAACTGAGTACGAACGTAGTGACTGACGGTCACAACGAGCCCAACGCCACCTGAGTCGAGGAGCTGCCTAATGGCCTGTCGCTCGTCCGTCCGAACGCTGATTGATCGACACCCTGACTTGTGCACGTACTCCTATATCGCACAGCACTTCCGCTCGCAATAAATCAAATCGTACAAACATTTGCGATAGATGATATATGATCATAGTTCTGATTACGTGTTAAATAAGGAATGTTGTTAGGTATCGCACTAATTTTTCAACGGCGAACATTAAGCAGTTGTTAGGTGAAGTAAAATATAAAGTTAAAATATGCAATAAATACACTGTGCAGCTCCGTATTCGAAACGTAAGACTAACAATCAGTTGTGGAATCCAAAGGTCTCTTGGGCGTCCTTAAACATACTAACGGAAAAATATGTTAGTATAATCTCACTGTGTATTCTTTGTTGTTATAAAAAAGAGACAAATGCTTTGCATCTCAAAGGAGAATCAAATATATTTGAATGTAACCTTTACTGATGCTTCGCACGCGTAGAATATAGACAAGACACGTCTATTACAAATTTTACTAAAATAAGTTTAATGAATAAGCCATGAAATTTTTACAGTGGTAGAACCATGTATCAGCTTTTGTTGTTGCATGAATGGGCCGGCTCGACCGGGGAAGTACCACGACCTCTTTGTTTTATAGAAAAGGCAGGCATGCGAGCAGGTGGCTCACGTGATGTTAAGTGATTACCGCCGCCCATGAACACCCGCAATACCCGAGGCATAGCACATGCGTTGCCGGCCTTAGAGTCCCCCCCCCCCAGAATTGGGGGAGGGGGATGTGTGGGCCTCCAGACGAAACGCAGAAGTTTGTTAGACTTCTACTTCACGCCGGTATTCTGTGAGGTCGTGGTACTTCCCCGGTCGAGCCGGCCCATTCATGCAACAACAAAAGCTGATGCGTGGCTTATATTGAATTATATCGTTGGCTTGGACATAAAGACGGCGACAGGCTCACCACCTGTCACGTTGTCCCGAAAATATCTTCGGTGGAAGGTGGGTCAAAGGGACTTAATTGTCTAGACTAGACCTCTGTCTACCTCTGTATTTGGAATTGCGTGAAGATATTTATTTATTTTATTTTAAGTATTTTTAATGGGTCTAAAAACGAGGTAAAATTCCATCTAGTTAGGCAAACTAATTCATAAGAAAGATTGCTGGTTTTCACCCTTGACGAATAATATGCCTTTTCTTAACGTAGGCCTTATTTTATAAATATAAATAAATAAATAAATACTCCAATGATAGCCACAAAGAACATTCCTGAGCCCCCTTTATACATCGACTCCTCGCAACGTTGCAGGTCGTCACTCCATCTTCTGTGGAGTCACCCTAAATAGCTCGTGCCTGGACGAGACTACCACTCGACAAATCTTCTGTTTTCCCGGTTTTTATTCAAGGAGTCTACAGTAATTATCATAGCGCGGAATTAAACTGGCTCCCTATATCCTTAAAATCTGACATACATATGTTACCCTGTTGGCAGAATAAGGTAAATGTGTGGTCCTGAAACAGACAACTTAAGGCAGAAAAGAGACAGATACGACCAGGGCGAAATCAAACACCATCTACATAAAAGCGTCACAGGCAAAACCATTACCTAACAAGAAATAATAATCGTGTTGAAAACCAGTATTTGTGATCTATATTTGGAATATATCATATAAATTGGAAACGTTGAAACGTTTCCCAAAGTGGAACATTTAGAGTTACAACGAGTAATTTGTGTCTAACAATCTTGAAAGCATATAACTACTTTGAGTAAGTGTGGATGTTAGAATATTTAAAATTTGTGACTAATAAATAACTTAGCATATGGTATATACTATAAGAAATTAATTGCCAAATTATGAAGATACATTTACGCACGATATAAAATGGGGACAAAGGATTACTTTGACTTACTTTTTACGCTCTCAAGCAATAATTAAGCTAATTTTAAACTAGCCGTAACCAATACTATAGCTGGTTATGTTATGACTTTTCATTTCAATAATAGGAATCTTTTAAGAACATAAAAAACTAAAAAAGCTATTGAAGTTTTTATAAATACACTGCTATAATCTCCAATACCAATATATTCAACAGTGGTAGAGCCACGCATCAGCTTTTGTTGTTGCATGAATAGGCCGGCTCGACCGGGGAAGTACCACGAACTCACAGACTACCGGCGTGAAGTAGAAGTTTAACAAACTTCTGCGTTTCGTCTGGTAAGTGCAGGTAACCGGAGGCCCACACACCCCCCTCCCACAAAACATGGTAGCGGAAGAAAAAATCTACCCAAGGGGGGTACTAGCACCACCAGTGCTGGATAATCCCCCTCTGGGCACCAGCGCTCGGGCAACCAATCGCTGCCCGAGTGCTGATGCTCAGGCTGCCAAAAAAACCTTCAGCACCCCTTACCTATCAGGGGACTACACTCTAATCTTGATGCCGTCCACTTCCACCTGGAGATGGCAAAGCCGGCCTTGCTCTTTCTTACCGAGACGCAGATGTCCTCTCCGGCGGACACCTCTTATCTTTGCTACCCGGGGTACAAGCTTGAACATTCTTTTGTGCCTCGGGCCGGAGTTTGTGTGTACATCGGAAAGGATATATATTCTCAACGCCTCGGCAGCCTTGAAGGACCTGTTCACCCTTTGGCTAGGCATAGACAGCGACGACTAGCCTCGGGTCTATGTGTGCCTCTGCAGGTCCCACAGCGGTAATACCGAAACTGACCGACTCATCGACCACATCCAAATAGCTGCAGATTCCGTGCTGCAGCAGATCTCATCCGCAGAGATCGTGGTACTCGGCGACTTCAACGCCCACCACGCCGAATGGCTACGATCTCGAACCACTGATCATGCGGGAAGATCTGTTTTTGACTTTGCCTTAGCATATGATCGAACACAACTGGTTACTTCGCCAACGCGGTTTCCGGATGTGGAGGATCATACACCTTCCCTGCTGGATCTTCTGCTGACCTCTCATCCGGACGGCTATGTAGTCTCCGTTGATGCCCCTTTGGGTTCATCGGACCACTGCCTGATTCGGAGTAAAGTGCCCATGATGTGCCCATTGCGGTCGCGATATGCAGGCCACCGCCGTGTATGGCACTAAAGGTCGGCGGACTGGGAAGGGATGCGGTCTTTCTTTGCATCCTACCCACGGGGGCAGGTTTGCTTCTCGCTAGATAGTCCCGAGGCCGTTGCAAATTCCGTCGCCGATGTGGTGCTAGAAGGAATGGATCTCTTCGTTTCTTCCTCTGTGGTGCCCATCGGTGGTAGATCTAAACCTTGGTTTGGTGGCACCTGCAGAATGGTATCTCGCCAAAAGCAGCAGTGCTACCGGGCCTGGGTTAAAGCATCGGCGTTTCGAGATTCAAAAACTATCGTTTTTAAGAAGGAGTATAACTCTGCCGCCAGGTCCTTCAAAAGAGTAATTACTGCGGCAAAGTCCGAGCACATTGGCAGAATTGGCGAGAAACTTGTTCGTCTTCCTTCGGGAACTCGTACGTTATGGTGCCTCGCCAAGGCTGTCCAAGGGAATTTCAGTCAGTCATTACTACTATCTCTGCACAGGGATGACAACTCGCTGGCCCATGACACAAAAGAGAAAGCCGATCTTCTAGGTTCTCTTTTTGCGTCCAACTCGACTCTCGATGACAGTCATTGACAATCATTTGTTACAAATTAGTAACATCCATTGCTATGCAGATGACAGCACTGGTGATGCCCTATATACCGGCCGTGCCAATATTTCTCGGGAACACGTCGACGGGTACCGGAACAAACTTGTGTCTGAAGTTGAGATTTTATTAGACAAAATCTCGACTAAATTTAGTCCAGTTCAACCCAAAAAAGACACAAGTTTGCGCGTTTACCGCTAAATAGAAACCCTTCGTCGTATCACCACGTTTTGAAAGCACTCCCCTAGTTGCCTCAGCCAGCATCGACATATCGAGCAACGTTCAGTTTCGCGATCATTTGGAAGAAAAGGCCAAATTGGCCTGTAAAAAGCTTGGCGTGCTCAGTATAGCACGACAGTACTTTATGCCGGCCCACCGCTTGCAACTTTATAAGGCGCAGGTTTGGCCGCACATGGAGTACTTTTCTCATCTCTGGGCGGGGGCACCCCAGTGTCAGATCCTTCCATTTGACCGTATCCAAAGAAGAGCGGCTCGAATTATAGACGACCATACTCTATCCGATCGGCTAGATCCCCCGGCTTTGCGAAGAGATGTTGCATCTCTTTGCATTTTCTACAAGATCTACTACGGGGAGTGCTCCGAGGAATTGTTCCGATTAATCCCAGCCGCTGAATTTCACCAACGTACCTCACGGCATAGTCAATAATTTTATCCACACCACCTTGATGCTTGGCATTCCACCACAGTGCGTTTTTCGCGGAATTTTCTGCCACACACTTGCACTTTATGGAATGAGCTGCCGTCAGCGATTATTCCGGACCGATACGACTTAGGGACCTTCTAGAAAAGAGCCTATACCTTTCTGAAAGACCGGCAACGCATCTGCTATTCCTCCGGTATTGCATATGTTCATGGGCGTCGGTAATCACTTACCATCACGTGTGCCACCTGCTCGTTTGCCTCACTTTTCTATAAAAAAATATTTTATAGAAACGACCACAGAATAGAAAAATATCTTTTGGATCTTATAGCTAAACTTTAACTGTACTGAGTTTTTGCAGCTGTTTCTATAAATTCTGTAATTAATATTAATAGTTTACAGTAGTAGTAAGTAGTACTAGCGGAAAAATACAGATTAATACTTCTTTTTAAATTGATGATACAGGGGCAGAGTAATGTAATACTGCCAGTGCTGTATACAGAGTTACTAGTAACAGAGTTAAAACCTAACGCTTTCAATTTGAAAGCTTCATGCTTTATTAATATGCTTTTTGATTTTATACACTCGATTGGGACATAGAATAGTAAATGTTCGAAAAAAGGTATACCTAATTGTAATACCAAGTTTAATTTTCTATTGTTGGAATTTGTGATTTCGCGATTAGTAGTTTTAGCAAACATGCAGCTTTAAAATAAAATCCACGCTGAACTTTAGGTTTCAATATGTAAAATGTTATAAATGTTACAAAATAGTTTTTTGTCTTGAACTCAGCCAGTCAATTCCTAACAGGTCATATGTATAAGTAAAGATTTATTTTTATATTATTTCATAAAAATATATTGTAATACAATTAATTAATTATTTATATTGGCGATTGTCTCTTGGTGAAATTTCATGACATTTAAATTATGTATATTTAATATAATAAAATCAGATTTAATAACCTGAAGATGCCGAAAGGTGCAACCGGTGTGTGTAATAAAAAATATATATTAAAAAGGCGAGTGGGTACAAGTGCGCAAATATGAATTTTAATTAAAAGAGGAATTTAAGTCAATGCGTTGAAAATGCCATAATGAAACAGTGTATACTCAATATACATAAATCCGAAGGTTAATCAAAAGCGAAACAATATTAAACAAGCGCACATTAAGTTATGGCAAAGGGGACTTCAGTAACACCAACGTATAAAAGCGTTTAATTTATTTTTAATAAAGAACGTTTGGCGTTAGAGGCAGAGATGAAAAAGCCCGACCTCTGCCTACATAAATTCACTGTCGTGCAATAATCCCCCTGAACAGCTCTACACACCATGTGTTCGTTTATTCCACTTTACAATCACTTGAATGTCGAACCAGCGTGCGTATGAAAACCAAACAGGATATTTCCAGGTCCATACAGTCGTATTTAGAAAAAAATCAATTAAACCCCGACATTGCTAGACTATCGAGGTATAGAGGATGTATTTGCATGAACATTAATTTCACTTTATTTTGTTAGTTAATTGCTACAAACATAAATTGAATGTTATTGAAAAAATTAAAAAAAGATCCTAGGTTTTTAGCATTCCTAGTTTATTTGGTTGAGTGACAGATACACAGAGCTATAATATAACCATCTCGAAAATCACAATGGTGCTATTACGTATAATAGAATATATACGATATTCAACGGCAACATTATTGATATTTTTTTTAATTTGTAAAATAATACCTTTTCACCAAGTTTTCAACAAGACTTCAAAATTGTACTTTAGCTGCAATAACTCTATTTTCGTAAGGGGATATACAACAAATTGTGTGAATGTATAACTATTCTTACGTACTGCCCACGTCACAACTACATCAAAATTTATAATGCGCCGTTCTCTTTACCCTCGGCGACAGTAATGTGGTTGGCGGCCAAGACAAAGTACAAAGTCGCCAGGGAGGTGCCGGGTGACCTGCACCTCCCCGTCATCCCGGACGCCAAGGTATACGCTAGGTATGTTTAAGAAATAGGAGTCATCCTAAAATATTATAACATATGTACTACTAATTAATTTATGATACACTGTTTCACTGTTGTAATTTTTTTTATTTTCTATTTTAATACCAAAACTTCGTTTTTTTATGGAAAAGCGAGACAAACGAGCAGGTGGCTCACGTGATGATAAGTGATTACCGCCGCCCAAGAACACCCGCAATACCAGAGGCATAGCAGATGCGTTGTCGACCTTAGAATGCCCCCCACCCCTCAAAATTGGGGGAAGGGGGGTGTGGGCCTCCGGTTACCTGCACTCACCAGACGAAACGCAGAAGTTTGTTAGACTTCTACTTCACGCCGGTATTCTGTGAGGTCGTGGTACTTCCCCGGCCGAGCCGGCCAATTCATGCAACAATAAAAGCTGATGCGTGGCTCTACCACTGTTAAAACCACTGTCGTGTAAATTATTTAATGTAAATATATAATATATATGTATGTAATATGTATTATATATGTATGTAAATATATAATATATATGTAAATAAACATAAGTTATACTCCGTGTATTACAATACATTAAATGGCCGGTTCGATCAGACAAAATACCATAGCCTCGCGAAATACTAGCCCGAATTAAAAGCATCAAGTTTTTTGAAAGCCTATTGGAAAGTTAGGTAACCCCATCATCGCGATAATGCAGTACAAGAATAATTGTAAAAATAAATAAATATCTTCACGCAATTCCCAATAAGGGGTAGACAAAGGTCTAGTCTAGACCATTAAGTCCCTTTGACCCACCTTCCGTCGAAGATATTTCCGGGACGCCGTGACAGGTGGTGAGCCCGTCGCCGTCTTTATGTCCAAGCCAACGATACAATTCGTATGTAAGTTTTTGAAAAACACATTGGTACGAGCCTGCCATCTTGGTATCAAACTCGGGTCTCTTTACTCGAAATTCCGACCGCTCAACCACTCGGCTATCGTGACTTTTGAAGAAAGCTAATAAGTTAAAAAGGAAGAATAATTGTAACGTTAATTATTTGTAGTGTCCTGCACTAGACCGCATAGGTCATAAGCCGCTGACCGTCAGGTTGACTGTAAACTTCATCTCAAACATACAAATATCTTTTCTTGGTTCTAATAGGTTTTATTAAAAAAAAAAAAAGAATTTCTTGATATGAAACTTATTATCATCCTTTCTGCTAATCCATTTCTTCCTACTTACAAATATAAGAGTTTTAATATCTCAATGTTTTGAATTTCGGATGACTAATTGGGTAGTCAGTCGTAAAAAAAACAGCTGAACCGATTAAAATAAAATTTGATATATAAATGATCATTCACTAATCAGCATAAGCTTATATGATATCCCGGAAAAAAACTAGGTAAACGTTAAAGACCTTTAAAACATGATTTTGCTTGAGGCGGAGACGTTTACTTTTTACCCCGGTCAGTATATAATAAGGAATGCGCGGAAATGTGGAGTTAATGTCATCACATTGGATAAGGCACGAGGGGAAACTAGTTTTTCATAAATCCTTTTATGATCATTATAAAAGGATATTATATTGGCTACAAAGTTATAATTATTAATTAATTAATAAACCATAAAATCGTATCAAATATAACGTAAAAGTAAAAATTTTTATCGTCTTTTACTTTCTGTAGAATGAGTAAAATTTTTTTATTAGACTGTGATGAAATAAAACGAGGTAAGCTGAAGATAAAATAAGCTAGAGTTCAAGACCTAATGCAAATCACTACTACAGGTCATAAAATTCCAAAAAATAGGATTTATTGGATGCTGTTCCCTACAATAGTCGAAAATATACGTGTGCTTTATACTTTTCTAATCTATTAAACAGACAATGAGAATAATGTAAGCGCGATAGCTTCCGCTTACCTTTACTTACAAAAGCCTACAGCCTGTTATCAACATGGCGGCTGGAGAAACGTAATTTCCAATTAAAACATATTTTTACAATGCAAATGCCGACCTCCGCAAAAAAAATGTTTAAGGAAAATAACAAACCCCAGCTATTCGAGTGGAAGTGATCAATTTTCTCAACAATTTCCTCGTCATCTTAAATCTTTTCAAAGGCACAAAACATTTAGTCAATTCAGCGCACTGAAGTCGGGCCATGATAATAGAGCCTATTGGCGGGGAGGGACAGTCATCGCAAACATAAACCATTAAAGTATTGTGAGCCGTCTTTCATCGGTACCCCTTATTTTTCGCAATTTTTTGTAAAATTTTCCGTATACTCGTACATACGAGATATTTACGCTGAAGCCAGGCAAAAATAACAACAATAGGCCTACAATCTTTTGAAAATTGAAATCCAGTCCACTTTTTCCTTTTTTCCCAACAAAATAATATCAGAGATATTTGCTTAAATCATGAGATTATGACCTTTATTTGAGAGGTCATGATTCGGTTCAGCCTAATTTTTTAATTATAGTTTTTTCAGAAAATATTTTTAAAATTCCATTGCTGGACATAGGCCTCTCCTATACGGAAGGGTTTTACATAATCGCCACGTTTGACAAGCTAATTGGCAATCGCAGTACTGGACACCTCGCACCATGCGGCTACTGTACGTCAAAAATCTGCTGAAGTTTGATCCAATATTTTCAAGACGATAAATCCGCCATCAGTTGGTAGCTAAAAACATTTTCATCGATCGTTCTTTAGTCGCCTGTTACGACACCCTCGGGAAGTATGAAGGTGGTATATTCTTACGCCGTAATCACACGACCAGTCGGGGTACCGGGGTTGATATGGGATTGCTAACCTCCCCCCGAACTGGGTCCTTCCTTGTTGTAGCGATAGGGCTTAGTAATCGTGGCTGGGACACCCAGGGTGAAACAAGCGGAACCTGCATGGCCGGCCTGACTTTGGGAATGTCCTGCCCGAGGTGGCCGTCAAGTGGGCTTCGTCCGCCCACTTCGGATGTGTTTTGGTGCACTGCGGAAGAAGTGTTTGCGTCGTTGTCGGGTCGCGGGTCGCAGATGTGTGCGGCAGCGTTCCCGTGGCGAAAGGGAAACGCGAAAGGGCAACACGAGAAAGGCGATGGTGAACACCGTGGGGTTTTAGTCGGTGTGAGCTCATTATCACCCCGTCCTTGCCACCCGTGAGGCCGGTATACGTTTGGTATTAGCCCGAGTACTATAATAACCTATAGGTTGTTAAATTCTAAGTCAGGTCTGTGGTCGTAAGTTTTTAGGGATCCACGTGCGTACGACCGACTGTTGTATGAATCCCGCCATTCTGTTTGTAACAAAACATTCCCGATCTAATCAACTTAACAATACACCTCAGATTCACAATTTAGCTTCGGAACAAACAGCGCACCACTCGTGCCAACACGCCCGATATTTTAAATTACGAACAATATTACACGGCGCGGAAACAAACGAGTCCATTGTAGGCCGTGTGCACACGACAGCTGGTTAAGATAACGTGTGACCTCCCTCGGAATGAACCGCGCCATGAACAATTAAACCGAGGATCTCGGGCATACATGTATCAAGAGATGTTATACCTTAATTATTTTTATCGTAACACAAAAGTACTACTTTTGTACTTTGTACATCTAATAAATGGAACTAATATAAAATTTCTATTAAGTCACGATAGCCGAGTAGTTGGGTAGTCGGAAGTCGAGTAGACTCCCGAGATCGATCGATTTACATCGTTGGCTTGAATATAGAGGCGGTGAAAGGCGCCACCAGTCAAGTTGTGCCAAATTGACTTCGGTTAAAGGTGGACGGAATGGATTTCTAGACCTCTTCTTTCCTGACCTTTGTCTACCTCAGTATAAATTAGAAGAATAGCGTGAAGAAAATTTCTTGATAATAATTTTACCAGAAATGTTATTTATATAAACTGCTTCTTTTAAAACAAAGGAAGAAATTTCGTTTTTATTAAAAATGCTAACTTATCTAGATTACAAGCGAGGTACAAGTTATATAAGCGAAGCAACACCTGGTGCTGTGAAACATGCAAATTGTGACACTTAACGTGGGCGACCAGAAAGCGACAGAAATAGGTAACGTTACGGGAGCAAGAGGCATTACGCGGATAATTTGGCACTGATGGCTTAATCACAGGCTCACGGGATAGACAATTGACCCTCTTTTAGCCCTGAAATATTGCCAGGGAAACGTTACAGTTTCGCCGAGGCGGAAAGCTACCAAACGAGGCGAGCTCAATGAACAATGCAAAAATATTTTTACTGCTATTTGTTTGAGGTTTGCTATTATGTATGCCTTCGCCTGTTATTTTTTACAACCAAGCTTAAAACATCTGTCTGCCTCGCTACAACTGGTATATAACTCTGATCCCAAAGGAACAATCCTAACTATAGTTTTTTTACGACGTGAGAAAGCTTTTCAGAAACGATATTAGATAATTTAAACCAATGTGGCCAATTACATAACAGTCGATTAATACATAATAGTCGAATAGCGAATTCGATCTTGCGACTTCATGTTTCGCAGTCTGTACCCTGAACCATAAAACTGAAGCTTTATGTACGCTGCGTTCACATCTTATGTCTAGTTATCTTAAATCTCACAAGTTGACGAAAAAGCTCACTTCACATTACATATTAGTTAAATATGATACACACACTAAAAACTGCAGTATAATATTTATATCCTATGAGTATATTACAAAAATTTGAGGCAGTGAAATTAAAATTAATAGTACTATTTACGAATAAATAGTATTAGAAACTACATACATAAAAATACCAAATGCTAGAGATAAAGATATGATGAATGATTCGGGTGGTATCAAAGAACATCGACTTCTTCATTTTAAGTCGAACAAAGCCAAGGTCAAAACAATTTAAATCAATTTGTGCTTGTTTAAAGTAAAGATCTTATGAACGTCAAAACTATAATGATTTGGAAAAACTACAACAAGATCATCTTAGAGTAGAACTTGGCATAACTCAGGAGTATCTTTTCCCTTTTATTTAAAACCGCATTGGTATTTACATTTTATAATAAAACTAGTGTATGTGTATGTATAAAATATGTCAAAAATAAAATTAATATTTTTTAAGCATAAAAGGTACTTTGACAAATTTGATCGGTCATGGAGTAATCTCAATATAGATTAATACGTCGCATATTCTATATGACGGCTTATGTGAACGAGCCGTTTACATAGGTCGTAATATAGAATATGGGAAGGCGTACACGCCGGTTTTCAAGGTGTCGCCTGCTCGGAGGTCCCGGTTCCGGGTTCGATTCCCAGTCGGGTCAATGTAGAAAAAAAATTACGACTATCCGGAATAACAAAAAAAGACATGTTTCTTCTTTTATTATTGACACGGTGTTGCACAGACAAATGTCCTGTTTCTGCAAGGTCATCGAATGCAACAAATTGTGGGAGGAAAACTTTTTGAAATGCTTAAATTGGCTAGAGAATACCTCCTGTAACTTTTAGCATTGAGTTTCGCGATGGCAAATGGTTACAGTCAGGTACTAGAATTGTTCATTGGCTTGGCGAAGAAAAGCAAGTACTTCATTAAAAAGAACGCCGAGTAGCTGAGTCACCAGATCTTATTTTAGAATAACGACGGAAAGTACTACATATGTATTTCGTTAAAGAGGCGGCACGCCACTTCTGTCACTCTTGAAGCAAACCTGATTACAGCCTGATGTTGTATTTATAGCCCGACCCCCTATTAGTTAGATTCATCTTGTGTACAAAGCTAAGATCAGATTCGGCTAGAGACAAAATTGATAGATAAATATAATCCTTGAGTCCCTTAATAGGCTGCGGTAAAATGTGGGTCGAAAGGACTTAATTGTCTGGACCTCTGTTATTCTCGGAATTATTTTTTACTTTTTTGTTTATTAATTTTTTATACGCCAATTAAAACGGCTAAGCAAAAGGGTGCATTTTTACGTGTCAAATTTAAAAAATTCAAATACGTATATTATCAAATAAAGAGAAGTGTTTTAACGATCACAAAAGAAATAGTTAGGTACCTACTTTTTGCATTTATTCGCTTCGATAGCTTTGATCTTCGACCCTTTAAAAATGCCACTCAAGATTCACAAAATACGCTTAAGCAAATGGTTTTCTCTTTCAAGTCGATCTTATTGGAATCTGCATTTCAAACATTTATTGAATATTTGATTATTGCCATAATTAATATCAATAAATTATATGCAAATTATTTTTTATTAAGAGGGTTTTTTTTATAAGCATGCGCCTACACTAATGCCATTTTTAATAAATCAAATCGTTTTCACCGGTACGAATTCCGCAGTAAATTACAGTACATTTGGCGCCCAGTCAAAATTTTAGGTGTGTAAATGTATCTTATATAATATCTATAATAAAATACTTCAAAAAGTAATGTCCTAGCCCACGATATAAATCGTACATAAGTTTTTGAAAAAAACCTATTAGTTCGAGTCTACAACCTGGGGATGGATGGAACCTATAGATGTGTGTATAAGTATTTGAGAAAAACCTTTGGTACCTGGGGATCGAACTCGACCCGAGTTCTCTTGACTCAAATTTCGATCACTAAACCATTCGGCTACCGTGGCTAAAAAAATAAATAATTAATCAAAGAAATATGATTAAAATAAATGCGGATTTTGAAATACAAAAATATAGAGGTCACTGACGAATGGAAGTAGCTCTTACAATGCACTGCACTCATATACAAAATCATTTCTCATAGACAAAAACTATTAAAATTTTGAAATAAAATTTTTCAATTTTGATGTGTATTCATATTGGCATGTATTGATATCGTTTTAAAAAGTAAGTAAATATCATTGAATAATATTGTTGAAAAATTGGAAAAAGAAAAAAGATGTCCCCTAGAATATTTTCTTGCAGGTTCTAGGCTTAGATTATGTTTTTACGAACCGGTGAAGTTAGTTAATTGATTCAGGCGTTACTTTGCGGAAATTCATTGTAAAGTTGTTATTGAAAAAATTACTTCGCAACCCTCCGCATGAAAATATAAAAAGGTATATGTTACCTGGTCCGAAGAGAAGAAGAGCACCACCCTCCCTCCCACAGATGTGTGCACTAATTCCACTGTATGCACCACCACCACTACACTCAAACCAGGTAACATATACCACCACCGAAAACGCGACACGTGTTTCGCCTCAAAACAAGGCATCCTCAAGCGAGTAGACTCTACGATGAGAGAACTCGAGACCGCAGAGAGCGACTCTGCGGTCGCTCATCGTGGACATCTGTGGAATTAGTGCACGCATCTGTGGGAGGGAGGGTGGTGCTCTTCTTCTCTTCGGACCAGGTAACATATACCTTTATATATTTTCATGCGGAGGGTTGCGAAGTAATTTTTTCAATAACAACCGGTGAAGTGTTTGGCGCTCACATGAGCTTTAAACAAGGCCCAATTGAATAATTTTGTTTTGACTTTAAATACATACAATTTAAATTCCAGAGGTGAGGAGAGAATTAAATTTTATGTAGTAATTGCGTTACTTTCAGTTGTAAATATAAATGTAAATATGTGTCAACGACAATTAATGTAATTTATTTAATTATTTAATATATTCACAGTAATTCATTAATTTTATAAATAAAATAATCGTCAAGGCAAAGATGTCATTACCGAAACGTTGTCAGTTAATTAATTCATTACTGTCATTGCTTTGGCGACTGAAACTCTTGAAGTGTAAAATTCTATTTCGGCGAAAGTTGAATGACAAAATCGAATATGACGCTAAATTTTGATGTAATTATCGACGATATCACGAAGCAATTCGCTAATTAACTAAGTTACATCAAATATAACATAGCCGAGTGGTTTGGTGATCGGAATTGAAATCAAGAGACCAGAGTTCGATCCCCAGGTGGCCGGCTCGTACCAATGAGTTTTTACAAAAACTTATTTACGAATTATATCGTTGGCTTGGACATAAAGACCTGTCACTTTATCCCGAAAAATGTATTCGGTGGAAGATGCGTCGAAGGGACTTAATTGTCTAGACCTCTGTCTACCCCTGTATTGGGAATGGCGTGATGATATATATAAAACCCTCCTACCCACCTCCTAGATCATAGCTATGTTAAAATCGCCGCCCTGTATCTGTCATTCGCTCTTATGATGAAATATTTATAGAAATCGGATGTTTAGTATACCCTGTTTTGAATAGTTGAAATTAACTTATAACTTTTTTATTGAGTATTCAGATATGGAGACTAGAGTGTAATCTCTATATGGAATGCCAATAATGCATATGAGTTTTCCGAAATTTACGTACGATTAGTAACGTTGCATCTAATATTAGTTTCAGAATGCAAGGAGCTCGCCACAGTAGTATCACATTGTGCGATATAAGCCATAGAAAAACGTGAATCAAAAAGACAAAACTGTTTAGGCCACACCAGTACTGCGAAAACGGCACGACCGTTCTTGTCGATAATCATATTTATCCAAAAAAAACGGCGATGGGCTCACCACCTGTCACGTTGTCCCGAAAATATCTTCGGTGGAAGGTGGGTCGAAGGGACTTAATTGTCTAGACTAATCTTCTGTCTACCCCCCGTATTGGGAATTACATATTTATCCATAAGTAGACACTTATAAATCAAGGAATGTAACACAGGATATTATAGTAATAATTAAATTTCGAATAGAGCTAGCTAACATTGAGTTGGAGTAACTGAATCCTCCGACAGCGTAAGACAAAGCACGTCTTTAAAGGAACCAAGCTCTACCCTATTTAATCAACGTGTCAATATATTCGTCTTCAGAATGTGATTATAATTCACCGTTAATATTCAATGCGTGATGCGGGTAATCGAATCTATTGCTCACCAATAACTAAATTTTGGTACTGGAACCAGTACGAAATATTAAGGTTGTAGTTAATTTTAGTCATCTTTATCATGTATTCGAGCGAGGCGTTCGATTTATTAACGTTTGTAAGTTAAATCTTTTAACACCAAAATATGCTTTATAACACTTGCCAAACACTTTATTCGTCATATTTATAAACATTAAAAATTTAATTCAAATTTATCATTTTCTTTGTTATAACCAAGTTATAATAAAGAAATCTCTATAGTTCCAAAAATAAAAAATATCTTTACTACATTCCCAATCGACTGGGTTAAACGGAGTTCTAGACAATTAAATCATTTCGACCCACCTTCTACCGAAGTATTCTTTTTGGGACAGTGACAGGTGATAAGCCAGTCGCCGTCTTTATGTCCAAACTAAAGATGTAAGTTGTACATAAGTTTTGAAAATACCCATTGGTACATGCCTACCACCTAGGGATCGAACACGAGTCTCTAACTTGAATTCTTTTCATACAACCACGCGGCTATCGTGGTTATTCTATTGATCCAGCACATCGAAAAATAGTACATTATTAACATGCTTATTTATTTATTTGATAGTCTGTAAAAGTATACTGCAGGTCATAAACCTCTCCCTTAAAGAGGATTTGCTATAATCGCCACGCTTCAGAAAGATATTCGTAATATCAATTAACAAGAACCATAAACACTATTGCCATCACTGGTTTGGTTAATTTTGGTCTGACATTTTTTGTATCCATTTACAAAGCATTTCCTTCAGTCGTCTGGTATCATTCGATGGTATTATTCTTACACTACTACCATACGGCAATGTCTAGTAAAATATTATACGCTAAATCGCCTACATCCATCTGAAGCTACTACTAAGCGTCCAACCAAAAGCGTTAAATTCAATTTTAATTGCCTTGTATTTTCATACGCAAACGAAGTTAGTATCCTGTCCGTTTCGGGTTAGATTTGTGACGTATCCAATGACATCCATACATTGTGTGACAGTGACAAGCATGCTGAATATAACGTGTACAAAGGTACAAAACAAAGCAACAACGCCAGATATTACTACTCTACTTCAAAATTATTAAGAATGGAGATCTCACTAACAAAATACGTGGCGGGACGTAACGTTAATACAGACTTTATTGTGTAATAAATTATGTATTCAAGAAATAAATTCTACATAAAATAACTGGATTCCAATTTTGCCTTTGACTTAACATATTCTCCATTTTAATGAGGCAATGATGACACAGATTATGTCTAATAATATTTTGTGTTATCTTTGTGATTCATTTAAAATGAAATAGTTTTACTTCTACTTCTTCTTTACAGCCTATCAAGAGTCCACTGCTGAACAAAGGCCTTCCCCAAAACTTTCAACATTTTGCAAGTCGTCACTCCATCCCCTATCAGGTCTAGACAATTTAGTCCTCTAGACCCAATTGTACCAGAGCCTATTTTGGGACAACATGACAGGTTACAAATATAATAAAATTAAAATGAATTACTTTTGTTTCAGACTTCAGGACCGTAATCAAAATTAAAATGTAAATACCAAAAAAATACGTATTATAATAAAATTTAAAATAAAATATTAATATTATTTGACACTTCACACATTGACATGAGTATGCATCCAGTGCCTGGGGCATGGTGTACGGGGCAGTTGAACCTCTCGTTCAAAACCCTCAGCCTTGTGTTGGTACTTTCTCTCATTCCGCGCATCAGCTATGTAATTCGTTTGCAGATAACTGTATGAAAGTCCTCAGTCTGCGCATACGTAAACATAGCTGAAGCATTACATTATTCAGAAAGCCCCAACATCACCATAAAGGCATTGTCAATATAGCCGTACAATACTCGGAGAGTATTGTACGTCTTTCACGTATAATTTTATTTTATTTTTATATAATTTAATTTTCTTCAATTTTACCACCAAATACACACATTTGAGACAACGTGATAGGTGATGAACCCGTCACCGTCTTTATGTCCAAGTCAACGCTCTTAAGTTTTTCGTATTTAAATTTTTGAAAAACTCTTTGGTACGAACCCTCCACCTGGGGATCGAACTCGGGTCTCCGGGAATCCCGATCACCCAACCACTCGGTTATCGCATTCACATCTTATGTACAACGCGCGAATGTACGAGCCAAGACATTACATCGGACCGCAATAACTTTCCTAGCCCACTTCATGTCAAGATCATTTTTAAAAACCTAAGTTAAAGTTGATGACCTTCGTAGACGAGTGGTGTACACACCGGTTTTCATGGTTCTGAGGTCCCGGGTTCGATTCCCGGTCGGGTCAATGTAGCAAACACTTTTTCTACATTTTCTTGAGTTTTTTGTGGTGTGTGGTGTTTGTGGTACGTTCGTTGTTTCTGATTCCATAATCCAAGTGCTGAAGCTGCTTACTTTGGGGTCAAAGCAATGCAACGTATGTAGTGTTTAAAAAATATAACATTGAGGTATTTTAATTTAGAAACTTTATGAATATATTGAATTTAGTCACGATAGCAGAGAGATTTGGTCGGAATTTCGAATCAAGAGACCCGAGTTCGATCCCCAGGTGGCAGGCTCGTGTCAATGGGTTTTTCAAAAACTTATGTACGAATATTACCGTGGGCTTGGACATAAAGACGGCGACGGGCTCACCACCTGTCACATTGTCCCGAAAATATCTTTGGTGGAAGGTGGGTCAAAGGGACTTAATTGTCTAGACTAGACCTCTGTCTACCCCTGTGTTGCGAATCGCGTGAAGACATTTATTATAGACACTTTATGCAAAGGTTGGGTGATTGAGTTTATCAAGAGATATGATATGAGAGATATATAGCTATAGTGACTTCAAAAAAGCAACATAAATTTGTTTTAGCATTTTCAGTTACGAAATTTGAGTGCCTACTTAATGGCAATGGCCATTTTGGAAACAGACAAGCAACATTGGGATATTAGTAGATATAACACGTCTTATGTTCTAGAAATTGATGAATAAATAGTTTGAATCCATTTGAAAATAATGGGATATAAACAAAAACATGATACTTGAGTTCTACATGAGTTCACTATGACCAGTGATTGACCAGTGGTGGTGGAAAATTGTTTATTAACACTGAGTATTTAAACACAATATAGCTGAAAGTTATTTCAAACCAAATGCTAATATTGTGTAGATTAGATTTCAATAAGGTAATCCTTCAACGCACTAAAGGTAAAGCTGCTCGAGAGGTAATGATGTGGCAGATGAGTTTACTGGAGGTAATTCTGATCAGCATCCTGTAAGACCTGAAGAACGCCTCATCTTTGAGTGTAACTATCTTATATTGAATATGAAATATCTAAATATTCAATGTCAATGTCTTCTTTGGAAAATTTTTAAAGATTAACAATATTAAACTGAAATATCTATAACCAATTGCTTTACATATGATTTTATTCTGTGTATTAAACATAATACCTCTTTCCCTGAATATGTGTTAGCAATTATAACACTATTAACCTCTGCAAAGTTCTTATTTTTAGTGCTCTCAATACTGATATGGTAACATACTTATAGAACAATTATAAATCTACCCACACTCAGCACATTTAAACAAAGTAATTAATTATTTTCTTGTATTCTCCAACTAGAGAATCCATTGTCAGGGAATCATCAATCCAATGATTAAGCCATTGCTAGAAATTAAATAAAGAAAAATACTAGAATTAGACATTTAGAATGTATACAGGTAAAAAAATCCAGCAAATGGATAGTTATGTCAGTAGTTTAAGTAAAAAAAGTATCACCAATGGTTTTATCCACCTAAAGCTGTGTACATATGGAAGAAGCAGATGATGTGGTGATCAAGTTTTGACGTGGGAACAAATTAGACTTTTTCCTCTATTTTTGTCCTGACTGAAGTCCCTCCTGACCAGATATACTGAAGGTCTTCTGCACTTTTACTACAGTTTAATAGGCTAATTTGGCCTTCCTTATATGACTAAACCAAATGTCACTTGATACATCAGCAAGAATACTGATACAACCTGTACCTACAAGACAAATATTCTCAAAATGATTCCCTCATTCTTAGCCAACATAGGGATTATGTACTTGATCACTTGTGATTATTACAACATTGGAAACTTATAACATGGAACATGCAAACATATGTCTTATGAGTCATATGAATCTTGTTGTCCTCAACCTGAAAATGTTTAATAACAGACTTGACTTGAGATTAAAAGTGTTGGAACTGAGTCTGAGGCAAGTTTGTTTCAATACTCGTTAATATTTACCTGAAATATATTTTAGCAGCCTGTGTCCAAGGAAGGCATCACCAATACTGTCATCTACATAACAATGGATATCAGTGATTTGCAGCATTTCACTACATGCTGGAGAAACTGTGTGAGAAGTAGCGGTGGGAGGATTCTGCTGTTTCGAGTAAGATTGTAGTAATGTATTTCCGTTCCTCAGATTATTAGGTAAAGTTGTTGCATAGTTACTAGCTTCTTCCGCTCACAATATAAACACATGAAAACACCTTGCACCTTGTCATTAAATAGGTTAATAAGTTAAAATAACATACATTTTGATTTAGATAAAAGACTGTAAAATAATATCATTTTTTTTTAAATAATATCAATTATTTCCTATGATGACTTATCGTTACTATTTTTTATAATATAAAAACAAATTAGTCAATGCTACTAGGAATTTAAATAAATCTCAGTTTATTTAAAGCAAAACAGGTGCTTTGATCTTTTTCCATGGATTAAAACTTCAAAACAAAAATAGTAGCAACAAAAACTGTTAGTACGTACCATAATAGCAACTGAATGTTCACAAATATCACATTTATCGTAAAGACCTCACTGAACTATTATCTTTCACACAAAATAAAAAATATAATTACACTTTTTAAGCAATAACCACAATTTTACGAAACGAAAACAAAACTTCATATCACTAGTAATAGGAGTAAGACACAATTGTGTTGTCCAAGTTTGTCTTAGTAGATTTACGATACTCTATGGTCATGACATATTATTTTACACATTAGTTCCAAATAATTTACAAAGCGGTATTATAAATTAACAAATAGCATTATCTTTATTTCTTATTTTTTGGAATCGGAATTTAGGAAGGTATCCCTAAAAAATCTTGATTTTCAACCCATGGTAACTTCCATTGTTTGTAGTATATGATTAAGTCTTATTGTAATCCAATAAATTAAGTTAAACTTAGGATTAGGAACAAATTACCTGCGAGCGTGACGTCGCAGGTCTTTCAGATTACTTGTTATTTAATTGCTCTAAAGTAAGTACATTATAATTGCCTCTCTAAGCGATTGAAGTCAGAAAAAACATTTCAACTAGTGTTGGTTGTGTTTACTAGTGAAGTAAGTGTAAATAGAAATTAAGGGAATTAAAATTGCTATGTGGCCTCTGTCACACGATGTATTATGTATGATTATAGTTGGCCTAAAGGCCAACTACCAGGCCAAAAACTACAAAAAAAATGTATGATTATAGTATAGAAGAGTTTTGTGTGCTTGAGATCTTTATCAATACTTAGGGAAGAAAAAACCAAAAAATTATGCTCCATATATATATATATATGTATATATATATATATATATATATATATATGTATATATATATATATATATATATATATATATATATATATATATATATATATAGAAGAGTTGTGTGTGCTTGAGATCTTTATCAATACTTAGGGATGAAAAAACCAAAAAATTATGCTCCATATATATATATATATATATATATATATATATATATATATATATATATATATACATATATATATATATATATATATATATACATATATATATATATATATATATATATATATATATATATATATATATATATATATATATATATATATATATATATATATATATATATATATATATATATATATATATATATATATATATATATATATATATATATATATATATATATAGTCCTCCTCGTCGATTTCGACGACGGCGACCCAAAACTATAATCCATATACATGCTATGTCACCATAGCTAATACGTTTTGAGTGACCTGAGTGACAATGACAGTGATTAGTGTCACCCTCTCCTCCCTCATACACATAAGATATTGCAGTGATTATATATTAACATCAGAATGAGTATTTCCTTGTCTAAAATTATTTTTAATTACACTACAGTTTTATGTTGTCGCGCTAAAAATGTTAAGAATTTATGTGTACCGTCTCTGTTGAGAGGCTTCCATAATACGACACCCAAGAACGATTTAATGGAATTTTTCGATAACAAGAAAAACTGGAATGAAACGAATATTAAAGTAGGAAGAGCATGGAAATTGGACGAATTAAGAATAAAGTCAAATGTTGATTTACATAAACTCTGGTATGTATTACTGAAAGAACGAAATATGCTTTACACTATGGAACTTGAATACAATGAGAAAGTACGTCTCTTCCCTAACCCCGAGAGAATTGATAAAGTTCAAGAGTCAATGAACAATATTGAAACGGTTGTCAGGGAACGTAATATTGCCTATTACAAACTGGAAACTGGAGAAACTGGAGAACGGCCTGTAGAAGATGTTGTTAATATGTTTGGTTTACCCGAAAAGTACATGAAGCAAGAGTATCATATACCACAATTTATGAATAAGAGATGGATAAGACCTTATTTAGAACATGGATATATTAATAGTCTTGCTGTCAAAAAGTTTTATAGATTGTATCAAGAGAAACAATATAATGAAGCTCGGAAAGCACGCAACCGAGATTTCAACCATGTTCAACACCTTCTCAAGCGTTTCCCAAATATGGATATGGACAAGTTAAAGGCAGAATATCCCGATGTTGATATTGAAAAAGCTAAGCGTACCAAAAAAGCTAGGGGTCATTTTGTACCTTTATATTAAAAACAATTTATTAATGATTTAGATTAAAGTTTAACCCAAATCAATTGTTTTTCATATTAATATTTTCAAATTCATTCACCAAATCCTAAATGCTTGTTACTTAAGTCTGTCAAAATGAACTATATATTTTGGAGAATAATTGAATTAAGTTTGAGATACACATATATTTATTCTATGTAATCTCTTATTGATCCTATAATAATAAATAACTGTAGGAAAACTGTCAAGTCATCCCAAATAAGTTCTGCAGAAAAATGGTTTGACCCATTATTATTATGTCATTGTCTAAACATCTGCCTTCCCAATTCTGTGAATTTGCATGAAAATAAAAAAACATGAAATATTTTTTAACACATTTTTACATTTGCATATATACACATTTGCAATAGTCACAATAGGGAAGTGGTTGGATGATTGGTATTTGAATCAAGAACCTAACACCTAGGAATTGAACTCGGGCAGAGTTCGATTCAATTGAGTGTTAAGCTCATGCCAATTAGTTTTTTCAAAACTTTGTATGACTTAACTTATGTTTGATTAAAGACACGATAGCCGAGTTGTTGGGTGGTCGGAATTTCGAGTCGAGAGACCCGAGTTCGATCCCCAGGTAGTAGTACCAATGAGTTTTTCAAAAACTTATGTACGAATTTTATCGTTGGCTTGGACATAAGGGCGGCGACAGGCTCACCACCTGTCACGTTGTCCCGAAAATATCTTCGGTGGAAGGTGGGTCAAAGGGACTTAATTGTCTAGACTTGACCTCTGTCTACCCCTGTATTGGGAATTGCGTGAAGATATTTATTTTATTTATTTATGTATGATTTATTTCATTGGCTGGGATATATAAATATTTATAAACACAAGCAGAAACATTCATATTAATCCCACAAATGTTTAGCGGGATTAGAATGCTCAACCCTGAGCTTAGAAGGCAGGGTCACCCAGCATTTGGTTCATGAAAAACTATTAAGCCATTTTTATTTAATCTTTAAAGGAATTTTTTTGTTGTTCAATTTCTCTTTAATGAAAAAAAAAAACTTTTTTTTTATATTAAAAACAAAAAAAACTTTAAAATGTCAACTGTCATCCAACCCAAGGTAGTTGAAATTTTAAACATTTTTTGTCTATACTTTAAGAAAAATCAAGAATACAATATATAACTAGTAGTTATTTACCACTTTTGGGCAATTACGGAAAGCTACTGAAGAGTTCACTTGACACAAGTAATAATACAACTAGGTTAACGGTTTTACAAAAGAAAATAAGTTGGTTAACAAAAAATAAATATATTTTGTCATGTATTAATCTGACATTTACAACCTTATTGATATTTAAGAACCTTATTACATTATTTACAGTTCCAATAAACCAATGTTTTCAAAAACTTGCAATAGTTCAGGAAGTTGTTCATTGGTTTTAAGTTTGTTTAACATTAACATAAGTTCTTTTAACATTTGATACATAGATCTGTATGTTTTTATGAAATGTTCTGTAACTGAATATGAACAAAATTGAGGTAAGCATTCCTTAACTTCATTTACACATCCTTCTTGGAGTAACTGTTCATTGAGTGCATCTAATGATTCTTGGACATATTGCACATTAAATGCGTCTAGGTATGCATCTAGTGTAACATATAACGCTAATATTACATCATTTTGGTTTATCTTGCATGTATTTTTAATAGAGTTTGAATCCAACTTAAGAAATTTACAAGGGTTTGTAAATGACGGATTTGGTTTTTGTGCTTTATGTATTATCTTAGATAAATAATTTAAAATATTTTTGACTCTTCTCTGTTTCCAATGATTATTCTTGATAATATCCAATTTGCTACTACTCGCTGGATATTTCTTCCATTGTGAATTTGCCACAAAATCAATTATAATATTTATGATATTATCTTCTTTCATTGATAATATTGATTTTACATGTAGAGCTCCTACAAGGTACTGCAGATAAGTTGGCTGTATCCTTTGTAATATTTTATTTATTGATTCTTGAGGCAATACTGAAACAGATACAAACATGAGATGTTTAATGGTCAATACACATACTCGTAACATAGTATTTTACATAATTGCAGTCCTAGACATTTTGCTGCTTCTTATCATAGTTTTCTTAACTTTAATAGGACTTTTTTTGAATTATTTCAATTACTGTTAAAGTATAAAGGTTTTATTTCTTTTGTCGCCTCTAGTAAAAAAAAGCACAATACACTACAGAAAAAAGAGGTGGCACATTCTAAAGCAAGTCTATTTTATTATAAATAAAAATCTTCACGCAATTCCCAATACAGGGGTAGACAGAGGTCAAGTCTAGACAATTAAGTCCCTTTGACCCACCTTCCACTGAAGATATTTTCAGGACAACGTGACAGGTGGTGAGCCCGTCGCCTTCTTTATGTCCAAGCCAATGATGAAATTCGTACATAAGTTTTTGAAAAACTCATTGGTACTGCCACATGGGGATCGAACTCGGGTCTCTCGACTTGAAATTCCGACCACCCAACAACTCGGCTATCTATTTTATTAGAAACTTTTTATTAAACAACAAAGTCTTGTAGTGAAGTTTCCCTCTACCGTCTAACAATGCAACTCTGAAAAATGTTGGTCTTCATTTTGGGGCACGCCTCCCCATGAAGATAGGCCAGCAAATTAACATACATACAACTTTCATGTCCATGTACCAATGGTAGAAAGAGGAGGTAACTCATTTGAATCAGTATTAGATGGATAATATTTATTTTGTACAAAGTTTTACTAACTGGAAAACCATGTAACCTATGAATTATCTTGAGTATTTATTTGTGTTTCTATTGCAATGGAACTCCCATTTTATATCCAGAATACTGACATTTTAAATTTATAAATTAGTACAGATAGTCTTGGTGACTTAAAAACTGAGAAAAATTACCTGAAATTATCTTATAAATCTCATTAGCAAAAGCTGCACAATATTTTCCTGTGTTAGGGTAATCACTATTTGAATTGTTTTCACAAATATAAAAAGTTTGTGTTATTGTGTTAAGCCAATGCTGTAAAAAAAGATATAAACATTATTAGAATTATGGGGAAAAAGTACTTTATGAGATAGGGAATAATAGATTACTTACTGTCATGATCCTTATATGCTCTTCAGGATATTCAAGATGAACCATATTGACAAATATCCTGAGAATTTGTCTGCAGTTGTTATTCACGGCGCCAGTGTATAGTACAGTATCTGACCATAGAAGGATAGCCATCAGTGGTCTATGTGATCTCATAATATGGGAACCCAAATTGTTAGTGTATCTAAAATTCACCATTAAGAAATAGAAAAATTAAAACATGCTGCACTACTATGTGCAGTACTTAATATTATTTTACATAAACAAAACACTGTTATCCTCCAAATATTTTAATTATTACTATGTCAATTTTCTAATCAATATTCAAATATCCTTTTAAAGTATTATGTAACTAAACATAAATTTGTAAATATTATGCTTTGTTAATAATTTAAATTCTTCCAAGAAAACAAAAACAAATGTTTTAACAATTTGTTTTTGTCCTGAATTTTTACTGCATCTCATTTTTAATGAAATTTCAATATTTTTGTAAAATATAATTATCACTAACATTACTTTATTGCGAGTACTTTGTGTGCATCAAAGTTGTCTTACCTTGAATGCCAAATTGCTAAGTCAAACTGAAGCAATTCAATAAGACTTTCTAAAACAGCCATAAGTCTTTTTATTCTATCAATTCTATTTAATGCCTCAAATATTTTAATTATTACTATGTCAATTTTCTAATCAATATTCAAATATCCTTTTAAAGTATTATGTAACTAAACATAAATTTGTATGAAGACGAAATATTATGCTTTGTTAATAATTTAAATTCTTCCAAGAAAACAAAAACAAATGTTTTAACAATTTGTTTTTGTCCTGAATTTTTACTGCATCTCATTTTTAATGAAATTTCAATATTTTTGTAAAATATAATTATCACTATTTATTGCGAGTACTTTGTGTGCATCAAAGTTGTCTTACCTTGAATGCCAAATTGCTAAGTCAAACTGAAGCAATTCAATAAGACTTTCTAAAACAGCCATAAGTCTTTTTATTCTATCAATTCTATTTAATGCCTCAAATATTTCAAACTTTTCTTTTTGCCAATGTAAGCCTTTGACACTTTGCTTCATTTCTTCTGGAATATTTTCATATACATCAACAAGAGGTTCATCTTTACTCTCAGGACTTATTTCATATTCCAGTCTATTCATACAATACTTAACAATGCCTTTCTCACAACCAAATTGTGATCTATTGGTGAAAGTATTTTCCTTCTGGTCCATTGGGGAAGTCAAAAAATTAGTATAACATTTTCTTATTGTTTTGACTATACAAGGGGGATGTGTGCTGAAGTTTTGTGATAAAATCTGTTGAGATTTCTCAAGTAAATATGGTACTGTAAATTCACCCTCAAAATCTTCATGAGCATTCTGAAAAAAGCACAGTCAAATGGTTAACTAATAACCTAACTATAATCAAATTAACATGCCATTTCCAATTTGGTACAATTTTTTATTTATTTTAATTTGTTAGAACTCATTATTTCTGTTCTCAATTTACAGAAAACACAGACTTTTGTTAAACTGTGGTAAGAGTGAAGTAGCAAGTCTGCTAATATCCAGACTGACTACTTCTAAAATTTTGAGAAATTTCCAGATAGTTTTGAAAAAAAAAAAATTAAAGGCTGTTACATAATTTCCTCACTGGGGTAGGCTGAGCTCTAGACAATAGTCCTTTTGAATCACTTTTAACCATTGCTTTTATGGGACATTGTGACATGTGGTGAGCCTATCTCCCTCATAATGTTCAAGCTAATTTTACAACTGGCCTTAGTGGGATTCTAACTAGCAACCCTTAGCTTTGAAAGCAATATCATCAACAATGCTCAGATCTTCTAAAAACAGTTGTTAAAATTAACAATAAAAATAACAGATAATAATAGAATGTAATATTTACCAACATTATTTCCACAACATCTTTTAAAATATTAGCAGACAAGTATTGAGTAGGTGTTAAACACAAGAAGCACACTTCTAATGCTTCACACCACATATTTGTCTTCATTTCTATTTTAAATGATTCTTCAGCATATGATGGCATCTGTTTTATGTTTGGCTGGAAGAACACAATTGCAAACAATTAAATTAAATCCCTCAGCAATAGTTGAATAAAATAATGTTTACATTGTATCTACATGTAAAGATTTTATGCACTTGGCATAAATCACACAACTCCCAATACAGAGGAAGACTGAGGTTTAGTCTAGATAATTAAGTCTCTTTGACCAATGGGAAAGTGTCCATAGAAGATATTTTCAAGACAATATGACGGGTGGTGAGCTCATTGCAGTCTTTATTTCCAAGCCAACAATATAATTTGTACATACGTTTTTGAAAATATGCTGTTTTGCTAGAATTTGAAGCGTCCTTAACTTACCCTAATGGCCGATAAAAGTAAACAGTAGTCAAGTGTTGGACAACAGATAAATAGGAGCAATTGCCATAATTACAAAACTCAGTAAATGGATGTGCAATCGCATCACCACACATATTCACCTTAGATATTGCTGCAAATCGCCAGTTTGATAGGGCGATTTTTGAGATTGATTCGAATTTATTATTTATAGGTTGAATTTTAGTATATGAATAGTTACATTGTGATCGAGTCCTGTTGGGTTACGAGTTATGCTCGTATATAAAATATAACAGTTGGTGTAACTTGAGGATGAAGTAGGATGAAAATGCTGCTATGTCTAAACTTACCCCATCCTTTTCACTGTGGTGTGTGCAATTACCATTCACACATGATGGTAAATATACCAATTGTAATCTTTTAGCATGATTTTGGTATGCTTTATATGATACTTGCTGACATGCTATAACGAAGTTCTTTCTTTTCAATGATTGTATATCTTCCATCTTAACGTCATCAGATTTTGGCCTTTTATTAGATGTATCATCAGCATCATTACTCTTTCGTTTATGTGTTCCTTCTACAGCCACAGAAATTTTCGGTTTTTTTTTCTTAGGACTCATAATATACCCTATTCAAGGCTAGGCACACAGAATTTCAGTCTTAAAACTTTGTAGGGATAATATTTTTTATTGATATACTAGACTCAGATCAGAACATAATAAAAATCTTGATATTCTATTCTTATAAAAATAAAGTTTAACGCAGTGAAAAAAATTATTTTGAAAACATAACATCACATAACATCAACAAACATGCTGACGGCTCAAGGTCATCAGAGCAGTTATTCAAACAGTCATCTATTATTTATTGTTTCCCAAAACTTTAATTTTGTATCATAACACCTAAGATCTCTCCAGATGTCAGCACTTTTTTTTTTGGAGTTTATGGCCTGGTATCTAGACCTTTAGGCCAAGTCAGCACGTTGAAATAAATTCAGTGTTGGCCTAGTTTCAATTCACTACCATTTTGTTATTTAATTCAGTCAAAATTATAACTGAAACGAACAAGATTTATTGATAACTAGCTGCCCCCTGCGTTTAACACTTAACGCGGAACCCAAACTATGTTTCTAAAATAATAATCTCTCTTCAATGAAAAAAAATCACGATAGCCGAGTGGTGGGGTGGTCAGAACTTCGAGTCAAGAGACCCGAGTTCGATCCCCAGGTGGGACCATACCAATGAGTTTTTCAAAAACTTATGTATGAATTATATCTTTGAGTTCGACATAAAGACGGCGACTGGCTCACCACCTGTTACGTTGGCCCGAAAATATCTTCGGTGGAAGGTGGGTCGAAGGGACTTAATTGTCTAGACTAGACTTTTGTCTACCCTTGTATTGGGAATGGCGTGAAGATATTTGCGTGCGTGAAGATATCAATGAAATAACATTAAATGTCAACTTTTATTTCAGACCGT
This sequence comes from Sericinus montela, assembly GCA_029286605.1. Classification (NCBI taxonomy): domain Eukaryota; kingdom Metazoa; phylum Arthropoda; class Insecta; order Lepidoptera; family Papilionidae; genus Sericinus; species Sericinus montela. Next base: position 4,978,956 of record JAGSMR010000004.1, read on the forward strand.
TTTTCTTCTTATAGACATAGTTTGTTTCAAAATTTTAACAATATATCTCTGGACGTAGAACTAACTGATGCAGATTATCTTTACCTCCTTGGAGGCCGCTGTTTATAGAACCTTCTGTAAATAACGGATCTCCAAGGAGACCTATTTCGAAAATAAAATTTAAAAAAGGAAATTTAATTTTTAGAAGTTGTTAATAAACTTGTCGATACTTTAGCGGCCTCTCATATAAAGGGTACTTGATACTGATCGGCAGGTTAGAAGATACTGGCCGGGGCGGCATCAGAGGCAACTGAATCGGGTAAGTGGCGTAAAGATGAGTCTTAGACATTATATTATATTTTTGTTCCATTTGTCGTAGAGAAAATCGGTCAATAGGGTACCCGCGCGATGCAGTTTCTAAAGGAATTGTAGTCGCTGGTGATAAGAGAGTTGGTTCTTTGCTCGCTCAACGGTTTAGTCTAGCCAACGTGGAAATGCAGCCAGCGTCCTTGGCACCATACCACGATGTGTAAGGCTCTACGATTATTATAGTTTTTAGATAATAAGTATTGTTAATATTAACATAATTTTGTTTCTATAAATATAGTTAAAAAAAAATTATTGTAAATAAATTCCATTTATTAGGCATAAGTAATTATTTAACGCGATAAGATTTTAATGTAAAAAGATTACAGATCATCACTATTTTTTATATTTAGTAGTATGAATAGCTATATAGCTGGTAACGTGGCATAAAACATGTCTGCCCAATAATTTTTGTAATAACTTGAAGTTTGGCGCGCGATTAAATTTGTATTGAAAACACTTTGTGATTTCAACTTATTTGTTATAATTTCGCGACTCGTGGTTTTGTGATTTATATTTTTACATATTTGTGGAAGAACGCTTTATTTTGCGAAAAGGACGCTGTTTTAGTTTATTAAGTTTCTTGCGAAAAAGTCGATTTTTATCGTACTCTCTACTGAATATAGACAAATGCTACGTGGGTTAAACTTTCCAATATGGACCATCGATATTTGGGGTTTTAAGGAGGGAGGGGTAGAAAAAACCCCCCCCTGCCATTCCCAACTTGCGGAATCCCATGGTTATGGAGATATTCATGGTTAAAGTTTTGAGGTTAGAATAGCAATATTCAGTTAGTAGTTCTAATATGGACCATCAATATATTAAGTTTTAGGGCGAAGGGTGGAGGGCTACCCCCCAGTGCCATTCCACCCTGCGGAACCATGGGGGGTTATGGAGATATTCATGGTTAAAATTTTGAGGTTAGAATAGCGATATTTAGTCAATAGAATGATTGTAATCTAATATTTTCTTTCCTTACCATTCGTTTTACTTTATTTTATTTCCGTACCATCGTTTTACTTTATTATATGAACAAAAATATATACTAAATTGCATTTTGACACTAGATTAAATGTTTTTTTTTTTGTTTTTAGAGGGTATTAGAAGCGGGGAAGTCGTGCTCTGGCGCTCCGTGGCAGTTCCGGCGCTGCGGGATGAGCAGTCCCTTCGCCCTAGCGTATGGAAGCGCAGGCACTGAGATCGTGTTAGTACTTAGATCGTGTTAAGGCGAGCTCAGGTGCCTGCGCTTCCCTACAGCGGGCGGGCACTGCTTACCCTCCGCGCCTCCGAACTCTTATATACACTCTAGGGGTAGGGCAAACAAGACCACGTGGATAGTGGGGTGCTCTGATTCGGTTTTGTTTTGTTTGATTAACTTAGTACTTAACTTAGTGATTAACCTAGTTAGTAGAAAACTCGTTAACATTAGTAGTGACACAAAGTTTGAAAGAGTTAAATAAATATAATTTCGAAGATAATTTCTTGCTGTTACTCTTTTAGACATTAGAGGAAGCTAACCAGTAGTAGTATAACTATTACCTTTACATATATTAGTAAGTTTCACGAAGATAAGTTTTCTTTCCATGGCAGTGTAACAAATTTATGGTAATCTTAATTAAGAGAGGCCATAAATATAAGAACAAAAAGGCATTATTTATTTACCAATAAAGAATCACTGTTTTTCTAATCCTAACAAATTCCCAGAACGCTTCAAAGCATGAGTCACTTTAGTTGGTGGAAAAGTAGAAACATCATCTGATTATGAATCCTATAAGAACAAAAAAGTTTGTGACGAGCATTTTACAGACAAAGATTGCAATAGTAACAAATGCCTTAATGTTAGTACCTTTAGTAAAGGTACAGCTAGTACCTTTAGTCTATTTGATCTACTTGAAATTGTGATCTACAGCACTATACAAATACAGCACCAACACTGATGAACAACTGGTTTAAAATGTATACATAAGCTATGATATAGCTCATTGTTATTATATTTATAGATACATCAGAGTGTGGTAACTTGGGAAATTTCCCAAAGATGACACAAAGAGCTGATTAAAGTCAGTTTCAGCATCTAATTTAACCATCACAGGTGCATATTAAAAAAAAATAAGAAGCAGACATTTGTAACCAGAAAATGTCTTTAGTCCAAGATCATCCTTTTGATTTATAAGGGTTAATAGTAAAAAATAATAAGGAAATTGAAATTGGGATCTACAGCACTATATAAATACTGCGCAAACACTGATAAAGAACTGGTTTAAAAATGTTTACATAAGCTATAATATCTTATTATTGTTATAATATTTAAAGCTACATCAGAGTATGGTTACTTGGTAAATTTCCCAAAGATGACACAGAGCTGATTAAAGTCAGTTTTAGCATCTAATTTAACCATCACAGGTACAAGTAACTTTAAAAAAAAATAAGATGCAAAGATTTGTATCCTGAAAATATTATTACTGAGAAATATTAAAAAATATGTTTTAAGATTGCCTTTAGCAATAGGATATATGTGTGCGTATGTATATGCTGTATATGTTCTATAGTGTTTATATGTGCTTGATACAATGTAAATATATATTTATATTGATACAATAAATAATCTAAAACAATACTGAACATCAACATTTTATGACTTTTATATTGCTTTGAAAAGAAAATTCACCGACATTTATCAGTGAGGTTCTCTTTAAAAATAATAGTAATTTGCTTATCCTATCAAAATTTGGATTCGGTCTGAATAAGCCCCAAATCCGGAACGTAACTAGTGCATTAACAGGTCATGGTCAATTTAACAAACATCTGTTCAATTTAGGTGTTACTGACAGCCCTTTGTGCCGAGCATGCATGGAGGTCGAGGAGAGGGCTGCACACGTCTTGTTGGCGTGTCCAACGGTCGCGGAATACAGGGCCAATCATCTCAGTGCACCAAGATCTCTCCCCTAGGTTACCGGTAACCTCAAGGGGCTGCTGGGATTCCTTGAAGAGCTGGGTTGGCTTGAGTAAGCTTAGACAATCCTGCCCATACGAAAAATACGCGCTAGGACGTGGAGTTGCGAAGATCAGCCTGTCTTATCCGCCCGCCTCTTATTTAATCCTATCAAAAACATTTTATTTTATATAACTCTATTAATCTCAAATTCAATATGTGGAAAAAGTTTAAAATAAAGCTTAATTTTGTAAAATATTCTGGTTCCTTTGTATAATTCTTATTCATTGTAAGATTAGTTCATTAGAATCACATGTATAAAAGGTATTCCATGTTTATCTTAATAAGCTTGCATACATACAATTTGCTATTGATTTACATTCCAGAGATTTTAAATGTTTTAAAGTTAATATCTACGTATGTTGGTGCTAGAGAAAACCTTACAAGTCTGAGACAGCATCAAATATGTTCTCAAACATTATATGTAACATCATGTCATTTAATTTACCTTTTGAGTTACGGCATCTTCCCTGTGGTATAAACTTACATAGATAAAAAATCACATAAATATGAACAACGACATATAATTTTAATATTCGGATTTGTGTTAAATCTGAATCTCTTCATTTTTTACCTAACCATATCTAACATCTAAAATTTAGAAACTTAAATCTGTTATGTCCATAACTTAAGAATTATAGACAGATATTCTATTTTCCCTTTAATTAATTTATACTAAATGCAATGCAACTAATTTATATATGTAACATAAATTCTGTTCAAAACTATAGGTTCTTACCATAATTACACTGAAGAAATAGACAAGTTGATTAAAGAAGTATGTTTTAATATGATATTTCAATGTATTTTTATATTTTTTGTATAAAACATAAGTCTAACTCAAATAATTCAGTATAATCTTCGAGATTAAGAAATAAAGGCAAAAAGATGTATTTATTTGGCTTATGTACGCTGATTAAAAATTTTTAGTATTTTACAATTCTGCTATAAAGGGGTTAGCGCTCGTCCATAGAACGCGACCAACCTGATTTCAATATTTCTTTTCATAATTTTTATAGGTTCTGAAATGATACCAGAATTCAACTCTGTTCAAGTGAAGAATATGCAAACTCATATTAAGCGACTGCGAAGCGAAATTTGGCGTGTCGAGAAGAAAGGAGAGTTTAAATCTAAACTGACAAGTCTAATCTAAAATGGCTCAAAAATTGTCAGAAAGTATTCAACGTTTTAATCAATCCTTAATAAGATGTCCAGAAAAAGTTCAGAGGGTGCTTCTTTCAGCTGTCTGTCCGGCACCGTAGAAATCACTACGGGTATGCGACCCCGAACTGCTCTAGCTTCTGCTGTCATGACTCTTCTCTGTGACAGTAGTATCCTATCCCCCTTACTACATATAACCACCCAATAAGGTGGAAACTTCCCGCCAACACCAACTGACAATCCCGGCCAGTCACAAGACCTGCTAATATAGCAGCTTATATCGGCGTTAGAGGTCTTACTAACGTCTAGGTCCCTATCTCTATATAAATAAATCTCTCCGATTGTAGCGGTACCCCGTTCCATTGGACTGGTGGCAGCGGCAAGAGTGCATCTGTGTTAGCACTAACACTGACATTTTTAATGAATCATGCACTATAATATCTCCTGCGCAAATGGCTTCCTTGGCTATCGACACTGTCTCCGATCAAATGTAAAGTTCAGTGGCGATGGGCAGAGGTAAAGTCTATGTGTGATGCAACCAGGTTTTGACTGATGCCTGCACGCTGGCAGCCAGGGAGAGCGGCCGCTTCGCACTGTACAGGGCTAACAGTGTGATTCGGCAGCTCCCTGAGTGATAAAGCAGCTATTCAAAGAGGCTAAAAAAGGCTTAGCCCTATTATATCACAAGGGTAGTCCCCGCGGCTGTCTTTGCATCAACTTTTATGCAGTCGAAAGACAAAAGAATAGACTGAAGGTCTTAAAAACTCATGATATGACGTTTTCTGCGTGGAACCTGGCGTACCCTTGTTTGTGCGCCCTTGATCACGAGAAAAACCTTTGCTCTCCTAGTAAAACTACTCTCGTGTCCCGAGAACTTCGTCGCTACGGCGTGGATATCGCTGCTCTTAGTGAAACGCACCTGGCTGACGAGGGGGAGAGCGTTGAACGACAGGGCGAGTATATTTTCTTTTGGAAAGGAACCCCGTCTTCAGAGCCTGGGAGGTCTGGCGTCAGTTTCGCGATCAAAAATGACATTGTACGAAAACTGGAGAAGTGTCCTATTCATATCTCGGACCGCCTTACCACTTTGCGTTTACACCTGGCCAATGACAATACAAAACAATACAAGCGGATTGCAATTCTTATAGAGGAATTTCCCTGTTAACTTCTCCCGGCAAGATTTTCGCTAAAGTTATACTTAACCGCTTGACACCCTTGCCTGAACACATTTTGTCTGGCTTCGGGCCTAATCGGGATACGTGTGAGGCTATTTTCTCTATTCGCCAACTTCCAGAGAAAAGTCGAGAGTATGGTCAACCATTGATGTTATGTTTTACTGACTTAGAAAAAGCCTTTGACAGTGTGCCCCGTGAATTGGGTTGTACTATCGAAACTTGGATGCACGACTAAGTTTGTAAGAATTATCCGACTCCTGCATGATTGTAATAAAAGAAATAAAATTAAATATATCTTCACGCAATTCCCAATACAGGGGTAGAGAGGTCTAGTCTAGACAATTAAGTCTCTTTGACCTACCTTCCACCGAAGATATTTTCGGGACAACGTGTCAGGTGGTGAGCCAGTCGCCGTCTTTTTGTCCAAGCCAACGATGTAGTTAAAGTTTTTGAAAAACTCATTGGTACGAGCCTGCCACCTGGGGATCGAACTCGGGTCTCTTGACTCGAAATTCCGACCACCCAACCTATCGGCTATTGTGACTATTTTTTTCGTGTTTATTATTTTTATCGTGCATGTATGTATGAATGAATGAATGAATGAAATATGCCTTATTGTACACCAAAAACATTAAATGAACAAAAGACATACAAAAATTAATTAAGGTACAATTGGCGGCCTTATCGCTTTAAAGCGATTTCCAGGCAACCACGTTGCAGAGGATAAAATGACCTGCGAGAAGAGGGTGAGGTGTACGAAAAATTTCTAATATATATACAATACATACATACATACATTATATATACATACTAAAAGTCAGAAAGAAATATACGAAAAAATAGACAAGTAAAATAATAGACAAAAGCCACATGAATAAAAATGTAATGAATGCTTAGGGTGGATAGAAGTGGACATAGAGGAGTGATTTAAAATGATCTAGAGATTGCGCCCGCCGAATCTGAAGCGGTGTGTGACCCGAACGAAGTCGGCCGACCAGAACGAACGAAACGAGTGGTCGTGGGTATGACGGAGGAACTCAAACTGCTCTTTGAGGTAAGGAGGGGTAGCATGATTGAATATAACAAAGTATAAAAGAGACAGAATGTGAATATTCCTGGGAAAGCGAATTGGCAGCCACTTGAGTTTTTCGCGTTGATATATGAACCGTATACAGAGATTCTGAATGCGCTCAAGTTTATTAAGCAGTTCTTCATTTAGATTCAGATAGCATGTGTCTGCATAATCGAGAATCGGTAATAGGAGTATTTGCGCGAGTGTAATTTTAGTTGCTATGGGTAGGAAATTGCTTAGTCTGCGGAGCGATCCAACTGTCATAAACAGCCTCCTACTCACCTCACTCACTTGACAAAAATTTTGCAAAAGTAATGCCTAGATTTTTAAAGGTATCACTGTACGGTACGCAAGTGCCATCTAGTATTGACTACCTATTATTATTGACTTAGTTTTTGATGGATTCACTTTCAAACCATGCGACTTACTCCATTCCACTATTAAATCCAGGTCTTTATTTAATAAGCCTATAGCTTTGGGTAAATCCACCAATTTAGCCTGAACATATACTTCGAGATCATCTGCATACAGGTGGTAGCGAGAAGATAATTGAACCGTAATAGAACTTATGAAAATTGAAAAGAGGAGAGGAGACAACACGCCATCTTGTGGTACACCGGCAGTGATCATGCGCCAGTTAGAGACCAAATCATCAACGCGTGTTCGTTGCCGGCGACCAAACATGTAACAATGAAACCAGTCAATCACTTCAGGAGATATTTTAAGAGACGTCATAGTGGCTAATAAGAGGTCAAAATCAACGTTGTTGAATGCATTGCTAAATAATTAATATTGCATTCAAGACCAGAAATAATAAAACGAATATTGGATTATCAGCTCCAATTAATAGAATTTCTAAAGCTTATAATGTAATATCAAAATCTATGTAATATAAAAATAATGTAATATCAAAATCCTGATATTATAATGACTCTTTTCCCGTTTTTAAAAACAAAATTAAGAAATACTTTTATAAGAATATTATGAGTACCTCATGACAAGCTTTTGTTTTTATTATCTTTCAATATATTACTATCTTTGGTTTTCCGTCTTCGGTGCTCGTTCTCCATCCTCGAAATTGAGAAGCCGACCTTGCGACAGTGGAATACGGCGGATCAGACTCTCCTAATGTTGCCTCCAAATCGCAATGATCCTCTAGCGTCGTTATCTTTTTAAACAAAGGTATTTAATAACGGCCCGCACTTCGTTTTTCTCCATTTTCGACAACACGTTCCGCCACGCAAAGAAATGACTACATTCAGAAAAACACAAAGGAGAAACGAATTGAAGATTTTTTTCTTTATTAATATAACAAATATGTTTCTGAGATATGCCTGTATTTATTTTTTTTCTTACCAAGGAGTATGTCATTCTCACTACTTTTTGATCCCTCCTCGTATATCGTGTATAAGAAGGTCAAATTATTAGCCTCGCATCTATTAAGTTTTACGCGGAACCCTAATATTATTTTATAAATTTATATAGCCTACATTCATTGTAATAAATATACAATAACAAATAAACATTTATTTAAAAATACTTATTTACTATTATTTTATTTATGTTGTACTCCATTTATCCGGCAGTGAAAATTTCGTCAAAGTCGATCTAGTTATGTCGATAAAATACGCAAAAAAAAGACGAACAAAAAAATATTTTTGTTATAAGTACATTAAATACTTTTATATTCATTTAGTACAAAAATCGGAGGCAAGAAGACTGCCACGGTACAGCGGAAGTAGCAGGTTCGAGTCCCGTCATACACATACATATCAGGATATACAAATAGAAAATACTGTTTCTGGGCCGATTATTGACAAAAAATCAGATAATTATTTTTGTTTTTTGATTGATATCCCTGGCTGGTGAAAGAGAAGATGAGAAGACCTTGGAGACATTCAAAGAGGATAAAAATGAAACCAGATTTAATACTGTCTACGCAACTAAAATCGATTGTGTTCAATGGAGTAGTGCCGAATATTGAAAATTATTGTTAAATAGTTTGTACGCAACCAAATAAGTTTGCAATTGCATCTATACTTTCTTGAATAACGGTCGCTATAAAACCACAATATCTGTGACACGGGCAACAGTCCTGCTGGGAAACGTGTTACAAGACAATATCCGAACGACAACGAACTAAGTCATGGCATTAATTTTCAAGGTATCGGGGAATGGTTTATAATATTTAAAAATAGTAGTTTGTAATTTTCATATGTACATATCTATTGAATATATGAAGTTAAAATCCTGACGACACGATAGTTGGCAGTGACCCCTGTTGGCCTTCGAACCAAAGGGGTTCGGGTTCGAATCCCGCTGTGGAAAATATCAAAGATTGTTAATCATAGACTCGAGTACAAACATTTATATTTATGCTATGTATTTATGTTCATGTAGATATTTGTGTAAGTAAATATATATATATATATATATATATATATATATATATATATATATATATATATATATATATATATATATATATATATATATATATATATGTATATATATATATATATATATTTATATATCTATGTAAGTATATTGTACTGTTGACTTGTAAACTTCAACGACAATATTTAGGAAATTACTGTAACGCTTTCAACAATATTGTGCATTTCGACAGTTTTTTAACATTTTAAGTTTATGTAGGTAGGATCTTTAGTCACGATAGCTGAGTGCATGGGTGATCGGAATTCGAGTCGAGAGACCCAAGTTAGATCCCTAGGAGGCAGACTTGTACCAATGGGGTTTTTTCAAAATATATGTAGGATTCATATCGTTGGCATGTACATAAAACGGCGACGGGCTCACCACCTGTCACGTTGTCCCAAAAATATCTTCGGTCGAAGGTGGGTCGAATGGACTTAATTGTCTAGACTAGCCCTCTAACTACCCCTGCATTGGGAATGGCGTGAAGATATTTATTCATTTATTTGATTTATCTTTGAAAACACCTAAGTAATTTATTTTTAAGCAATAATATGTAATGTTTTTAAATATCTAAAGGATGAAATATTAAATCTTTTAACGGATTTGATCATTTTTATCTTCAAATATTTCCCAATCAAACACATTCCCAAAGATAACGTAAGTTTTAGAAAAAAACTCCTGGATACTATAGTGGAATATTCATCAGATGAATAATGATTTCGTTCATATTGGTACAACTTGCACATGTGTCTTACATGTGCCAAATGTATAAGAAAGAGAAACTTTAAACTATGAACTTACAGTCCGTTCGTTGCGGTGGCACCAGATTTTCATTGTCATTGCTATTGAGTAACTTTTCATTTACTCAATGACCGTGAAGGTCGTCACACTTTTAAGCATCCGCCTTTATTTACTTCTTTTTATTGACTTTTTAACCAGTTGACACCATTTCTAATTTTTGGTCCAAATCATTAACATAAAAAGCGTTATATTCTTATAGGATTATGATTTAGGATCAACAGATATTTTACCAGCGTACGATATAATATATATTTTTGTAACATAATTTTTCATAAGTTACATATATCGTACGCTGGTAAAATATCTATTGATCCAAAGTCATGTTGTATAAAAAGTACTGCACGTCTGTTGTTAGAAGCTCGGAATCAAGAACTTTAGTTAGGTACTGAGCAATAGGTTCGTCAAACATAAATTCTGATTCCAGCATTATCCATTTATTTATCAATCGATAATACTTATATTGTTTTTTTAGGTACTTTCTATTTGCACTTTGGCTTCGAGTGTATTGTCCAACCATCTCTCGGGTGGTTATTCATACAACAAATTCAGCGGCCCCGTCAGCGGACAAATCGTCGAAGTACAAGTACCAGCTGCCGAAAATATTGCAGCACAACAACACGCCAGCTACGGCTATGATCATAAAACTGGCCAAATTAATCCGGAAACTGCGAAATACGCGCGATTGAAAACTGTTGATTATGTGGTAAGTTATTAAATAAATAAATCGTTTACAGTGTGTATACGAATTCCTCATTTATTTATATAAAAAAGTGTGTTTTGTGATAAACAGACAAATGTTTGTGACAAACAAATGTCTTCAAATATTTCTAAATACTGGGTAGGCACAGAGCCAGACAATGAAGTGTTCGAACCACTTTTTATATAGCTTCTAAAAAAGCAATAACTTAAACAGTGTTTAGGAGTAAGAGGTTTGTCTCTTAATATTAAAATTTTATTAAAATGGCAATTTTTCTTTTATCAGAGATGCTATAAGAGTAATCAGTTTATCAGATCTCCTTTTTTGCTTTATTAGCAAACAAAGAGAAGAGGGCCTCATGCGTCGGAAGAAGCATAATATATCCATTTCTGTGATTTCGCCAAATTCTACTTCGTAAAAATTATTCCAATTCGGAGCCAGAATGTCGAAAAGTTTAATAGTTTAGATTTCTGACTATCCATCTATCAAGAGTCATAATAGTTTCTTTTTTATGATTGTGTTATAGTTAAGAATATTTCACAAAACTGACCAAAAGTTTTACAGGTTTACAACCTATAGCTTGTTAATAAAAAATTTTCCTATGCTTGTTCCTCGTAGTTCTAAAAAACTAAAGTTGTAATTTTATTTAGCTAGGTGTTAATCAATTACAGGCAAAACCTGATTACCACTATGCATACGGAGTAGATGACCCGCATACTGGAAACCTTCAGAACCACAAGGAGCATAGAGACGGTGACGTCGTCACCGGTGAATATTCTCTGGTGGAGCCAGATGGCTCCCTTCGTATTGTCCGTTATACGGCCGATCCGAAAAACGGTTTTCAGGTAACTTTACATTATATAATTGGAAAGGGAAATAATGGTGTTACTATTTATATATTACTGATTTATTATTAGGCAAGACGCCTTGGATTTGAAAAAAACACTAGCTCGTATTCCGCAAGGTGTACGCCGATGTCTATGATATGATATATCTATCATTGGCAACTTTCATATACGACTGAAAAACTCATTCCTTAATTTTCTAAACACAACTTGTGTTGCTTTTTTTATTGAAAATTTTTACAAAATTTTATCTTATTTTCCTATGCAATACGACGTATTCTTAAACTAAATTTGTACACCGTAACGTGATGTAAGATCAATTTTTAAATTCTATTACGTCTTGCGCTATAATTTGGTCAACATTGCTCCGTTTTTATAAAGCATATGTGATGTTTAGAGTTAGAGATATATTTGAACTGCAATTTTAATAATACTTTATACTTTACCGTGTTTTGAAATAATTCAAATTAATTAATTAACAATATATATACCTAAGTAATAAAAATATAAGCAGCACGCGGAGTCATCACTTAATTATCTTTCTTCAACAGGCTGTCGTACATAAGAAACCTGGTGCACATCCTCAACAAGTGCAGCAACCAGTTCACTACGGGCGGAAGAATCAAGAAGAAGATGATTCCAGAGAATACTAGTCATAGTGGTGGGGTCCAAAACTATATTCATTTTAACATGATTTGTTGAGTGTTGTTATCTATTTTAGTATATCTTGATAAAAGTTTACTGAATAAATAAAACTTTATTATGATAAGATGTTTTTTTTTTGTTTACAGTTAATTGTCAAATCTGTCTAATATTCGCAAGGTTAATCAATATAAATGTAGTAAATTTCTTATCAAATTGAGTTACTGTGCAATCAACGCGGATAACCTTTGAAATCATAGCTTTTCTTTTTGCTGTACTTAACCTTACGTCTCAGGTTTTGGAAGTGCTATGTTCGAAGTTTCTTTGCGCTCTATAATTTATATTGAAAATTTTGCACCAAAAGGTATAACAGAAATAGTCAAAAGTATATAAAACAATTGGTAATATGTAGGTTGCCATGAAAGCTCAACTGAATAACATTGTCGAAGAAAGCCTTTAGAAATACTTTTAATTAATTATGTTACACAATGATTTCTTGTATTTACGTGAATACGTGTAGTATTTTAAATAAAACGATTTTCGGATTTCATCGAGTTTTTAATTAGTTTTTACAAACTTTTTTTCTATCCTGACGTTTCTGATACTTTACAGCATCGTGAGGGACTCCCCGTGACCATTTAAAATAATTATGTTACATTTATATATTTCTTTCCTTAGGGAATCTACTACTAAAATATGTGTTTTTGACATTATATGTATATTTAATTTTTTAAACATTCATTAAGACACAACTTAGAAAATCTAATCTTGGTATTTATTCCATAATAAAATTTTCACTGTACCATGGTATAACTATTTCGGTATGTCACGCTGTTGAAATCTTAAAAACGCATTTAGCTGCATTCATATAGGTAAAGATGGCGATGCCGATGTTATGCTCGGGCCTGCTCCGCCCAAAAACGTCCTTAAGAAGTCCATGGGGAATGGGAAAATTATCGTAGAGTTCTTCTCAGCTGATATGGTATTAAGCGACTGCAGATATCTCAACTGTGAAATAATAGATGCATTGAATATGACTTTTTCACAGAAGTTAATTTTTTTCTATGTCATGCAAGCTATCGTTATATTATGTATGATAATATGAATAAACAATTTAATTCTACTAATAGTGGCTCATACAAAGCACACTGGTATATGAATGCTTAGCTTTTATGCATATTGTTTTTATCAAACATATTTTCTGTACTACGCACTGAATATAAAAAAACTAGTTGTCACGATAGCCGAGTGGTTGGGTGGTCGGAATTTCGAGTCAAGAGACCCGAGTTCGATCCCCAGATGGCAGGCGCGTACCAATGGGTTTTTCTAAAACTTATGTACGAATTTCATCGTTGGCTTGGACATAAAAACGACGACGGGCTTACCACCTGTCACGTTGTTCTGAAAATATCATCGGTGGAAAGTGGGTCGAAGGGACCTAATTGTCTAGACTAGACCTCTGTCTACACCTATATTGGGAATTGCGTGAAGATATTTATTTTATTTATTTAATTAGTAGAATGTTATAAAATTAATAATCATGAAAGAAAATTGTAAGAAAAATTGTAAAAAAAGAAATGAGGGACGACCTCCCACAATATAAAGCGTCGACCTGCAGAAGTAAAATAATTTTATAAGATTAAATAAAAAGATTAAGAAAATAATTACAACTCTTGACAATTAAAACATACATGAAATAATATAAAGGAAGAAATAATTTAGAAGTGATAGAAACCAATAGCACGTCACATCTATTTGTGGTTGAGCTATTTATATAAAATTACATAGCACGTAAGTCCTGTACCACTTACATCTTAGTGCTTATAAATAAATAATAAGTACATATGTGGATAGGGACAACATCACATACATTGCTCCGATCTCAATGTAAGATGCTGAAGCACTTGTGATATGGGAAACAACGAAGGCACCACAAACACCCAGACCTGAGAAAATGTAGAAAAAGTGATTTTTCTTCATTAACCCGACCGGGAATCGAACCCTCGACATGGCGATACCTTGAAAACCGGTGTTTACGCCACTCGTCTACGGAGGTCGTTGTCATTATAATACTTTTGAATATCAAATAACTCGTAGTTAATTGTTCAAAATTAACAAAACTCTCTTACTTGCAGTGCCATAGGATTGTCGATCATAACGAGCGAGGCTTCTTTAAGTGCTTTAGATGCTTTTATTTCACCCTCCGCAGCTATAATCTTTGCTCGAGCTTCTCTATCCGCTTCCGCTTCAGCTGCCATTGCCCGCTGTAGTTGTACAGGCAATCTTACGTCCTTGCTAAAATTATATTAAAATAATATATTAATCTATGTTTGATACATTGTCAAATAAAAAAAAAATATCACTAAAGATATAGCAGCAGCAAAACAAAACTTACATTTCAACTCTTTCCACTTCAACGCCCCAGGGGTCAGTGGCTTCATCCAAGTTTGCTTGCATCATGTGGCTGATGGCCTCGCGATCTGACAATAGCTGTGCTAGGTCCCGCATGCCCAGGACATTGCGCAGCGTTGTTGCTGCTAGTAATCGAGTTGATGCACTGAAATTCAAGCGATTTCTAACCATTTAACTTGCAAAGTTACCAGACATTCAACACACTATGCCAGATTAGGATAAGGTAATGGGAAACTATACGCAGGTTTCGTGAGAAATCTATTCGAGAGTCACAATATCCGAGTGGTTGGGTGATCGGAATTCGAGTCAAAAGACCCGAGTTCAATACCCTAGGCTTGCTCCAATGGGTTTTTTCAAAAACGAAGTATATCGCGACGTGCTTGACACCTGTCACGTTGTGCCGAATAATGTCTTAGGTGGAAGGTGGGCTAAAAGGACGTAATTGTCTAGACCTCCGTCTACCCCTGCTTTTGAACGGCGTGAAGATTTATTTATACATTATTTTATTCGAGAGAAGAATATGAATATGGTATGGCCTTCGCCTTCGCCTATCAGTTGTTTTAAGGTAGTTTTGCACTACTTGCTTCTCAATGTATCACTTTTTTGTCTTCTTTTATAACGTTTTAAACACGCACAGAAATCGAAATAACTGATAGTGAAATATTATTTATACCTGTAATCTGCGACGCGAACAACAGCGTTTAACGGTTCCTTGATCCTGTAGTACACGACAGCGTCAACTGCCACCGTCACGGAATCTCTTGTTAGTACCTATGGGGTAAGATATGTGTAGGCTAGGATAAAGAGTGTTAGCTAGTAGTGGATGGGTAATTAATACGTGGCAAATATTAGACTCAACAACAAACAGACCCGATAGCCGTCTGGTTGGGTGATTGGAATTCCAGTTAACAGACCCGAGTTCGATCGGCAGGTGTACTAAAGGGTTTTCGAAAACTTATGTATGATTCTTTTTCGACATTTCGATTTCGACAATAACGGCGAAAGGCTGACCTCCAGTCGAGTTCGGTTTGTCGCGTGAAAGATGGGTCGTAAGAAAGTGGAACGTGGGTGTTGGGTTGGGAATGGCGTAACGATATTTTTTAATAAAATTGATTTAAATTTTTCCATCAGCTACTTTACACGTGTATGACATTAATAATTATCACAAATCGTAATAATGTAATTGCGAGCGTTAAAAATATTCAAGTTATAAGCAGAAATGTTGAAAACAAAAATGAATTATGCCCTATAATTTGAGACAATGCCCTACGGTGTAACTGCCAAGTCACTATATTAAAGGTATGTAAGTGTTCGCTATACTTCTCTTTATTGAATTATGTAATTTAAAAGTTAAACATATTTAAACGTTTTTGATTATATCTTATTATCTGACAAAATTGCCTTTTGCTATTACCAAGTATAAAATATACAATATACACAAATTAAATTTAATTAGCGGTTTTAAATTGGCTTGAAAAATAAGAAAAAAATATATAATTCAAGCCAAAAGCGTTCTTTATTTAGTTTTGAATTATATATTTACTATGTGAAGGATTGTTTCTAATGTCTGGTCACTGGAAATTGTTCAATCGTGACTAGTGTAGAGGCACATCAAATAGAGATCGTGTCGTTACGATCTTCCCACGACATTAGTCACTTACAAAATGTCACATTGTGAGGTATTTTGTAACAAAATTAGTGTATGATGTTGTATTTTATTCTACTATCAAAGGGTAGTACTAATAAGAAAGATCTTTTATTAATTCATATTTAGTATTTGTATTAAATAATTTTTAAAGCCAAGTCGTTATCATTTTTTTAAACATGATCAGAAATGTGTACCAATGCTAAAACTCTACTACACTATCTCAACTTTACTTTTCGCAAAATTGATGATTTTTAGCTTTCAGATTGCCCTGAAATGTTTTTTTTTACTCTCGAGCGCATGTTAATCGTGTATTGCTGTCTGTTTTAATATCGGTAGGCATCAATCGATCTGACAAATGAGGTCAGAACTGTGAGATATCTGTTCACGAACGGTGATTATTCGACATGTTAAAATAAATACAGCTCACACAAATTATGATATTGACGATTTATTTATGGCTAAATTAAAGAAAATATAAAACACTAATAAATGATATATGACACCGTACGATTAGCACTGATCTTGCAATAAAGAAATAATTGAGCTATTTCGTTTCATTTGTAATTTAGTTAAAATATTCCTTAAGATTTTGTACAAAGTTTGGAATTAAGTTGCATTATATTTACGCACATATCTCCAAACTAAGTCTACCAAAGACTAAGTTTATATATTGCAAAGTTATGAGAGTTTATCTGCAAAGAAATATATGATAATATTTATATTATATTTAGAAATACAATTCTATTCCTAGAGCTTTTTAAAGAGTTATAAATAAATAGCAAGATACGTTCGAGCTGTATATAGAAGGGACATAGAAAGAGAATTTTTAATTTTTATCATTGCGTCAGTTCGCGCATATTTCCCACCTAGTTATACGTTAATGTTTATTTTGAGACACCAGAAGTATATTAGAAGAAGTGTTATAAGGTTACTCTGCGTCCAGACAATTGGTAAACAAAAAGCTATTGTTTGTGCGTCGTAAAACTTTGATTGATGCTTTACGGCCGCATCAATTAATCGCGGGCTGGCAGGAGCAACATCTGGGTTAACTGTTTTCAATACCAATGCCGTTGCAGAGCAACTGACGCATCTTATATCAGTATATTTGAATATAGCGTATGGTTTCTTCTTAATAAACGTTTTGAGTTAGAAATAATTATTAAACTTTGTGTTAATCCAAAAGTTTGTAAGATTCAAACGTAAAGAAAATAAAAAAATAATGTTTAATTTCAAAATACAATCCTTAATTATCTTCAAGAAGTATACTTTCAAGCTGGCGAGTTGTCAGCATCGGTAATATCATGGTAAATTCTCATTTCGGAGGCCAAGGCACAATACGTTTACAACGTATATATACGACAGAGAATATGAGGAATGTTACATAATATTTCTGAAAATCTCCAAATGTACTTCCAGAACACGTGCAATTTGAAAATAATTGGACCAATACCCAATACCATGATAATTGGTCAATCTTTATATATGAGTGAGAAGTATGAACCGAGCCTTAGACTAGCTAACCATCGTAAATACTAACTCACCAACCCCGAGTGGTGAGAATAGGCAAACTTTCAGCTTTCTTTGTTACTAATTTTCACGTAAAAAGCTCATATCACGTAAAAACATTTTCAAGAATTTTCTAGAAAGAAAACGAACGAATGCACATTACCTCTTGAGGCGGAACATCAAAAGAAACGGTCCTGAGATCGACTTTTCTGTAGGTGTCAACACAAGGTAATACGAAGAACAGACCAGGACCTCTTGCGCCGCCCTTTCGTAATCGACCCAAACGAAATATAACCGCACGTTCGAACTCTTGCACTACCTAAAAAAGTTAATTTTTAACTATTTAACTCTTTAAATGAATTTTTTGTGCGTTAGGAGTATTAGGAGTTTAACCCAAGTTCAATGAAGTAAGTGTGTGTTAACAAATTATCGTGTTTGATGGAAGGTCTGATCAGTTGTTAACATTGTTTTCTAAAACTAATGTTCTACTTTCATTAAAACTAGTTTTAAAATTTAACTTAATTTAATTTTAAGGATTTTATTGCGTTTTATTTTTACTTTTTGACGTTTTAGATTAAAAGGCGCCGGGATCTATAACGTAAATAAAACGTGACAAAATCTGTAAAATTAGTTTCTGCCTAAATGTTTAAAATTAGTAAAGCAAAAGAAATTACAAAATTTAACAATGTTAAATATACGAAATTAAATGAGCTTTTATCTTAACCTTGAAAGAATTACTCTTAGCGGCTGTGTGGAGATATTAATGCAATTTATTTAGAAACTATCAATAAAGCCTGGATTCATCTTCAACAGCTAATAGTGCATTGGAATGCAGTTGTACTGCTTTTTTATTATCGTGATACGTAAATTTTTGGCAAAATTTTGACATACAGGCAACAGTCAAATCATTGGTTATAGCACCACATTTAGAGCACACGTAATGATTTTCTGTATTTTTTTAAATTGTCATATCTCCATTACTATTTTCTAATTAAACAAATTATATAAAATCCAAGTCAATTTAAATCAATTAATCTGTGTCACTTGCAGTGTAATGCTGTTTTACTCATCGCATCGAACTACGAAGCCAGTGTACATCAATTACTGTATCTAAGTATGTATACTAGCCTCTGCAGAGATCGAGTGTTTGTTCAAGGATATCTCTCTAATGATTCTGGGCAGATTTGCTGCATTCATTTTCGAGCTTTATCAGACTGCATATTTTACGATGCGTTGTTAAACGAAAAATACTTCCTTGAAATAACTCAGAAGGCGGCTTCCATTTTTGTCACTTAGTTAATATTATATTTATAACTTTACTCCTATATTTTCACTTTCACTTTATGTTTTCCTTTACTTTCCTCTTATGTTAATTAGTAAAATGTCTAATGGTTGATAATACTCGATAAGGGGCTAGTGATGCTAAATTATATTAATATATGCTAAATTATATAAATTATAAGGTACATGTATTCATGCATTTTATATACGAACATGTTAAAGTAACAAAAATAAAGCTCATATTTCATTTGAAATAGTATACTCATATGAACATTTTATTCTGCAATGTGTGGTAGTTAAGCGTAGGTTCGCCTTTATGTAAAACAACGTTTTGAACTGGGGTATTTATGTTTAATGAGATATGTGCCCTGCCTGGGACTTGTTACGACTGACGCTATTTATTGCAAATAAATAAACGATGAAACAAGTTTCAGCTGTAAATTTGCAAAAGTTATGATAGACCCTTTTAAGAATTTATTTTTTTATTTTAATTCTGTGATAAATTTAATCTTGTAGACGTTTGTAAGAATGAATTCATTAGAATGGAGTATCATACAGATCCGATCAGAGTCACGATAGCCGAGTGGTTGGGTGGTCGGAATTTCGAGTCAAGAGACACGGTTCGGTCCTCAGATGGCAGGCTCGTACCAATGGGTTTTTCAAAAACTTATGTGCGTATTATATCGTTGGCTTGGGCATAAAGACGGCGACGGGGTCACTGGTCACGTTGTCCCGAAATATCTTCGGTGGAAGGTAGGTCAAAGGGACTTTATTATTTAGACTATACTTCTGTCTACCCCTGTATTGGGAAGTGCGTGAAGATATTTATTTATTTATTTAGAATCATACAAACTAATCAAAATTACAATAGTACGCTTTTAAAATTATTGAAATTGGCGAGCTTGTTCAACCAGTAGTTCTGACCTGATGGTTAGTAGACGTTTCTTTGCAGGGACACATGTATACAACTTAAATCAAAGAGGTTACCGGCCGAGGATTAAGATAGAACTGATCCTAATTATACTGGTTATCAAACTGGCATGCAAATAGTTATTTTTATACGTAAGCGTATAGATAAACATGTAAGAGGGTGGTCAGTCATCGTCACACATATGAGATAAATGTTAAATAAAGTATCATGTGTCATAATGAGCAAGTATGATAATATATCCCATGAGTATACGTCGATATTCAAAGTCTCGCCGGGTCTTCGATCTCTGGGCAAATTGATTTTGACCACACTTCTATATCTAACCACTTTTCTATTTTTCCGGGTCTGGGTATTTGTGGTACCTTCATTGTTTCTGATTCTCCACATTTAATTTTGTAAACTTCTGTTTACCCCAGTACTGGAAATAGCGAGAAGATATATTTATTGAATTTAATAATAAATAGGGCAATTTTCAAGAATAAAGGGAACGTTGGGGAGAGTATGGGTGATAAGGTAATTTTTTGTACTCAAATAATTGCGGGTTGACAAGACAAAGAGAGTAAAAAAAAAATATTTAAATAGAGAGTGACCTTGGACTTCAAGAATTTGAAAATTGATATTGATAGAATTGATTGATACACAAAGATATTGATTGAAGGGATATAGTTACTACATAAGTTGTTAAAAATAATATTTTATATAATAAATAAGTTAATAAGATGAGGTAAATAAAATTAGTAGATTACATAACACATCTAAATATATAAGACATTTAAAAATTCACCTTAAAGCATTCAAAAAGGGAGAAAGGGAATGTGATGATGACTAGAAGAAATGAGAGAAATGTGGCGAATCTCTCAACGCATCCCACTGCCTCAGGATTTGCTGTCAAGAATATAAAACTCCTTATACAAGACGCTGATGAATCTCAAAGAGTACTTTGTAATTTAAATTTTCGTAAAGACTATATGATTATATTTACTCTTTGACAGTAACAGTAACATAGAATTCTTGTTTTCTATACTGAAAATTAAATATTTGTTTGGCACACGGTAAGTAATACCCTTATTATAAAATACTTACGCATTTGAATAGTGATAGCGCAAGATGTACCCGTATCACAATCTAAAACGTTTAAATGTACAGACATTAGAAATTTGAATTATAACAAATACAACATTCGCGAGTTTTATTACTTACGGCTGGGAATATTATCGCGTCTAGTGCTTACAGATCTTAATTCCGTATGCATTATGATTAAATGTATAATGTGCAATGTTTATTTATGTTAAACTACGAGTAATGATAAAATAAACGTCTCCTATAAACGGTTTACTCGGCTTACAATCACAGACTGCGCTGACATTCGGGTTAACTTACTGTCAGAAGAGGCCGCATGTTTACACGACCCAAAAAATAAGATTCCAACTAAAAATATCAATTACAATACGTCGTTCCGCAACAAAACGATTTGTTATAAGTACAAGATTTACTTGAATACTTTTAGTATAGAAGTATTTACGTATTTCGAGGTAGCACTCCACTTCTCCTGAATCCTTGTCGTAACAACCAAAATCCATTGAGTATTTGATACCGCGCAGCGTATAGCGCATTGATTCGATGGTGAATTAATTATTAAGTGTTCGCGATGTTATCTACCCGGTGTCTATATGGATACTAAGAATTTGTGAAGCACGAAAGATCAGGTTGATGCCAACAATAAATAAATAAACGCACTTTCAGCCATATCGTCTGGAGAGCACGGCCGCACACTGTGCTGCAAACTACCAAATTGTTGAATTTAGGTATTCTTGAAACTATTCCCGTGGCGGTACGATACTCTACGGGAGGATGTTTAGATAATAACATAAAACACTAATATTCATTTAATGTTACAAATAAGTATATAAAAAACAACTACGTGTAGCAATGTAATGCTAAGTTTTGTATGAATTGTTGATAAAGAAATTTTATGTACGAGTGTAATGAAAATTCCTAAAATTATATTTACAGCAAACAACTATCATTCATATGAACGTCTGGCAAAGTTCGTTATTATTGTTGGCACATTTCTTCGAAATTAGTTGCATTAAGAATTTTTTAAAGGTGTGTAAATATAATAACAAGTATGCTAAATTAATGTATGTCACAATGACCAAGTGGTAGGGTGACCGAAACTCGAATCCTGTGAAGATTCAAGTTAGATCACGAGCAGCGAGACGTCCTAATGAGTTTTTTCCGAAACTTATGAACGAATTACATATTAAAGACTTGGTCAATGAGGACTTACTCGCCGTCTTTGTTCCAAATTAGAATATATGAATTGGGGATGAATACGAATCGTGTTTCTAACACGAATAAAGATAAGAAAATGAAATAGTAAAGGTTAATTAGGTAAGTCACGATAGCCGAGTGGTTGGGTGATCGTAATTCGTGTTAGAACAGGTGGCAGGCACGTATCAATGGGTTTTTTCAAAAACATATGTACGAATGATATCGTTAGCTTGGACATTAAGGCGTCGACGGGCTCACCACTTGTTACGTTGTCCCAAAAATATCTTCGGAGGAAGGTGGGTCCAAACGATTTAGTTGACTAGACCTCTGTCTACCCCTGTATTGGGAATGGCGTGAACACATTTATTTATTTATTTTTAAAATAAAAAAGTCAATAACAGATAAAGTACAAAAAAATTATTTAGACTTCTAACTATGCCAGAAACACTGCACACCAACACTTATTACGAGTAATAGTAGCTCTGACACACAATATTTTTATTGCCATTTCCTGTGTACCACGCAACATACATTCGTTATATATTCAGAAGATAAGAGGGAAAATGTTGCAGATACATATACATCATACATACAAAGGAACAACATCACATACATTGCTCTGATCCCAAAGTAAGAAGCTTAAGCACGCGTGTTATAGAATCAGAAACATTGAAGGTATTACAAACATTCAGACCCGAGAAAATGTAAAGAGTGTTATCTACATTGATCCGACCAGGAATCGAATTCTGAAAACTTAGATTGACCTACATATCTAATTTTCTATTGGTGCATCAATTTTGACGAGTTCTATTATCTATCAGAAATTAAATTTTTGTAGTCTTTCTAACTTTTGTAGTGTAGTGTTTTTGTTTCGCGCATCATTAGTAAATATTTCTAAAATTTTTATTATTGTAATAGTAAACCTTATTGTAATACTGCTTTGGAGTTTAAGTAAAACGTTGCCAGTTTTCTGTTATTTAAATTAAATACCTAAAATTTAATACTACTTTAGATTGAGGACAGGAAACGTGACAGTTTCCTGCCAATTCATTATACGATGCTCTTTAATAAACCGGTGGATCCGCTCACCGTTCTCTTTGAGGATAGCTGACCTAACCTTTGCCTGTCCTACGTTCTCTATAATGTACTAAGTTATCCTTGGCTAAGCCATGATACAGACTTTTGTACATATCTGAATAATTAGACATTCTCAAATACATGACATTATAATCGTCAGGGGCTGGTCATAACAGATTTGTGATCCTTGATTTGATTGTATTTTCCTTGAATAATTTTTTCTTCAGGACAGACCACTTGGTAATCGAAGTACGATTGCCGAGTACGAGGGTACGAGAGTCTATTTTTGGCTTACTTCATCGATAGTGTATGTTTGTAGAAGTCAAATATAAAATCTTACACAAAATATGAAGCTTAACTAAAGATGATTGGGTGATATAACATGAGCAATAGGTATCCTACAGCAAGAGATTGTAATTTTAAAGTGACTGTTATAACGTAACTTCGGTAAAGACTTTCATTGTTATTGTTAGATGATAGGAGAAAGGATTTCAAGTGTTTTTACATGTTGTTGATACAGATGTTTCCTGTATTTTAGTAAAAGCTTTTAATATAAATAAATAAATACATAGAGAGAGACACATACATTGCTCTGATCCCAAAGTAAGAAGCTTAAGCACGCGTGTTATAGAATCAGAAACATTGAAGGTATTACAAACATTCAGACCCGAGAAAATGTAAAGAGTGTTATCTACATTGATCCGACCAGGAATCGAATTCTGAAAACTTAGATTGACCTACATATCTAATTTTCTATTGGTGCATCAATTTTGACGAGTTCTATTATCTATCAGAAATTAAATTTTTGTAGTCGCGCATCATTAGTAAATATTTCTAAAATTTTTATTATTGTAATAGTAAACCTTATTGTAATACTGCTTTGGAGTTTAAGCAAAACGTTGCCAGTTTTCTGTTATTTAAATTAAATACCTAAAATTTAATACTACTTTAGATTGAGGACAGGAAACGTAACAGTTTCCTGCCAATTCATTATACGATGCTCTTTAATAAACCGGTGGATCCGCTCACCGTTCTCTTTGAGGATAGCTGACCTAACCTTTGCCTGTCCTACGTTCTCTATAATGTACTAAGTTATCCTTGGCTAAGCCATGATACAGACTTTTGTACATATCTGAATAATTAGACATTCTCAAATACATGACATTATAATCGTCAGGGGCTGGTCATAACAGATTTGTGATCCTTGATTTGATTGTATTTTCCTTTAATAATTTTTTCTTCAGGACAGACCACTTGGTAATCGAAGTACGATTGCCGAGTACGAGGGTACGAGAGTCTATTTTTGGCTTACTTCATCGATAGTGTATGTTTGTAGAAGTCAAATATAAAATCTTACACAAAATATGAAGCTTAACTAAAGATGATTGGGTGATATAACATGAGCAATAGGTATCCTACAGCAAGAGATTGTAATTTTAAAGTGACTGTTATAACGTAACTTCGGTAAAGACTTTCATTGTTATTGTTAGATGATAGGAGAAAGGATTTCAAGTGTTTTTACATGTTGTTGATACAGATGTTTCCTGTATTTTAGTAAAAGCTTTTAATATAAATAAATAAATACATAGAGAGAGACACATACATTGCTCTGATCTCAAAGTAAAAATGCATTTGTGTAATGGAATCAGAAACAACGAAGATATCTCTATAATTCAGACCGGATAAAATGTAAAAAAGTGTTTTTCTTTATTCACCGGTCCCGGAATCGAATCTGGCTTTAGTGCGACATCTCGAAAACCGGCGTGTACCCTACTCGACCATGGAGATCCACTGTCCAAATAGTTATAGCGTTTTACTGGATACAAATTATAAAATTAACAATTGTACACAATAAGCTAATAATTAGATACCGAACTTCTCTATCCCTTCATATTTGATAAACATGCTATATATTTCATCAATTACTAGTGCTGTTACATTCTATGTCAGTTTTTTTTTATTAAGTTTTACAAATAATGTAAAACTTGCAATAGATACTTTAAAATATCAATTGAACATTTTATCATTTTAAACTGTCGTATTAGTTAGGCGGTTGATAATGATAATAAAGTAGTCCACTATTTCTCAAATACGCATTATATCCGTAACAAATTTATATTGCACCACAAGCCTTTAACGCGTTCAGAGTGCGATTGAGTGAGAATTACAACATTAGCGGAATGTTGAACACTAAGTTGGTAACAGTACCTTATAAATCCATATCAAAACAAATAAATATAAGGAATGGAATCCTATATCGATTAGATAAAATTTTTAAACAGTTTTTTTCACTTGGTTTATAATATTACTACTATGTATACATTATACTATAATATACATTAAGCAAAAATTAGATATACAAATTTAGGTTATTAACTTTTTTGGGTAGTCAAACTTAGCTATTTGCATTTAGTGATAAAAGTTATGGACATCTAAGTCTCTTTCAAAGGGACTAAAACTCTAAAATGACTCGACGTCAAACCACTTTCCACCGAAGATATTTTTGGGACAACGTGGCTGGTGGTGAGCCCGTCGCCTTCTTT
The DNA here is from genome assembly GCA_029286605.1 of Sericinus montela. Classification (NCBI taxonomy): domain Eukaryota; kingdom Metazoa; phylum Arthropoda; class Insecta; order Lepidoptera; family Papilionidae; genus Sericinus; species Sericinus montela. Next base: position 5,004,794 of record JAGSMR010000004.1, read on the forward strand.
ATGTCCAAGCCAACGTAATTCGTACATAAGTTTTTGTAAAACCTATTGTACGAGCTTGCCACCTAGGGATCGAACTCGGGTCTCTTGATTCGAAATTCCGAACACCCAACCAAACGGCTATCGTGACAACACTATAATAATACGTGCTACAGAATATAATGTTTCTATAATGTTGATAGATTGTTTATAAGATTTTGTTTTTGTTATTATAATTTTTAAGGAAAAGTAACATCTGCATCTGCTATTCCTCTGCTATTGTAGTTGTTCATGAGCGGCGGTGATCATTTACCATCACGTGAGCCACCTGCTTGTTAGCCCCTTATTCATAATAATATTATAAATGCGAATGTAAGTTTCATTGTTACGCTTTCACGCGAAAACTATTCAACCGATCATCATGAAACTTTGTACATATATCCTTGGAGGTATTAGAAGCAACATAGGGTACTTTTTACAAAAAAAAAAAAAAAATACGAAAAATAAAAAAAAATTTTGTCCTAAATATTTGCTAATGTTATTAGTAGTAACTTAACCTACTTTTTTAGAATTTACCATTTTAGAAAAATAATTGGGATGCCGCGTTAAGTGTTATACCGCGTTCGATGCCGCGTGGGGCAGCTAGTTCTATAAAAAGCTATTAATTCGTTTCTTTGTATTTTTTACGCATTCTGTGTTTTCCTGTGAGACTGTCTCCTATAAGACGTAGAACTACTATGTAGATTTATATTATTTATTGCAGTCAATAAGTTTTTTTTCATGTTTTGTTATGGTAATTCGTTGGAGTATCTAATAAAATAAAATATTTAACAATAGGCTTGGATATTAAGACGGGACCTGTCCGGTATCCCAAATGCTCCAATCCCAAAGCTTTGGTGAAAAGTGGGTCGAAGGGACTTCATTGTCTGGATTTCTGACTGGCCCCAGGAAATGGTCTGAACGTATAAAACAATGAAGAACATAACTCTCTTATAAACTATATCTCCAGGATTGCTAGTTGTGTTTTTGAAAAACCCATTGGTACGAGCCTACCACCTGGGGATCGTACTCGGGTCTCTGGACTCGAAATTCCGACCACCCAACCACACGGCTATCGTGACTTTTAATAACAACAATCAAACTATCAGTTTCTGTATAACAAAACTGTACTCTCAGTGTCTGCACTATCAAAAGATAGAAAGAAATTTCTACTTTAATAATTTGTTTTCTCTATAAGGACTGTTTTGTAAAAAGTGGGCAGACATGTTTATGTCTTTACATTGCGTTTGATATTTCTACATTACAAAGTGATTTATCTGGAACACTTGCCACGTTGCAAGATATGAGTAATTTCAGTAATTCGCATGTCAACAGCATTTTAGTATCACTAATGATTAGATAAGGATTTCCGAAAGGAATATGAAAACTAACCGTCGAGAGCTTTTGAATGGTATATATTAGTAGAATATTATTTAAAATCATTGCCTATAGTTGGCGTTGAAAATTGACCGGTTCATGTCTCTAACATCTAAATTATTTTGATTTCTAAAGGGTAGGCTCGTTGTTAAACTAAAACTTATTTTATTTGTAAATGTATATTTTATAAGTCACTCATGAGAACTGCGATGGTATCTTAATTATAATGAGTTCATTGTAATAAAGTAGCACTATTTGTTCACAAAAGAAGTAGTTAAGGGTTTAGTTACTACCTAGACTGCTATATAGAGAGCTTAATTGTAGACTTTACTTGACTCCGATCATAAGTATAATTTATTTGTTTTATAAAAAACTATTGAAAAATGGATATCTCAGACATCCTTTAGAGAAAGATAATTTGCAACTTCACATCACAATTAATGGAAATCGTAACACTATCCGTGCTATTATGGGATTATTTAATTAAATAGTTTTCGTGACATTTTAATCAACGAAACAATATAATAAAAGAAACTACCCAGAAGCTCAACTTAGTTAAGAATGTTTACAACTTATATATCTTCACGCAATTCCCAATACAGGGTTAGATAGAGGTCTAGTCTAGACATTTAAGTCCCTTCGACCTACCTTCCACTGAAGATATTTTCGGGACAACGTGACAGGTGGTGAACCCGTCGCCATCTTTATGACTAAGCTAACGATGTAAATGGTTCATAAGATTTGAAAACTTCTTCAAAAAGGACCTTGACTCGAATTCCCATCACCCAACCACTCGGCTATTATGACTTTCTTAATAGACAAAAGCTGTAATTTTAGAAGTCATGCATTAATATTTCTTTTTCAGTATATCTGTAACCGATTAATCTTGAAGGAGGCTCGTTAAAACAAATTTGGAATCGGATTCAATTCACAGTAAAGTACACTTAATTATGAGTAATTTTATAATTTTGTCATATCCCTACTGTCAGTGCAGACAGTGTACAATTCGTGCCAGATTAATTTACAGTATTGCTTAAATTCTTAACTAATGTCTGATAAACGAAGTACTCAAATCAAATCAAATAATTTATTCACCGACATAAAAATGTACATTCGTTTATCAATGGTATTTTTTTAATCTACTACAGTTTCGTCCCCTTACGGAGAAGAAACAGGCGAAAGAAAATCCGTAGGTATCCTCTTTTCTTTGGTCAAACTTTTTTTAAATATGTTATGTTATAAAACGTGTTATGATATTTTCTACAAAAAGTTTGGGAGCGATTACCTCATTTTCAGGGGTTACTTTCATTAATATATTCATTTACTTAATAATCCTTCTTATAAAGTTTTTCTTTAATAAATTTCTTAACCCTCTTAATAGGTACTAATCGATGACATATCTTTTTGAGAATACTTGCGAGAAATAGAGAATAATGAATTGTGAATCCGAATAACAACTGTTACGGCATTTTGCAGACTGCAACCACAGAAAGGAAAAATATCACATTTTTTGCATTAAAATGAAATTATAGCAATAAATTTGCTTATTAATTGATTTTCTTAATAATTTTATTTGATTCAGTAAAAAAATTTATAATAAATAAATATGAAATAACCAAACATACATTAATTATAGAGCGCAGAGAAGTACACCAAGTGCATTCGTTGGTAATGGAGGGGCCCTACATTTATAAGCGCAGGGGAAAAGGTTCGACGATGCTTACCAGGACTAAGAGTTTAGTGTGTGACATTGTGCTTTCAGTCGCGGGAGACATGTTGGTGAGTGGTTGTAGCTGTGTAAAGTAATAAGGAAAATATTTCTAATTGATTTTTTTCTGTTAAAAATAATGCTTACATTTATTAAAAATAATATAACTTAAAATAATAACAGTCGAGGTATAAAATAAAAAAAAATAAGAAGTTGTAAAACAACACTTATATTTCTTTGTAAAATTTTAATTAATTTGAAATTAAATCGTGTTACAAATTAAAAAAAAACTATTTTTGCAATGAAAACTCTAATCTACATAAATATATACACTTACTTAGATTTCTATACTTATAATTTTAACTTTTTTTATAACAAAATCACAACCCCGTGAACATCATTTTTCTCCTTGTGTTCAAGTTAAGTTTAGGAATTTTAAACCAATAATATAAAGCTCCTTTTTATACTTACTTTATTATTATGTTATATTGTGCCTTAAGCTCTATTTGAACATATGTAATTTATCACTTAAGTAATAAATTATATTTTCATCAGATTCTTGTTGTCTTGGCGTGTGTGAGCGGGGCGCTTTCGGTGCCGATCGACTACAGCGCGGTGTATGCGCATGCGCCGATTGCAGTGCATGCCATCCACGCTCCCGTGGCTATAGCTGAGCCTGTGGTAATATATATTCTTACCTTATCAATTATAATTATTCATATTGGTATTTAACAAAATATATAATAAAAGAAAGAGTCGCGTTAAATTAAAGAAGTTGGTATACTTTACCTCTACATCTGAATGTATAAACACATTCAGATGTAAGTAGCACTATAGGTTTGAAAACTAGGATTTATTCATATTGTCGGATTTGTTTTGATAGTAAGGCTCATTCCTTTAATGTCCTAGTTAGATATTGTGACTGACTGATAACTGACAGACTTACTCTTACTGTTCTGTCTTAGTCACGGATAGTACTCAAATTTCTGCTAAAGTAGAATCCCTTTTTTCTCAAATTTGCTATACAAAAATTTATTTAAAAAAAGAGCATTACGAATTTAATATTTATAATTTTCTGATTACGCATTCATGCATAAAGAATAATTTTGGCGAATCGTTCTAAATATTCTAAGAATACTCAATCAAAATTCTTGGTTAAATTGTTTGCAACATTTCATTTGTAACGTGAATTCCTTTACTAAATCTTAAGAATTATCTATAAATAAATAAATATCTTCACGCAATTCCCAATTATATTAGTTTTTCGTTCCTATCCGTAACCGCCACGGCAGCCGAATGGATGGGAGATCCGAATTCGAGTAAAGAGACCCGAATTTGATTCCCAGGTGGCAAGCTCGTACCAATGAGTTTTTTCGAAAAGTAATATATATACATATATGATTTCTGTCGTTGGAGATAAATACGGCGACGGGCTCACCATGTGTTAAGTTGTCCCAAAAATAATTTTCGACGGAAGGTGGGACGAAAGGACTTAATTGTCAAGTCCTGGATCTACCTCTCTATTCGGAATGGCGTGAAGATATTTACATAATTTAAGCCTAAAAATAAATAAATAAATAAATATCTTCACGCAATTCCAAATACAGGGGTAGACAGAGGTCTAGTCAACTAAATCGTTTGGACCCACCTTCCTCCGAAGATATTTTTGGGACAACGTAACAAGTGGTGAGCCCGTCGACGTCTTAATGTCCAAGCTAACGATATCATTCGTACATATGTTTTTGAAAAAACCCATTGATACGTGCCTGCCACCTGTTCTAACACGAATTACGATCACCCAACCACTCGGCTATCGTGACTTACCTAATTAACCTTTACTATTTCATTTTCTTATCTTTATTCGTGTTAGAAACACGATTCATATTCATCCCCAATTCATATATTCTAATTTGGAACAAAGACGGCGAGTAAGTCCTCATTGACCAAGTCTTTAATATGTAATTCGTTCATAAGTTTCGGAAAAAACTCATTAGGACGTCTCGCTGCTCGTGATCTAACTTGAATCTTCACAGGATTCGAGTTTCGGTCACCCTACCACTTGGTCATTGTGACATACATTAATTTAGCATACTTGTTATTATATTTACACACCTTTAAAAAATTCTTAATGCAACTAATTTCGAAGAAATTAGTTGCATTAAGAATTTTTTAAAAGAATACCGGAATAAATCAGAATACCGGATAAAGTGGAAGTCTAACAAACTTCTGCGTTTCGTCTGGTGAGTGCAGGTAACCGGTGGCCCACACACCCTCCTCCCCCAATTATGGGGGAGGGGGGCACTCTAAGGGAGGCAACGCATCTGCTAAGCCTCTGGTATTGCGGGTGTTCATGTGCGGCGGTAATCACATACCATCACGTGAGCTGCCGAATGCCGTTTCGCTGTCGTTTGCCTTCTTTTTCCTATAAAAAAAAAGCTTCTATTCTGTTTTAGAGTAATAATTATAAAAACATTTTTTATTACTATTTTTATAGTCGTATCCAAGATATGCCTTTAACTACGGTGTGAAAGATCCACATACAGGAGACTTTAAATCTCAACAGGAAGAGAGGGACGGCGATGTAGTCAAAGGTAAGGTCAATTGAGTATCTCTAATATGTGTCAGAGACCAAAAAAATATCTTCAGGCTATTCCCAATACAGGGGTAGACAGAGGTCTAGTCTAGGCAATTAAGTCCTTTCGACGCACCTTCCACCGACGATATTTTGGGACAAAGTGACAGGTGGTGTGCCCGTTGCCGTCATAGATCAAAATTTGTTTAATATTAAAAAAAAACGGCCAAGCATAGGTGCAACCTACGAATGAATTCTATGGATAGAATGATATTAAGCCAAAATTACAACTCACTTTGTGTTGTCCATTATAATATAGCCTTATCAATTTTTTCCCGTTACTTCGTCCGTGTAATATCTGATATTTTATTTTATTGGCCATTTTTATATCGGTATGTTATTGAACAATTTTAAGACGACCTGATAGCCATGTTGATAGGTCCTGCTTTCGAAGCTAAGGGTTGCGGGTTTGAATCCCACTTGGGAAATATTTATGGGATGAATATAATTGCTTGTATACGAGTCAAGGATGTATATATGTAAACAAGAATATTTACATATGTAAATATATATTGCACCGTCAGCTTGGACTCTAAGACAACGAGAGACCATCTGTCTCGTTGTCCTAAATAAGCTTCGATCAAAAGTGTATCCTTGTAGATATAAAGACATTTAGATAGTCCTAACAACAACGTAAGTAAATGTAAGCAATGACATCATTAGACAACTACTTTCACATTCGGATATGTTTGAGACAATTGTTAAATAATATTATATTAACTTACTTAAAGGATTACGAAGGACATCTCTTAGCATTAAGTCCGACTTTGTGTACTATAGATAGATAGATAGATTGATAGATAGGGACAACAATACATACATTGTTTCGATCCCAATATAAGATGCTAAAGCACTTGAGGTATGGGAATCGGAGATAAAGAAGGCACCACAAACACCCAGACTCGCGAAAATGTAGAAAAAGTGGTTTTTCTACATTGATCCGTCCAGGAATCGAACTCGGGACCTCGAGATGGCGACAACTTGAAAACCGGTGTTTACGCCGCTTTTCCACGGAGGTCGTCGTATATAAATTTTGTGTAAATGAAACATATAAGTTCGTGTTTATAAATACTAAATAGATAGAACACGTAACTCTATATACCTTTAAATTTACAGGAAGCTACTCATTAGTGGAGCCAGATGGAACAACGCGGACCGTAAACTACTCGGCGGATGATCACAACGGGTTCAACGCGGTTGTACACAAGACTGGCCACGCCGCGCATCCAGTATGAATTATGAACGATACCATTCTCTTATCCGGCTTTGATCTCAGCGACATCTTGCGGTTGTTCAACCGTAGTTGTCCTCGCACATATCCCTTTACGAGTCATAACGATAAACTTTCCATTGTGCAAAGTATATATTATTGTTTCATGCTACTTGTATCTAATGTCTTATGCAGTAAAACTGCAAAAACAGGAAGATTTTGTTAGAGCTACAAATTAATATAGCTTAGAAATATATCCGGAATTAATTTATAAAATGTATCTGGAGAAGAAATATTTAATTTTAATTGTTAAAGTGGCATTTGCTATGGTATTGGCGTAAGAATTAAACACAGATATTTCTTTCTCACCAGCTTTCGCAAGCGGCGACTGAAGGCAAAGCCTTGAAATGGAAAAAGTTATTGATAATAAGCGACATAACTGGCTTGGAATAAAACACTGCTGCTAGGTGTCTGTATCAATCAATATGAATCTTCATGTTCCTAAGCTGTTCATATTGATATGGATATTGGCGGAATTTGAAGCACTTGCTTAAACTTGATGGTACTTGATCTTAGAACTGGTTTAGCTAATCAATTAAAAGTCCCTAGTATCTTTTACCATGGTATGCTGTTAAAAATTAACTATAAAAAGACTGTCATATAATGTTTCTTTTTGTTTCCGGGCGACTTGTTAGGGTCTAACATTACACATAAATGAAAATGAAATCAATCATCATGAGTATCAATTAAAATGAATCTTCCATAAAGGGGGAGACCGCAGTAGACGTTTATAAGCTGTTCATATTGATATGGATATTGGCGGAATTCGAAGCACTTGCTTAAACTGGATGGTACGTTATTAATCTGGGTTCGAGCCCAGGCGCTCTATTGTTAAAACTGATGAGTGTAAGTGCTAAACCGTCTGCTAGGCGGAAAAAAATATAAGTCAGTTTCCTTACATAACTTACACGTAATATATATAAAAAATGATGGCATTTGGCATCATTTTATTAGCACAAATGAAGTTCGTTAATCTATAATAGAACAGATTTGGCGGCGTTTTCAAGTTCCAATTCTGAGAGGACGACTTTACTTGCTTACTTACTTAAAGTTCACTTGAAATTAATCTAAATATTGTCACTGAATCTCCTTATACGTTATAATTCGAAACTGTCGACAATAAGTAGTTGTAATGTGGTTGATACTTACTCAAATAAAGAATTACTGTTTGATAGATATCTTATAACTGTTTTAACTATTAAATTAAAAGTCCCCAGTATCTTTTACTATGATATGCAGTTAAAAATTAACTTTAAAAAGACTGTCATATATTGTTTCTGTTTGTTTCCGGGTGACTTGTTAGGGTCTAACATTACACAAACTTGATTTCTCCGCTTATTGCACGAAGTGTCGGTTAGCGGTTGAGAAATATACACAGTGCGTAGGTTTATAAGGAAACGACTTATCCGTGAATCTAGGTAAACAGTATCGAAATTTCTCGAATCTATTAAGACTTATCGTTAATTATAATTTAATATAGCGGCAATAAATATGCTTCCTATACAAAAAACAAAAAATTTTCTAGAAGTGTTGAATTTTAAATTGTATTCCGTCAGCATGTATATGGCATGTGCCTAAATAAAGGGATAATAATCATTATAAAATGCTTATTTGGTCATCACATTAGCTAATAAGAGATTTATTTGAAATATTCGTCATTAATTCCTCATAACGGTATAATATGAAATGAAATATCTTCACGCAATTCCCAATACAGGGGTAGACAGAGGTCGAGTCTAGACAATTAAGTCCCTTCGACCCACCTTCCACCGAAGATATTTTCGGGACAACGTGACAGGTGGTGAGACCGTCGCCGTCTTTATGTCCAAGCCAACGATATTGGTACATAAGTTTTTGAAAAACTCATTGGTACTGCCACCTGGGGATCGAACTCGGGTCTCTCGACTCGAAATTCCGACCACCCAACAACTCGGCTATCGTGACTTTTTTTTTCTTTTTTTTAATATAATATTAAAATTTTGTTATAAAAAAACTTTTTGTGTGTTTGTTTTAAATGTATTTGTTGTTTTTCCAGCAAGTGGCAATTGCACCTGTGGCTCACTACGCCGCTGCTCCTGCCATCGCCATATCACCGTATTCTTACCACTAAAGATATTATATTATTTTGTATTCCTATGATATTATATTATATCGTCATTTGCTGTACGTGTTACTTAATGTTAGTATTATTTAGGTGGCAGTGTGAGAAGACATGAATGACGAACATGACCGTTCAGGCTTTTAACTATGTTTTTTAAGTAGATTTAGTAGTTTCTTTTGGTAGTAGGTCCCAGTTACATTTTATAATTTTAACAAAATTTTTAGGCAGTTAAAATTGACTTTAAATAGCAATTTAATAACATTTGTAATAAAATTATAATTATATTTAAATTTTATAATAATTAAAATAATAAATAATATGTATTGTATTTATCTTAAAGTAGCTATAAAGCGTTGCTTTTTCGAAGTTGAGAGAATTTATTAAAACGACGAAAAGAAAAGTACAGCATCTGAAGTACAATTTGATCCTGTGTATAAATAAATACTCGTAGACGTACGTAATTAGTATCAAAAGATATTTTAATGAAATAAATCATAATGTACATTAAGGTGTGTTTTATTTACTGAAATATTTGCTTATTTAACGTGTTTTAATTGTTTTAGCTACTCGTAAGATGTATCTTGTATGTGGTTTTACGTGTATATTTAAAATAAAATCTGGAATATATTATGGACATATTACAAATCTTTGCAAATTATTAAGACGTGCTAATATTCTTGCATGAGTATTTTATACAAGCAACATCTTCATAAATAAAATGACAGAAGTCTGGAGTTGAGTGTCATTCACGGAAAACCTACAGATTAAATTTAAACAAAGTTTTCTAAGTTAAATTTCTTAGACATTTAGCACTTAACTTAAAAAATACATCTTCATTTAATATAAATTTATAAAAGTAAAATACAACGTATTCGTGCAGCAACAAAAGCAACCACTATTATCTGAGACCTGTGTAGTTTTACTGTTTTTCTTTAGTACTAAGTACTCGTTAGATAAAAAGAAAATAAAATACGTATGTTTCATGTATAAAAGTCAACTTCTTCGCTAATGCAAATTAAAAGAAGATAAGACAAGAATTCAGATTCTATTCCCAAACGTATGAAGTCGCGGGCAAAAGCTAGTATATGTAATATACTTCATAGTAAGGTTGTTGACCTATGTAGACTTTACAATTTCGGATTAATTTATTGACAGTTGAAATTTATTTGCTTTTTTACCAAATGTGAAGCTAGCAAAAAGTTTACACTAATAAGACATTAGCAAGGCTTAATCATCTTGTTGCGAATGTTTTTTTTGTTTTTAAACGCCGCGTATAAATGGTAAATTGCCATTTACTTTATTACTGTCGACCTTATCTTAACTGATCAACGATAATTTATTGCATGTTGTCCATTCAATTTATAATAATGGGCGTATTTTTAAATAATCTGAGAAACTGTTTTTCTTGAAGAAAGTTACTTGTTACTTAATAGTTACTTGTTGCTATTCTTATTATTGACATAAGTTTCGCATGTTAGTTTTGTGTCGCCACATTCATGGGAACATCCGTATTTATTCCGGAGTTTCTGCATATCAAGAATCTAACGTCACGATAGCCGAGTGGTTGGGCGGTCGGAATTTCGAGTCAAGAGACACGAGTTCGATCCCCAGGTGGCAGTACCAATGAGTTTTCAAAAACTTATGCACAAATTACATCGTTGGCTTGGACATAAAGACGGCGATAGGCTCACCACATGTCACGTTGTCCCGAAAATATCTTCGGTGGAAGGTGGGTCAAAGAGAATTAATTGTCTAGACTAGACCTCTGTCTACCCCTGTATAGGGAATTGCGTGAAGATATTTATTTATTTTAAGAATCTCACACCTCTTTTCTTATAGTATCATAATGAGCTCACAACGATAAGTGTCATTAAATGGTAAGCCGTCTCCTCAGACTAAACCCAAAAGTATGATATCTTCAAATTAGTTTGAAGAAAATGGAAGGTTTTCGGCTGCGGGGCTTAATATCAAAACAGGACTGACTTCGGTTGCATTTATAACGTCTTACTTAGATTGTTAGATGATAAAATTAGATGATATTTATTAAGTATTAAATTTAAAATTAATTACAACCTCCGCGGACGAGTGGCGTGCACACCATTTTCATGATGATGCCGGCTCTTTGTCTCTAAGTTCGATTGCCGGTCTACTTTTTTCTATGTTATCTCGAGCCTTGGTGTTTGTGGTACCTTCATTGTTTTTGATTACATTACACAGGGACTTAGCTACTTATTTTGGGATCAGATAAAGCATGTGATGTGATTACTATATATGTTTGTATTAATTTGTTTATTTGAAACAAAAAAAGATGTGTTCAACTCTTGTTCGAATTATTAAGAAGCTTTCAGGAAACCGTAAAAAACCTGCCCCCGTACAAAGGCCTTTCCTATAAGGAGAATTTTGTAATAAAGACCATCCGCGTATACGGCGTATTGACGATTGCTGCACCGCCTGCAAGAATTTGACAGTCGCCTTTGTCTGGGAGTCTTCATGGTCAGATCAATAATTTTAGCTATTTCTGCCATCAAATCCTAGTAATATTCTGTTTAAGTAGTGTAATTGTAGTCTATGTAACATTCCATCTTAGAGTCTTTAGGGATTACAGCGCATCCAATAACTTTGTTAGGTAACATTAGTTGGGTTCTTTGCTGGTGTCGCAGGGCTTCAGTAGCCATTTACCATCAGGTGGATTATTCTTTCTCACCGTAATCCCTTAAAAACACTTTTAGTCGATACGTGATTGTTTGTTTTGTTTTGAGATAGCTATTCTGCAATGTTTTGGTTATTTGGATTCTAAAGTCTTTTACTTATACGTTAAGTTGCCTCTGACGATATATAATAATAGATATTTGGTAGATTTTACGCGAATAAATAATGAAAAATACTTAGATATCTATAATTTTCCTATGAACACTTAATCACAACAACGGCTTTGCCCGAGCAGAGGTAGGGGTGTTGTAATTTTAGCTGCCTTTGCCTCTCCTTAGCTGTCTAAATCGATTCCTGTAGGTTAAAGAGTTGAAAATCCCGCCAAATTATGACGATGTTTAAGATCTTTTTGTTTTAAGTGTTTTATCTGATTAGTATAATAACTAGTAAAGGATTTTTTTATTGATTTTTAAAGCATATAAGTTATGCTGAACTTTATGTTATTAAATTAAAGAGAAAAAATGTTTTTAAATTTCAACTGACACTTGCGGGTTCGAATCGTGTCAGTCAAAATTTAAAAACATTTTTTCTTTTTAGTTTAATAACTATTAAGGGATTTGAACGAACAGATTGTTTGCTGCTTCGTCGTCGCTCACTACTGCACATACCGCGCCACGCTCAACACTAGTTCCAAGGATACAATCCCTGAGTTCAATTTATTTGTGGATTAATGGAAGGTTTTATTATCATCTGTATGTATGAAGTTCTACGAGCGACATGAATAACAATCCTGTATAGACTGTTCCACAGCCTATAAAAATAACTGCTGTATCAAATTTCACACTTTATTTTAAATCATTATTTCATTTCGCACAATATTTAACTTTTACGGTCCTCTTGTAACAAAATCAAAAAATAAAAAGAATTCAAAGATTTTACGAGATCACAAAGAATTAAGGCTTTACTATATATTACAACAAAAGCAAAATTTAAAACCCTATAAAAATAACAAAACCAGTATGAACTATGTAAATAAAGAAAAATTTATGTAAATTTGTGAAAGTTATTAAGTAATTTTTGTTTTATATTTTGTTTTTGTACAAATTATTTGATAAAATGTTTAAAACATGTATTTATCTATTTCAACAGCGTGATAAATGCAAGACTTGTTTAAAAATATCGTTGTAAAGGAAGTTGAATTTTAAATTTAATAAAAGAATTCAAAGATTTTACGAGATCACAAAGAATTAAGGCTTTACTATATATTACAACAAAAGCAAAATTTAAAACCCTATAAAAATAACAAAACCAGTATGAACTATGTAAATAAAGAAAAATTTATGTAAATTTGTGAAAGTTATTAAGTAATTTTTGTTTTATATTTTGTTTTTGTACAAATTATTTGATAAAATGTTTTTAAATTTCAACTGACACTTGCGGGTTCGAATCGTGTCAGTCAAAATTTAAAAACATTTTTTCTTTTTAGTTTAATAACTATTAAGGGATTTGAACGAACAGATTGTTTGCTGCTTCGTCGTCGCTAACTACTGCACATACCGCGCCACGCTCAACACTAGTTCCAAGGATACAATCCCTGAGTTCAATTTATTTGTGGATTAATGGAAGGTTTTATTATCATCTGTATGTATGAAGTTCTACGAGCGACATGAATAACAATCCTGTATAGACTGTTCCACAGCCTATAAAAATAACAAAACCAGTATGAACTATGTAAATAAAGAAAAATTTATGTAAATTTGTGAAAGTTATTAAGTAATTTTTGTTTTATATTTTGTTTTTGTACAAATTATTTGATAAAATGTTTAAAACATGTATTTATCTATTTCAACAGCGTGATAAATGCAAGACTTGTTTAAAAATATCGTTGTAAAGGAAGTTGAATTTTTAAATTTAATAAAAGAATTCAAAGATTTTTACGAGATCACAAAGAATTAAGGCTTTACGATATATTACAACAAAAGCAAAATTTAAAACCCTATAAAAAATAACTTCTGTATCAAATTTCACACTTTATTTTTAAATCATTATTTCATTTCGCACAATATTTAACTTTTACGGTCCTCTTGTAACAAAATCAAAAAAATAAAAAGAATCATCACGTCATTCCCAATACTTGGGTAGACAACAGTCTAGACAATTTAGTCCTTTCCACCCAACTTTCACAGAAGGCATTTTTGGTACAGTATGAGAGTTGGTGAGCCTGTTGCCGTCTTTATGTCCAAGCCAACAATATAAATCGTACATACGTTTTAAAAACACCAATTGGCAAGAGGCTACCACCTGATGGTCGAATTCTGGTGTCTTGACTCGAATCCCGATCGTCCACTTGACTATCGTAACTGTTTTTATATTGAACCCATTGTTAATGCTTACACTCATAAAAAACAAAATGTATTTATAAATAAAGCAATAATGACGTTTCTTATTACAACTGAGGATACTTGTCTATAAACTAGCGTGGGCGGCTAGCGTAGGTACAGATACGGACTTCATTAAATATGTCAAATGATACCAAATTAGTGTTTATGATATCGCACCTTTCAATGAAACGGAGCTTTTATTGCTTTAATGCTATCAAACAGTGCTTTGAGGGCAATAACATTAGCTGATATATACCAAATTAGATACTAAGATAAAATATATATATATATATATATATATATTCATTCATATTTAAATTCTCTCTCTTATACTTAATATATATACTTAAACGCTAAATGAAGTCATGTTTAACTTTTAAATAAAATTGAATTTACGTGTTCTCTAGCCACCGTTACACATCCGACACAACCTTTCATCGCCTCGTAACTCCTTATCCCGCCTGGTATGACATCAGTGTAAAACGGATATGGACGAAATTGCCTTCACCCACAAAGTTAACGCGTCTCGTACTGTTGTTTTTTCACAAACTAAAAACCATTAAAAGGGGACAACCATAAGGGAGATCACGCATCCAAGCGTCGCTCGTTTGACCGTATACACACTTCCGTGAACTTATCTCTAAGTTAGATTAGAAATTTTCAACAAAAAATAATTACTCAATGTGACGTCTTTGAAGAAATTTAACATGGCTTTATTCTTAAAGGTAAGAGTTTTATGGTTTTCGAACAAATTTACCTTTAATGAAAATTTTTGAAAACAATTTTGTTGAAAAGATTTAAATAAATGCTATGAGATAATCCTCTTTTTAGTTGTAACCTTCACCTTTTTTATACAAATAATAATAAATTTGAACATCTATAGAGAAAAACGTGCAAGTGGATTAAATCCCAATTGATATTATCTAAATTAAATATATCAGGATATCGTATATTAGTAAATAGTCAATTCTTTGTTAGTTATGATTTAAGGAAAAATAAGTTCGGCACGTCCCACAAAGGATTACACGGACCGAAGACTAATTGGCGTCATTTCTCTGACTGACGCTAATAAAGAGAAAAGGAAGTTGTAATTGATACGAGTATAATATACAGCGTAATTTATAAACTGCCGCTGTTTAGGAATTTTTCGTAAATCTTTATTAATCTAAGATTATTTTATTTTATCTGGCACACGTAACTAATATATTATTTCGCGATAATTTTTTTTCTCGAACTTGTTGTTGCAGTTTTATAAATATTTATTGATTAAATATTTAGAAATAATAAATTTATATTCATCATTAGAACTATTTGGCTATATGAAATGTTGTCATAAACGTTGTTAATTTTTTTAATTTTCATCAGATATTAATCATATCGTGTCTATGGTTGCATAATATGAATGTTGAATCAGCCCCGCGAATTCCAAGACTCACTTTAGCGGAACCATATTCAAATTATTACTTTAACAATGTTGGAGGTAAGACTAGATACATATAAATTGTATACGTTATATTTAATATTTGTAACATTTTAATTAGATCTATATATATATATATATATATATATATATATATATATATATATATATATTCATTCATATTTAAATTCTCTCTCTTATACTTAATATATATAGATAAACTATATATGAAGTCATGTTTAACTTTTAAATAAAATTGAATTTACGTGTTCTCTAGCCACCGTTACACATCCGACACAACCTTTCATCGCCTCGTAACTCCTTATCCCGCCTGGTATGACATCAGTGTAAAACGGATATGGACGAAATTGCCTTCACCCACAAAGTTAACGCGTCTCGTACTGTTGTTTTTTCACAAACTAAAAACCATTAAAAGGGGACAACCATAAGGGAGATCACGCATCCAAGCGTCGCTCGTTTGACCGTATACACACTTCCGTGAACTTATCTCTAAGTTAGATTAGAAATTTTCAACAAAAAATAATTACTCAATGTGACGTCTTTGAAGAAATTTAACATGGCTTTATTCTTAAAGGTAAGAGTTTTATGGTTTTCGAACAAATTTGCCTTTAATGAAAATTTTTGAAAACAATTTTGTTGAAAAGATTTAAATAAATGCTATGGGATAATCCTCTTTTTAGTCGTAACCTTCACCTTTTTTATACAAATAATAATAAATTTGAACATCTATAGAGAAAAAACGTGCAAGTGGATTAAATCTCAATTGATATTATCTAAATTAAATATATCAGGATATCGTATATTAGTAAATAGTCAATTCTTTGTTAGTTATGATTTAAGGAAAAATAAGTTCGGACGTCCCACAAAGGATTACACGGACCGAAGACTAATTGGCGTCATTTCTCTGACTGACGCTAATAAAGAGAAAAGGAAGTTGTAATTGATACGAGTATAATATACAGCGTAATTTATAAACTGCCGCTGTTTAGGAATTTTTCGTAAATCTTTATTAATCTAAGATTATTTTATTTTATCTGGCACACGTAACTAATATATTATTTCGCGATAATTTTTTTTCTCGAACTTGTTGTTGCAGTTTTATAAATATTTATAGATTAAATATTTAGAAATAATAAATTTATATTCATCATTAGAACTATTTGGCTATATGAAATGTTGTCATAAACGTTGTTAATTTTTTTAATTTTCATCAGATATTAATCATATCGTGTCTGTGGTTGCATAATATGAATGTTGAATCAGCCCCGCGAATTCCAAGACTCACTTTAGCGGAACCATATTCAAATTATTACTTTAACAATGTTGGAGGTAAGACTAGATACATATAAATTGTATACGTTATATTTAATATTTGTAACATTTTTAATTAGATCTATATATATAAATAAAATTAAAGATTCTGTTTACAATTCCAAATTTTCTTTTACGAAAAGTTGGGCAAAAATTTTTATAAAGGGTTTTTTTTGTAAGTAAGTAAGGGCCTAATTAACTTTCATGTGTTTTTCACTAAATGCAATTTGTAAGTACCATATGCTTTTCACCAAAGTAATTTAAACTAATGCAATTTGAAAAGTATATGAAAGTTAATAAGGTACTTACAAAAAAAACGTTTCTTAAAATTTTTGTCTGTCTGTTCGTTTCGGCCAATAAAATCTAATAAACGGCTTTACCGATATCAGTTTCATTGGCACTTAGGCTACTTTTATTTTAGAAAAATAAATGGCAATCCGCATTCAGTGTCAAACTGCAGACAAAGACGCGGGGGGCATCCAGACTTATATTTTGTAATAGGCAACCTATTACAAAATATATATCAGTATATTTATGTAACAGTAACAATCATTATTAAATGACTATTTGTTTTTGAAAATGAAATGTAATGTTTTAAGATTAATATTTTATCTATTCTTATACAGGAAATATATACGATTTATAAAGAAAATGTAATTTTTAATATTCATATTGTTAGGAAATAATAGTATAGAAAAATAGAATGGAAAAGACCAATTCATTACATTATAAGAAATGTTTAGAAAATGTATATCCATCCGACGCGGATGATTTCAGTCAGGCTCCATTTTTTTTGTTTACAGGTTATCCGGATACTTATAATTTTGGTTACGAGGTATCGGATCCGAATACTGGTAACATCCAATATCGCAATGAAGAGCGGTATCCAAATGGAACAGTCATCGGTGTTTATGGATATATGGACCCTTTAGGAAAAACACAGAACTACCAATATGAGGCAGATAGTAATGGATACAGGTAAAAGACGAAGAACATGACTAAATTATTTTATTTAATACGACCTGTATCCTATAGACATTTAAATATTTTAGTTTGATATTGTTTTAGTAATAATAAGTAGTAGTTTTCAAACTTCAGTTCCTTTCCGCCAATACATCTTCACAAACTTCTTCTAACTTCAGGCACACATCTGTAATGACACGTTATAATATCTTGCTTGAAAGTAGTACCAAATATCTTGGAGTAATCATAGACTCTTGTTTATCTTGGAGAGAAGAAGTTTAAACTATTGTTAGAAAATTTATCTTTTCTTTAAGAATCTTAGATCGAGTACAGATATGTAAAGTCTGAAAATTGATGATTTCGCTTTAGTCCAGTTCATTGTAAACAATTGTAGCACGTCTTGGGGAGGTTCTGGTAAAACACTAATTTTACAGTTCAACGGGCAGTTCTTAAAGTCATGACATTCAAACTAATGAGTAACGTGCTGTCAGTAAAATATACATCCTTAATGTAATTTGAAAAACAGCCAAACCATCGCTTCAATTACAACTTAGTTGAAAAAAGCGTAGAAATGATAGAGGTTGTGACTTGATTTCTTAAGGTCTTATAAGGTAATTATTTCAGTGCAAAAATTTACAACAAAGTATTAAATATATATTGTCCGTGTTAGATTTATTTCACTGTATTATTTTTTTACTGCATGATGCATGTAAAAAAAATAATACAGTGGTTGCTTTCCCTAAGTTGTGATGAAACTGAAAATTTAATAAAGCTTGAGATGGCTACATATCACGTTATTTATCACATAAGTACAATACTAGATAAGGTTTTAATTATAATCAGATAAGATTTAGTTAAAGTTTATATTGTAATAAAAATAGATGGGCGTTAATTACTGCAATAGTCCTCGATTACTGTAGCTGTTATAAAAATAAAAAGTATAACAATTGCTATATTCCGGTTTGATGAATATGTAGATATAGTACATAAACAGAAAATAAAACATTTTATCCTTGTCTTTGACGGTAATAGCGTACCAATAACTTTCTTTTCTTAAAATGGTTTGCGAATGTCTATGGTCATCCCATAGTCATCTACAACTAATAAATGGTATGGTAGATGATGGTAACCTGAAGTCTACCCTGATGATGCCGTAAGGCGAAACCGGTCGGTTAATTAATAATAATTAATAATTAAATAAAGTGAATTGTGTACAAGTGTTCAACAATGAATTTTAATGAAGTCGACCTGATATTAAGTGAAATCACTTTCCATCAGATAGACTGTAAACTCGTTTTTCACGCATATCCAATAAAAAAAGAAGTTGCAGTTACAAAAACTTTCATCAGAGCATTCTTTAATATTCTATACGAATCTCAGTACATTATATTTCGTCAGAGTTATGTTTTAGGAAATTTAATAAAAACTGTTACCTGCATGGATATAGGATTTTGGAAAAAGTAATTTTTTAATGGAATAAATGAAATGCAGTATTGTTTATAAGGCTTTAGCAATAGTTGGACAGTCATAGAAGTGGACTATTTGGCCAGGGAGGACTAGCAGGTTACCAAAGTTTACGGGAGGAGCCTATGGCCTAAGGACCTTTAAATGGATAAGAATCCATTTTATTCTATGAATTATTTGAGTATAATTTTATTATTTATAAAAAGTCATAATTCATTAGTATTATTCTTAAGCCTAACGTTAAATTAAAAAAAAAACTTTACTGTTTTACAAGCCTTCAAGAATTAAATAGCAAAATTCATGAAAATATGAAACTGATTGAAGATCGTAAAGGCTCTTCGAATGGTTTGATACTTTTTTCCTTGTAAAAGAATAATGCATAATTTTTTGCAGTAACATTTATGACTTTGTTTAGGAAGTCTCTTTGTCTATAGCATAGATTCGCAACTACATAAGACCATTAAATAAATTTAAAGAATCTAGATTAACTTATTATTTTTATGGAAAAGAAGTATGTAGGGATCGTGACACTTGGCGATCTGTTCTCTCTGGCTACCCCGTCAGGGATTGTGCGTGAAGATAGATAGATAGATAGATAGAACTTATTATTTATGAATATTCCATCATTCATCCCATATTCGTCATATACGGTCGTAATTAGCCTACTCTATATCGTCATATCCAGCAACTTTGACATTAAAATAAGGTGGATTCGTAGTATTAGTGATGTCACTAGAAAGTTTAGTACGTGCATCGCCCACATCCGCGGAAAT
This sequence comes from Sericinus montela, assembly GCA_029286605.1. Taxonomy (NCBI): domain Eukaryota; kingdom Metazoa; phylum Arthropoda; class Insecta; order Lepidoptera; family Papilionidae; genus Sericinus; species Sericinus montela. The sequence continues at coordinate 5,024,879 of JAGSMR010000004.1, forward strand.
CCGTTGTATAAACAATTTCGAATAAACTTTACAAAAGTCACCCGTCACGTGTTATATGACGGGTGAAGGGCCAAGAATTATGATGGGAACAGGTACCAGATTTTTTGATCATCATCTCTCTAAATTAATGGAATGAGGAATGCTTTGACGTTCCCATACTATTTTTATTTAATTTTTTTGTTAAATTTATATTATTTTTATTTTATTGTTTTTGAATTTCCTTGTTAATAAATAAAAAAGAAGGTACATATGGAATTATATTATAAAAACAATACTTGTAATGAAACTAAATATAGATATCATTGAATATTTTTCCAGGGTTAAAAATGGTGGACCAAGGAGAGATAAATTTGAAATAGTCAACGTTCAAAAAGCCAGTACAGAATCATCGGTAACTTGGACTCGTCCATATAAGAAAAAGAAAAAAACGCAAGCGAAACCTAACGTTTTAACCCCATTCGTAAATAATAAACAATATTTTGAACTTAAACCACCTAGTTATTATGCAATTCAATAAAATATTTATTTTATAATATTGTATTTTTTTCTGCTATTTCGGTTACAATACAAATTACAATACAATACAATACAATACTATTTAGATCTTGCGTTAGATAAAAAAAATCGTATGTTCTAATCTTTGCTCTATGGCTAGTTTAAAAAGAAGAGTGACAGAAGTATTTTGCTTTCCTTCAGTGAATAGTGAAAAGGCGAAAGAAAAAAATGTCACAACAAAAATCAATTACTCAATTTGTTTTACTTTTAATTATAATTTTATTTTCTACAGTACAATGTAAGTTTTATTTCTATCATTTTAATAGTATTGGAATGACTGTAGTTTTATTGAGATTGTATTTCCCCACAGGTTTTCCTACAAGTAAGTTGAATATGGTTAATAAAGTTGATTTCAAAGAGGAGAAACGTTACCCTAATGGTAGTGTTATCGGGAATTATAATTATGTTGATAAAGATGGCAATCCGGTTCAAGTAATGTATTATGCAGATGACACAAGCTACGGGTAAAACCACTAAACTATACCCTTTCTTATAATTTTTTTGCCGCTATTTCATAACACTGGAATTGTAATATTTCTCTTTTAGTGTTGAATTAAAAAGTATGAAACTGTTGGGGCTTAATAATAATTTTCACACTTCTGTACACCCCGAGAAACAAGCAAAAACTGACAACAATCTTTTACAAGCATCGGACTCTTCTGTTGATTCTCTCCCTGATTTTTACAATAATATACCTTTTCCTGGAACTACAAATAAAAATAGATTACTGCAAGTCCAAGAATTAAACAAAGAAATTAACAAAGAAAGTAATACGAAAACAAGTTCTAAAACTTCCCCTGATTATGAAATCTATTTACAAAATGAATTGCAAGCACCAAAAAAGTGTGGAAAAGATAAAGTACGGATTTATATAGATAAAGGCAAACGGAAGATTCGTGAAGTATTAAATGATGTAGCTACATTTAAATATTGTGATCAATTTTGATTATTTGTATTCTAAATATAATTGTAATAAATAAAAGTAAAAGGTGTTTTATGATTTATTTTACAACTTTAACATAGACATGAATCTGAGAATGACCATCTAACAGTTTATCGACAGAGGTACGTCGTATAATCAAACATTCTGGACTGTGAGATACATTTAGAGGGTCTTGCTGGTTTTGTAAATTTAACCCTTCACCAATATAATTGTAACTTAAAATATGTTTCCGCCGTGCAGTAATCTAGAAAATGTAAATAATTTTAAAGGAAACGCGATATAATACTGAAAATGTTTACAAACCTACAGAAAATTTTAATAGTAATATGTAATGCTCACTGCTAGATAAGACCTCGGAGTTTAGATCATGGGAACCTCGTCACGCTCCTCAAGCACTTTATAATTTAAAATTTTAGATATTTTAAATACAACGCTGTTGAAATCCTTAAGACTTAAATTATACTTAACATATAAACATGCTAATGTTCATGATGACATTAATTATAGAAATAAATAATCATTGACCAATGGAGTATAAACACTAAAAAATAATTAAAAAAATATGAGGATCTAGTTGAATAGATTTATGATCATCATCATCATGAATTAAATGTTAAGTTAACGGGTTTACATAGACAGTATCATCTAATTGATATGCATTCCACGCTCCGCTATCGGAAGCAATTGATGCTTTTGAATTGAAACGTTAAGAAAACTTAATTCAGATTTGTCCGTACAATGATGTAATTTCTGGTTATATATGGTAGAATTATAATTTTGTATCCACCGCATTACTTCAATATTACCATTAGATTTATTTAAACAAAATTAAATACAAAAATAACAAATTCTAAAATAAATAATTAATATAATAAATAATTAATAATTTTGAAATGCCACTGAATATAACCATAAATTATAAAAAAGATGTAACTATTAAAAAGAGTTAATTTTTATAATAAAAAATATGCTTTGAAAACCCATTGTGATTCTTGTAGCGTGAAAAACAGTACGTTACAATTGTATATAATTGTTCAAATAATGGATAAAATAATTTTCTTTGAAAAATATGCAGTAAATTACTTACACTGCAAACATGTTTACTTTCGGTTAACCAACAAATCCACAATATAATATCGTTAACGGTATGCTTCTCATCAAAGCTTATGCAATCTTTTATTTTCTGGAATTAAGCATTTACATTATGTGGTAAATGACATGGTATATAATTCGAAAAATTATAAACTCTAATAATAAAAACTAATAATCCTATAAGAACATTAAATCCGCCAAGCCGAACTCCTAGTACTTTAGCCTTTATTCCGTAAGCCGTAGCCTTTATTCAAGATTAATGCATAAGCATTAAAACAAATATATTTTCAACTTTCTGAAAACAAATTAGCCACAGTTGGACCAGTGTCCAATGCAGGTAGCAACAAATTATACCAGATCCTTGCCAATATCTTAACGTATATATCCTATATATAGATACCTGTTCGTCTTTAAAACCTTGTTGATAAGAGTCCATAAGTTTAGCTCCCATAAGCAGCAGAGGAGAACTGTTTTCTAATGAACATTCACCAATATTCCTATATAAAAAATTATATTAGATACATATTTATTAAGGTAAAAAAATATCTTCACGCAATTAATAATACAGGTGTAGACAGAGAGAGTCTAGTCTAGACAATTAAGTCCCTTCGACCCACCTTCCACTGAAGCTATTTTCGGGACAACGTCATAGGTGGTGTGCCCGTCGCCGTCTTCATGTCCAAGCCAAACGTACGTTCGTATAACGTATAAGTTTTTGAAAAACCCATTGGTACGAGACTGCCACCTGGGGATCGAACTCGGGTCTCATGACTCGAAATTCCGACCACTCAACCACTCGGCTATCGTGACTTTTTGTGATTTATTAAGGTAATTGAATAAAAAAGGTAACTTACCGCTCTGGGTTAACAATGGCAATACATTGTGTACTATTTGATAATGCGGATGGTTTTAAATAAAATTTTAAAGATTTTCCAATAGACAGGGATAACTTGGGAACTTTGGAATGATCAAAAGAAAAATGTTTTAGGATTGATTCTAATGCAACTGTTTTTTGACAATTTAATATTGGACACACAATTGGCCTGAAAAATAGTAGTTTATTATTTAAAAAAAACAAACTATAATAGATTACAGATAAAAAAATGTTTTATAACCTTCCATTTATTTTTCTGGCTTCCTTTACATCGTTACCTTTTGTCTCCAAAAACGTAATGATGCTAGAGTCATCGTAATTTATATTTTTATAGTCCAGCACTGTTTTAAAAGAGTTGTCAGATTCAACTCTGTAAATAAATTTTGGGAATGCAATTTAGATTTCTTAAGCTCTTACCTAAAAAAATGCTATAGTACTATGCTACTGGTCACTAATAGCAGTATAAAATTGTGGTTTGAAAGGTATGAAAAGAAAATTATGAAGGATAGGTTGAATGATTGAAGGGTTAACTGGTTTTATCACATGACAGTAAAAAGGGCGAAATGAAGCTAATAATGTGCAGTACTACAAAAATAAACAACAATATTATGTATTAATATAAAGTACGTTTTGGATAGGCTCTCTTTTTTGTATGATTCTTTGTTCTGTGTGGTATGACAATGATGTTCCGCTCTAGTTTCACCCAATTCTGTAAAAAACATTCAAATTATAAAAATAAATCTTTAGGTTAAAAATTAAGATGCTACTTAATGTAAAGATTGCTTACTTGATACGTTTCTAAAATTGTCACCACCTGCTTTATCGTTAATATTGTCACTTCTATATTTTTTTAAGTCGACACACTCCTGACATATTTCGTTTTTCAAATTTTTCACAATAAAGTGTGATGAATCTGCAACAAGAGATATTGAAACGAAGAAAACATTAATTGAAATTAAAAATTACTTTGTATTTATAGTAGTCAAACCGAGAAGTTAGGTTATCGGAATTTGAGTCGAGACCCGAGTTTTATAAAAAAAGTTTTAAATAGATATATATCGCTGGTCGAGTGGTTGGATGGTCGGAATTTCGAGTCAAGAGAACCGAGTTCGATCCCCAGGTGGCAGGCTTATATTGAATTATATCGTTGACTTGGACATAAAGACGGCGACGGGCTCACCACCTGTCACGTTGTACCGAAAATTATCTTCGGCGGTTGGTGGGTCGAAGGTATTTAATTGTCTAGAATAGACCTCTGTCTACCTCTGTATTGGGAATTGCGTGAAGGTATTTATTTATTTTGTTTATCGCTGGCTTAATACAGACCGCAATATATTCAGTGGAAGGTATGACCCCAATATTGGGATTGGTATGAAGATACATATTCTTATTACTTTATACTTGGAGACCTCGAATGCAAATTTAATTGTATAAAACTAGAATACAAATTAAATGATACCATCACAATTGACGCATATAGTATGTCCCGATTCGCAAACGTATACATTTTGCTCCAGAGTCAAGTTTTTACAAACTTCACATTGCAACTTTTCTTCTAAACACTGCAAGATATAAAATGAGAATTAGATGTAAAGTTAAATATTGAGTGTAAAAAAAAATAAATAAAATAAAATAAAATATAATATATAAATATTGAGTGTAATCTAACATTTCAAAAGAAACCTTAAATATAATTTTTCAAACAACCAGAAACAGTTTACTTTGCTTAACTGTATTACAAATAAATTATTTTTTATATCAAAGAAATTCGTTATATCCTTTTTTCCTATGCTACAATAATTATGCATATAAAAATAGTTATTCTTGGAACTTGGAGTTCTATTATTATGTGAAAACACTAATTATAAAGAAATGTTAAATGATAGCATTTGTAACCAATACTAGGTATTTTATTGATGTATGTTGGCTAGAATTAACACGGTACGTGTATAATTCATCACCCAAAAAGTGTTAAATTTTTATAAGTAAGTTTGTATAGGTCTTAATATTTTGAATGTTCATTCATGTTAATTTTGTTCTTCACAGTATACTGCTCTGTTTTATTTTAGTACCAGTGAATCTAGCGAAAGTTAGTTCGATACGTCTTAATAACATAACTATGTAAAGCAGGTTACGATTCCGGACAATAGCTGAATTTAAAAAAAGTCACGTAAACATTTACACGAACGGACACTACAGAGAACTGTTTTTGGTTGTAATGAACGTAACTGAAAAATACCTTATTTAAAAACATTATTTATAAACATAAGATATACAAATAAATAAATCAAAATCGAAGTCAGTGTTGACAGCTAAATAAAAATACAATATTATCAAAGATCATCACTTTCTAAGTATTATACTTTTCTGTCAATGTAATTGTTTTAATGTTTTTAGAAGAATAAAACCTTTTTGAGGAAATTATTACACTAAGGAACTTAGTAATAGACGTAATAACCAGACTGTTTTGACTATAGATACTACTGACTGTTTTTACTTTGGTTGGGTTACAGTACCCATAATGATTATCTCGTCAGTCAGCATGGATTGCTATTTTCAAAGTCTTTTCAATAGTCACGTCTTACGAAACCAACGGAATGATATGAGGTGACGTATTCTTACGTATATACCACACGGCTTTTCTCTAATATATTGCAAAATGTATTTATAAACGGTATGGTTTTTACTAATAATAAAATTTAATAAGGAAGTAATATACTACATATTTTTTCATTTTCTCGTGTTTGGGTGTTTGTGGTACCTTCGTTGTTTCTGATTCCATAATACAGGTGCTTAAGCTGCTAACTTTGGGTGGAACAACGCATGTGATGTTGTCCCTATCTGTGTATGTATTTATTATTATTATTATTGCAATTAATAATGATATGGAATATTAAGATAGCAGTGTAATAGGGCGTACCTTTACTAAAGAGATATTTATGAAAAACTTACCACATATATACAAGGTTTTTTTTATTTAAAAGACGTCTTGTTTGTTTCCGACACTATGTGTTAATACATATGTTCTAAAAAGTATTAATAAAAAATATGATTTTAATAAGAGCAATAATATAATAGAACTTAGGGAGAAAACTCGTCCTCTCCCAGTCGACGCCGCAACGAACACCCGCCGGAATCTATGAGACCCAGGAAGGCAGGTTTCTCCTTTGATCAGCGGCAACCTCAAGCCAACCATCTAGGTTCATCTTGGCACATCGTGTATGTCCAAGTCACGCTCACTGCTATGGCAAGACACCGACGGGCTACCATCACCGACGCCTACCTCCTCTACTGTCTGATCATAATTGAATTATGTTGAAATGGTTCCGCTTCGTTCACGGCGATGTATTATGTTATTTTATACACAGTCAGTCATGCTCTGACATAACGTAACAATTTCAATCGCAGCACGTTATAAAATGATTTCATTGTTGGCGACTTGACAAAGCATAATTTCTACTACTAATTTAAGTTTTTGTTTTATTACACACACGCACACACGCTCATATGTATATATATTTAATTTTCTCAATTTATTTACATATACATATGTGTACTAAACATAATTAAATTATGTTTATTAAAGTGCTTAAGCACTTAAATAATTAATTAGATATTCTATAGTTATCTCCTTTTGACTTTTGTTGCTACCAACTGGCTCTTAACTTTATCATAAATGTACTTATATTAAATTTTTTTTGTATGTCTAATAAATGAATACATGTTTCATAGTATTCCTACTACGTTATGTATATCTTTACGCAATTCCCAATACAGGGGTAGACAGAGGTCTAGTCTAGACAATTAAGTCCCTTCGACCCATCTTCCACCGAAGATATTTACGGTGGTGAGCCCTTCGCTATCTTTATGTCCAAGCCAACGATGTAATTCGTACATAAGTTTTTGAAAAACCCATTGGTGGCCCTCAGATTCGTGCCTGCCACCTGGGGATCGAATTCGGGTCTCTTGACTCGAAATTCTGAGCACCCAACTACTCGGCTATCGTGACTACGATGTTATGTGTTTTACCAATAATGCTTTGCTTGTGATGTTGTATACATTATAACAACAACAGTACGTTTAATCTATTTTACTATAATTCAGCTGACTTGCAGTAACCCACCACCTCCACAGTATATACATATAAATGTTAAGTAAGGAGTTTCACTCGCAGCATTCATTACTAACACTTCATGTCGAGTGTAACACTTATTTTTTCGATTTGGTCTAATCTGTGTATATACTTCATTAGATAACAATAACAGTGCTTGTGTAAAATAGTCTCTAATGATGGGATTAAAGGTGAGAAGTTGTCATACATTAAATCAAAAGTCATTGAATTCTATAGCTCTAAAATAGATACATATGAAATATGAATTTATTTTTATGTAATATTCATGCACTACACTTTTATTTCACTTGGTATTTACATTTGAGTAAACAGCATCAGTGTTATTGTGGTTTGCGAGTATTTTGCGATTTTTCACATTGTGGTGTAGGCAAAATATTGTGAAAATTTTGCTAAACCACAAGCTTTATTAAACTTGCGATACTTGGTGATAAAATGTAGCACTTATGTATTAACTTTGCATTGTGTTGTCTTTGGAAAAAATTGTTCAATTACATTCGCATGTAAGCGAATTTGCTTATTAGAGTTAACAGTTACATTGATGAACTTTGTAATAACTTTTTTTTAAAAAACCTATAAAATATTGACCAAATGGTTATTAGTAGTTTTCAAGACCGCGAGACAAAATAGGATTACTTGATTCTAACTTCTCTTTTGTTCGTTCCAACGTCTTCACTTCAAAATAGTTTAAAACCTTAACAGAAATTTACATTTAATAAGCTCTTATGTTTTGTATTTTATATTTATACATGTAATGTCTATACGTTTTCAGTCCGTGTTGATTGTTCTGTCAGTTGTAACTTGTGTATATGGACGGATGTATACGTACATACGTCCTGACGATCAAGAGCCAGAGCCGACCTTCGTACACTCACAACCTAAACTGAGCTTCGATCATCATCACGTATCCGAAGATGAGCACGTGGACTATTATGTAAGTAATTATCACTAAAAAATAAAACATTCCTTTCATTTTGACTGACAATAATTCACCAGAATACATTAAATAATCTTCATCTTAATTACTATTATTTTCAATACATACACACAAAGTTACGATAGCCAGTGGTTGGGTGATAGGATTTGGAGTGAAGAAACTCAAATTAGTTCCATGTCGTAAGCTCGTACCAATGAGATTTTTAATAAATTATGTACGATTTATATCGTTGCCTTGGAAATAAAGACGGTGACAGGCTGTCACGACAGACTTGTCACAATGTCTTCTCTTCGGTGAAATCTGAAGGACGTCTAAATTACTTAATTCCCTAGAACTGTATCCATTCCAGATCTGGGAGGATAGTAAAAAAAAAAACAGAAAAACATTATGTTCAAAATATTTTCCTCATAATTATGCTCAGTGTCCTAAATTCTACAAAAAACGTCGTTAAACTTTTATTACGTAAATAAAATAGAAAAGTCTTCGCACTTAGATGTTGAGAATGTGATTTGGGCGTTATGAACTGATCCGTGTGGCTGTCGGAATTAAGAATAACGCCAACCTATCCGCCATGGGTGTCGTAGAAGGTGAGTAATGTGTCAATAAGTCAAACATCTGTACTTATTATATGGGAGCGGCAAAAGAGAATTTGACATCTCATCTCTTCCCGTGGGTGTCGTAAAACCCTGCAGTGGAATTTCTAAATATCTGTAGATTGGCAGCATCATCTTCCTACAAAAACAATAAAAAATAAAAAAACTGCGGTTGCCAACACGCGAACCAAGCGCGGCAACTATGACAAATCCCTCCGATAATGAGAAAAATAGCCCCAGTGTCCGGCAGCCCCGCTCGTCCGGGCACAACGTAACAGAAGTAACGTCGGGACAGGGAGTTCAAAGAATCTCCGGATGAGATTGCGCTGCCAACCTCGATGATAGGGACCTGACAACATACAACGTACGCACACTGAGTACCGACGAGGATATCCTGGAGCTGGAAGAAGAAGTAAGCAGGCTACACTGAAGTATCATATGATTATCTGAGGTCCGAAGACTGTGGGTGGACTCGATAATCCTCAATTTCGGTAACTTGTTTTACCATTGTGAGGGCGACCATCTGTCCCAAGGACGAGTTGGGTTTATCGTTCACGGGTTCCTCATCAAGATCAACCCTCAAATCATGGTTAAGATTGAGAGTGTGTCGCGTAGGATTGCCAACCTTATACTCAGAATAAGCAAGGTATTCGCTGAAGGTCATACGATGTAGCGGAAGTAATGTATGAAGATATTTCAAGAGATATACATTGCTCTAGAACCAACTACACGGTATAGTGGGGTATTTTAACACAAAACTAGGTATGAAAAAAAGGCAATGAGCTGATAGTGGGAAATAGCACCGGAATAGCACCGGAACCCAAGAGGCCAACAGCTGCCAAACTTCACGGAGAAGTAGCAATATCTTTACGAACTGCTTTTTGCAAAAGAAGCCCCACAGAAAGAGGACTTGGATATGCCTGGATAATTCCATCGAAAATAAGAACGACTTGTAAAGCTGTTCAGTGATCTTCTGTCGCCACTAAGGTAGAAACCGGAATTTCTAGAAAGTAAAACTATTTTTTTTTCTATTGATGCACAAATACTACATGGTAATATCAACCAAGAGAATTCCTTCATATGACGCATTGTACGGTTTTATATAATATTGTTTGTATGTTTATGTTGTGTTAATATATTTATCAATATGGTTTCTCGATGTTTTTTTTGATTTGGTCATTATTACTATTACTTACCCTATACATTATAATTGTTAGTTGTTGACACAATTATAATTTTATATTATATGTTTAGTTTTATATGTAGTACATTGTATTTTCTCCTTTTCTTTCTTGTTTTTACTGCATTGCATTTTATATAGCCAAATCCAACTCAGCTGGGCAGCGTTCGGGAAACTATGCCTCATTTTCTCGTCTAAAATAGCTCAGAATCTTATGGTCAAGGTTTACAACCAAGAGACGTGGTGCTTCACTGCAGGCTGTATGAGGAAGTTTAAAGTTGCTCAGGGTGGTATGGAAAGGGCTATACACGGTATTTCTCTGCTTGATAGAATCCGTAACGAAGACATCAAGATAACGTAAGGATCAGCGCGTTGAAGTCAGAATAGGCTGGCCACATAGCTGGTAGAACTGGCAGCCATTGGGGAAGAAATGTTTACAAGTGGCAACCTCGTACATGCAAACGCAGTGTAGGACGACCCCTCACGAGTGATGACTGCAAAATGTTGCGGGAAGTTTATGGTAGCAGGTGGCTGAGAACAGTTGACTGTGGAAAGTTCTGGAATAGGTCAATGTTCAGCAGAGGGCTTTTTATGTTATGAAAAAAAATCGGATTGAATTGATAATTCCAATGAAATCGGTTTAAAATCTTTAACGATAATCGCATCGAACAACTAACCATTGCTCGATAGTTGGTCGACTTAGCATATATAAACACGATACATACGAAACCAATTGAACTACATTATTAAAATGAGCTTTCTCAATAAAAGTAGGTAGGATAGGTTGCCATTGATAATCATACTTTTATTTTGAATTAAAAATCAGGAGTTATAGCCACGTTGAGATCACCTAGAAGTCATTGAACCCATTCGCATTAACCTCTACTCACTTAGGAAGTCCACCGTGGAAAGTAATACTGGTTGCATGTTGTGATCTCATAGCACTTTCCTTTGGTCACTTTCTTCATCGACAACATTGACTACATTTTCAACTTATAGTTAAAGGATTGATTGGTATAATAAATTTGAAAGTGTAGATTACTGAATAAATATATTGACCCATAAATATTGCCAATATCGTTTTGAAAAAAAGGAATGATTAGCGAAAATTATCCTATGTATTATGCAATTTTTATTGATTTTAAACCACGTAAGTTATGCTGAATTTTTTGTTTTTAAATTAAAGAGAAAAAAATTTAAAAGTTATAAACATATTTCTCTTTAATATGATTTTTTTACATATTTTGTTTTCTTTTTTTTATTAGTGGGTACGCAAGGGTTCTGCCTTTTGATGGTAGACATAAATGCAACATAAGCTTAGTATAAGATTTAAAACAATTTGTGTCGCAACTAAAAGTATATACGGCCTAAGAATACATTGAGCAGTTATATTAAGCATAACTATTGGGCATGATTATGCGATGCATTTTGTAAATTCTAAAAATAAATATCTTCACGCAATTCCCAATAAAGGTCAAGTCTAGACAATTAAGTCCCTTTGACCCACCTTCCACCGAAGATATTTTCGGGACCACGTGACAGGTGGTGAGCCGGTCGCCGTCTTTATGTCCAAGACAACGATGAAATTCGTACATAAGTTTTTTGAAAAACTTATTGGTACTGCCATCGAACGTGGGTCTCTCGACTCGAAATTCCGACCACCCAACAACTCGGCTATCGTGACTTTTGTAAATTCTTTTTATTTAAATATCTGCAAAGTACTCATTAGCAGCTTCGATCAGCTTCTTTTTATTAAATTAATCCTTTCTGAGTTGTTTGAAAACACAATTTGATGTTGGTTTATAGAAATGGTTATTTTGAATATTTAACGACTCAAAATTCCTATTAGGGCAATAAACAATTTATATCCAACTATAGCTTCATTTGTTGCTTTCTCTTTAATTGTGCTGAACAATGCGTAATAGTTCCTACCGGGAAACGTGTTGCACATCTGCAAAGTGCAAGTGAAAGACTCTTTTTATCTCTTTGTGACGAAAAGGTTTCTTACAGACAAAATAGTGTTTCCTGTGAAATATTCCGTTCGTTAAAACGGAAGGTGCAATGTAGTTTTCAGTCTAAAACATAAGAAGGGGCGGAATATATAGCACATAAGCAGAGGCGGAACATATAGCCGCAATAAATAGTAAGCCTTATCATAATATAGGAATAAAATAAATATCTTCACGCCATTCCCAATACAGGGGTAGACAAAGGCCTACACAATTAACTACTTTCGACCCACCTTCCACCGAACATGTTTTGGAGACAACGTGACAAGTGGTGAGCCCGTCGTCGTCTTTATGTCTAAGGTTTTTTCAAAAACCAATTGGTGCGAGCTGTGAGGATTGAATGTGCGTCTCTTGACTCGAAATCCGATCACCCAAACACACGGCAACCGAGACTTAATAATATAGATATATAAAATGGCGACCAAATTCTGTAAAGGTGCTGACAACATATGTACTTCGATTTTAGTAGGATAAAGTTATTGCTAGTTGTAGTTCGCTAATTGTACTACTCTGGATTTTTTTTAATAAATTAAAGTGAAAATTTAAATAAGCTGTACTTATGTTTCGTATCGTAGATATGGAAATCGGGCTAGATGTTAGAATAGTTTCTGGCATGTATATTACTATAACATACGTTGCCTCGCCTACCTATATTACAACTTTAGCATATTCCTTCGAACAACTATGTCGGTAGCCCTGGTTTTGTCGCAGATGTCAACGTTTAAGATTTTATCACACAGAGAAGTACTGAGCAACTTTGCTTCGTCATTAGACCTGTATTGAAAAATCTCTCATTTTCCACTCAACCTCAATACTAATCCGAAAAAATTGATTCACGATGTCGCAAGTCAATGTAGATAAGCACTTTTTTATTTTCTTCAGATCTGGGTCTTTGTGGTAACTTCGTTGTTTACAAATAGAGCTAAGAGATAAGAGCAATGTATGAGATGTCGTTCTTATTTATATTTTTTATTTATTTTTTATATAAGTAATTTTTTCAATAATTACGCCTTTCTCAAAAAGTGTGCCTAATACGAATAATAATGATTTAAAATAAAGTATTCTTCACAAATAAAACCAAAAAAATAAGCTAATCAGATTTACAAAATGAAAACAATATTATTATCCCTTTTGTGGTTCCAATTTAAATTAAAGTTTACGTGCACCGTAATTTTCGCACAGCAGTTAGGTGTAATAAATAACTGTTCCGTGTTGAAAGCTTAGTTTATATTGAGTAATATTTTTTACCGCTTTCCGTTAATTACTTGATAACAGCGTGTCGAAGGAAATACCGTTGCGCAAGCGCACGTCAGTTGATTTAATAGTTTACAATGAGAACAGTAACGTTGTTTTAAAAGTTGCTAAAAATGTACAATGTGTACATGAAAAGTATTAGTTTGGTTTATTTTCCCTGCTTGTTCTATTTGATAAGAATGTTTCAAAATTTCTTTATTATTTGAGTGTATGTTACGTTTTTGTTTGCTTCTCAAAATAGAGTTTACAAATTGGTATGATAAATATGATGTCTTTAATACGTTATTTGAGATTTAAAACATGTTAACTATGACTACTGGATGAATATAGAGCCGTTATAATATTTATATATGTTTTTATTTTATTTCAGTCTTATCCAAAATACGAATTTAAGTACGGCGTTAATGACTTCCATACTGGTGATATCAAGACACACTATGAGACGCGTGATGGTGATGTTGTAAAAGGTAAAATCTTTTAATCTATCTTTTACATATTATTTTTTATTTGTCAAGCGCTTTTCTTATGAGAATGAATGACATGGGCACCATGGACACCAACTATGGTTGGTGTCCATGGTGCCCATGTCTTTCTTAAAATTTAGTGGAGTAAAACTTACACACATAAAACATGGTATTTAACAAATAAACCTACATATTTTAGAATATAAAACTTTTTAGACCTTTAAAACTTTTATAAGAAACAGACATCTTAATTTTTGAATTAATACTTCTCGTGACGTGTTAGGAAGCAATGACAGAGAGTGATTATGTATGATGCGACATGCATTTTAATATAATCCACCTAAACCGATATCATAGTGTGGACTCTACTAATGTCTGGACCTCTGTCTACTCCAATATTGGATATAGTATGAAGATATTGTTTAAACGTGTTTTATATAAGCATTTTGTAAGATTATTTTAATTATTTAGTACGATAAATGATTCTTATTGATAATTTATTGTGGATTATCAACATATCATCATCATTAAAGCGGCCCGTAAAGTCTACTGCAGGACAAAGGTCTCTCCCCTAAGAGAATTTCAAAATATTATCTCTTTTACAGGTCAGTATACAGTGGTGGAACCCGATGGCTCAATCAGAACTGTGGACTATACTGCAGATAAGCACAACGGCTTTAATGCAGTGGTTCATAAAACTTCGCCTATTTCACCACATGAAGCATCTCACTATAAGTTTTCAGAGCATTAAATTGTTATAATTACAAGTGGTATAGTAGGTGAAGATTAAAATTTGAATTTAAATTTAAAAGTGAAAAGTGAAAAGTGATCGCATTTTTCCTTTCTGCAAATTATAATTGTAATTATTAATTGTAACTTTCCATTTTCATTATTTATTTAAAAGTGAGCGTTATTGCAATATGGTTTGCAAGTTTAAGTTGAAGACAATGAAAATTTATCTTCGTCATATATTTCATTGAATTTTAAAGGACTCTCGATCTCGTTTTTTTTCCTTTATTACTTATCGATAACTTTTCCACGTATAGTACCTGAGCTATATTTAAGCTTGTTAGTGAATTAATATTAAACATTTAAATTATGTGTGTAAAAAGTTTTATAAATATTATTTGTTAAATACTATTAAATTGTTAATTTAACTTTGTTCTTTCATTTTTATAGTAATCCTCAATAAGTCTTCTAAGTTAGTTACTCAGGATAACCATTGATTGATGAATATGAGTGGGGTATGACTACTTGAGCCTTGTATATTATTTTCATAGGTATTACAAACACACGATTGTGTAATACTTAAGCCTTTATATACCAATGCTAATAGAGATAATCTTAACCAATACTGTTAATGAGGAAGTAAGTTTGTTTTTTCTTACGTTTTAACGCCTAAACCACTAAACTGATTTTGAAAATTATTTCACTAAGACCAAGCTACATTATTAGCGAGTAACATGGGTTACAATCTTTTAACAAAGGTTGCAATCTTTTAATTACACATCCCTAAGAAAATATACAAGTTATGTAACTCAAGATATAAATAATTTGCTACTGTGCTATTTTTGTGCCTTACCAATTTTGTATGCACTCAACATTCAACCATATGAATATAAAGATAATATAAATTATGTAGCAAAACGAAAATCCAATAAGTAAATAACGCCGTTCCGATCACTACTCAATGAGTGAGTTCCATTATATACATGTTTCATATATGTACAATAGGTACATGTTTCTTTTTGTTTGAGAAATGATCAATGATTATAACAATGACAGTTATTTCAAGCCGCGTGCGTAGCCGTGAGTAAAATCTAGTATGTATAAAGATATACGTGATATTTAAATAATTATATTTCTAATGTATTATTCAACAACAACTGAAATTGATGACAGACGTATCGATGTTTCTTTATTAGATTTTAGGTTATGTATATATATAAAAAGATACAGATAGACATTCAGAAAGATACAGAAAATTAATTTTAAAATTGAAGGAAACAAAATAAATTAATTTAATTAGAAAATATTGCGTTATGATCAATCATCGACAAGTTTAAAATTGTTGTTTTGCGCCTCATATTGGTAGTTCACGTAACTGTAATACTTCGTGAAAAGCCTTTGTAGTTATAGTACCAGAAAACTTCAAGAGATGGCACTGTTTACTAATTTTATAGTTACCTTTATATAATTGAAATATTTTTTATGTGCGTCCTGTTGATTAAACATACACTGAAATCTGCCAGTGATGTCTAATAAAGACTGCGAAGAGGGAAAATATAAGCTTCATCTGCATTGTGAAAGCAAGGTCTCTGATTAAATCATAAAATATGTTAAATTAATGTACATATGTTTCAATTATCAGTAACCTAGTACTTACGATCAGTATCAGTAACGTCATCTTGCAAGAAAACTTTTAATTAGTATTGAGAATAATTTACCTAACATTCGACTCATATCAAACTTTTAACAATAGAAATGATACTCTTGAGAAAAATCTGTACCTTGACTTACAATAGTAACTTTGTATGTAAATGTAGAATAAAGTTTTAAGCAAGGGCAAAGTGTATTACAAGTATCATAGTGTAAATTATTTCAAGGCTAATTAAAGAATTTGTATTGTGTTTATAGTTTGTAAACTCAAGGTATAAGGTGTGTCGAAGGGACTTAGTTGTCTAGACTAAACCTCTGTCTACTCCTGTATTGGGAATTGCGTGAAGATATTTAATATTTTTGTTAGTTTGTACACTCTTATATGAAGCTTAACTGACCTGCGCACAATTCCCATAATTCTCCTCGATTTTCTTTAAATAAAATAAATCGAACTTACCGACAAAATCCTGGATAGTTATTTATTTTTACAAAATAAATAAATAAATATCTTCACGCCTTTCCCGATACAGGGTAGACAGAGGTCTAGACAATTAAGTCCTTTCAACCCACCTTTCACCGAAGATATTTTTGAACTACGTGAGCCGTGCCGTCTTTATTTTATGTTCAAGTCAACGATATAAATCGTACATAAGTTTTTGAAAAAACCTTTGTAACAAGATTTGGGTATCGAACTCGGGTTTCTCAACTCGAATACCGATAATCCAACAACTCGGCTGTCATGACTGTTCGAAAAATAAAAATAAAATAAATAAAAACTGGGTACGTGGTGAAAAATTAATAAATGAAATTACTAAATTTCTGAAAAGAATAAATGCTTCAGTAAAGAAATTCAGCCAGTAGAATTTATTATGTGCCTGCATTAAACCAAACAACTAAATAAATACGCAATAATATAAATGCTGAATTTTCTTGATACTTAACTATTTATTGAATTTCATTTAATACTTTTTATCGATAGGTTTTTAATTATTACTATGACACGATATCCTAAATAAGGTCTCTACTTGTTAGTATTCAGTGTTTATTTGAGGTTTCTCCTTTGTCACTTACGTAACTAGTACACTACTAGGCAAGTGCTAATTAGCCTGCTAATGTATTGACTCATTTTAGAACTGGTTTAATATTTAGCTATGAGAACAAAAGAGGTTATACGAGTATAGGCTTCAGACAAGGTACACATTGTTACTAAGTTTGCTCTTTCTATAATTTCACTGTATCATTAGCTGGTACTTTTAGAATGTACCTTAGCAGTTTATAATATATAAATCTGGGACTTAGCGTTGAATGATTACTTTGCTATATATGCATAATCAATTTATGTCACAATACCAGATGGTATAGGTGATGGATGGTGGTTATCGGAAATAGGTGAATTATATTTTATAATTAGTCTCCGATTTGTTTGTTGTGGATACTGGTTGACAACGTCGAGAGGTTACGTCAGAATAGACCACCTTCTTTCTTGTCAGAGGCGAAAGAGTTAACATGGAGAGCCGTAAAAAAAATCTTGAAACAAAATTAGCTATCGACAAATATCGTGCGGGATAACCGTCACGAAATACTATGCGTCGTTCGCTAATCTACTTGTCAAGCATGGGCGCTATGGCAAATCCTGGTGAAGCATATGTGAAAAATACATTTTTATCCTTGTTTGTTTACAATCATCACGTTCGGTTAGATAGGAGGTTAAAAAAGTTTTCCAAAAGGAATGACCTGATACTACCATTTCGTTACTTAGCAGAATGAGCCATGTGCAAGTGAAGTTTACATATGTATGTAATTTCTTGCCTGCCTCGTACACATCTCGTACATGTCTTACAGGCTATGTTCCTTTTTCATTCAAATACATCTACAAAATTAATTCTAATAAAAATACTCTTATTCATAATAAATATAAATATTTTATTAATATAAACAACGATAACCGAAAGAAAATAGTGAAAGAATAAGCTTTTTTATGAAGGTGCCTAAGCTGTAACTTTTTGGTGAGACCGCTGGCGAAAGCTTTTTCCAGAAGGTATAGTTCGCTACAGAAAATTCCTGATGGTTGACAAAATTGATGGAATTCTAGATTCAGTCTCAACATATGTTGACGAAACTGTGCAGTTGAAATAATACCGGGTGGTTCCACAAACTTTGCCGCAAAGGTAGCTCCAGGGTCACCACTTTTCGCGTTTTCTATTGTTATCCATGAATTGTTGGTCAAAGTGCCTAGACGTCAATAAACATTGATTTTTTCATATTTCATTACAAAACAACAATAATGTGTGTAAAAATTTAGTAAAAAGACACTGAATATTATAAGCTTTCAGTCTCTTAGTATCTTTCTTTCAATTTCTTAGAGAAAATATGCATAATTAAGCAGGAAGTATGTTTTGATTAACTAACAGGGCAGCCTCATATAATTTTTAATCTGATCTTCATGTGGTGGGTCAATGAGCCGTGCGAAACTTTTCTCAATTACTATTTGTGTAGCGGTCGTGAGCCCGAGGAAACTTCGTTTTCGGAAGCAGTGTAGCCCCGCCCACCAAGGCTGGCGTTCACTGGAAAATAAGGCCAGTTATAAATGCCTGTGAACCCTCTATTGTTATACTCAGGGTTTAGACATATCGTACAGCAGTTGTTTCTAAAACCTTTTAGTTGAAAATAGAATATTGTAGGATGTGGATTTATCAATGTTTGCTCTTGAGTTTATTGAACGTTGCAATTGCTAGACCAAAGATAAGTTCGCTTTTCGGTCCTGGTTACAATGATTATTACGTAAGTACTTCTGTTATATAAAAATCATCACATATAAGTATAAAACAAAGGTTAGTAATAAACAGTTAATAGTTATAGTATTCATAACGGTCCAACAGATTTCTACGATATTTGTGTTTTTTTTTGGAATTTTTCGCTTCGAATTGCAAAAAATTAAGAAAACGTAGAAAGACTCACAAAGAAATAGAATTGTCTTACAAATTGTAAAACATATTTAACCAATCAAAACATTTTACAAGTCAAATTATTTAAAATTTATTAATTTTGAGGCGTTTGTTTAGAGCAATTTTTTTTATGAATCAAATTATGCTCAGACTTCGAAGAGAAGATTTATTAATCACAAACCTAACCACTTTTTATCACTATGATTAAAATAGCATTAAATATATTGTATAATACAATGTAATTTATATTACACATATATATTTATATAAAGTCACGATAGCCGAGTGGTTGGGTGGTCGGAACTTAATTGTCTAGACTAGACCTCTGTCTACCCCTGTACTGGGAATTGCGTGAAGATATTTATTTTGTTTATTTTACATATATATTTATATGTAAAATAAACCTTTGTCAGAAAACATTACTTTTCAGAATTTTAAGACAAATAGTTATATAAAAAAGACTTAAATTTTTGTCCATTTGAAGCATATAAATAACGTAATATGTAGTTGATATTTCATATTTATGTTTTATAAAATATGAAATTTGCCTTTCCCAATAATAGTGTAGACTGAGGTCTAGACAAATAAATTATGTCAATCCACCCTGCAACGAAAACATTTTTAGGGATAATGTGTTAGGCGGTGACACGTCACCGTCTCTATATCCAAGCCAATATATATCGCACATAAATTTTTGAAAATACCCATTGGTACGATCCTTCAACTAGGGGTCAAATTTGGGTCTCTTGACTCGATTTTCAATCACCCGACCACTCGGCTATCGTAACTGATGCATATGTCACATACATACAGTAGGAACTCCAAATTTTATCAATATATGTTCAGCTGTTGAGGCGTTAAAACGCCAAATCCGACAAACAGATATTATTTACAGTTTTAAAATAATATCTATAGACTGTAGACTTAAAGTCACGACAGCCGAGTTCGATCCCCAGGTGGCAGGCTCATACCAATGAGTTTTTCAAAAACCTATGTATGAATTATATCTAAATAAGAAGTAATTAATAAGAAATTAAGACGGCGACGGGCTTACCACCTTTTACCTTGTCCCGAAAATATCTTCGGTGGAAGGCAGGTCGTAGGGACTTAATCGTCTGGATTAGACCTCTGTACCTCTGTATTGGAAATTGCGTGACTGTAGCAAAAGTATAAGAAACCTATTTCACACCGTCATTTTCCGTATCGGTAATCAGTTTGTTTTTGTTACATATTGCTAGTTAACGTACGAAACGTTACATATCACGTGAAACAATGAAAATTATGATATAACGATAGTTTTCTGTTGCATTTCTGATTATGTACAGAAAATGTCTTAAGCCTAGAAAACAGCTTTGTGTTATAAAAAGTCCTGCTTGCGGATGGAATCGTTACGAATACAAACGTAACAGCTCCAATTTTAATGCTCCAATTTTAATATTTTTTTACTTTTACGCGATTTCTAAAAAGTAGTATGTATTAGGTAGATAAAGGTCTAACCCATTCCGTATTTAGGACAACCTGACTGGCCTATTTGTATTAGTGTCAATCGAACGGTACAATATACTTACATATATAAATATTTTTATGGATTGAAAAGTAGATTACATGGTATACGCATTGTGATACGCACATGTGAACATTTACGATTATTTTTTATTTGAGTTATTGAGATTATTTGAGTTCGTATCAATCAAACAAATATTTGTTCCTAGAGCGATTCGAACCCGCAACTCTTAGCTTCGTAAGTTACTACCATCTAATTTACTTTAACTTTAATCGAATAATCATGCTATTGAAGGAAATCTGCTAGGTTTGTTTTATAGATATTATCTACAAGTCCTGTAAAGTCAAGATTAGCTTTGCGTTAATAGGTAATGCTTTATATACCTATTTATTTTATAGAATTTTCTTATACAGATCTATGTCACTGGACTCTGTAAGGAAAAAGAAAAGATAAATCCATTAAATATAATCTAATTTTGGAATGTAAAACATATCTGAACACAGGATATTGGATATTGTTCAAATCTTAGTCCTTAGTACAGTATGGTAAATAGATAAGATTAGCTCTCTTAAAAGACATTTCAAATATTAAAAATTTACTTGTAATGAAAACATAATAATAAATAAACAGACAAAAAGTAGAAATATCTGGACCTGGCTCACGACGTGACCGACATGTGGGGTGGGGTGCCCGCTTTAATTATTCCTATAGTTGTTTCTGCGAATGGGTTAATCCCAGTCAGCCTCTCTGAACATCTGAGGTGACTGGGACTCCGTGACGGACCGCTCCGAGCTCAAATGCAGAAGGCGGTGTTCCTCGATACAGCCTGCATCGTCCGCCGATTTCTCTCCCTGTCGCCCTAACCCTCGGCCGTCTGGTCTCCCCTGTCGAGGGCTTCGGTCTGGTTGAGTCTTAATATTTATTTATTATTTTTATGTAATTTTTATGGATTTATTACGTATATATTTTATAATACTTTATTTATTTTATTTAAGTTTATTAAAAGTCACGATAGCCGAGTTGTTGGGTGGTCGGAATTTCGAGTCGAGAGACCCGAGTTCGGTCCCCAGGTGGCAGTACCAATGAGTTTTTCAAAAACTTATGTACGAATTTCATCCTTGGCTTGGACATAAAGGCGGCGACGGGCTCACCACCTGTCACGTTGTCCCGAAAATATCTTCGGTGGAAGGTGGGTCAAAGGGACTTAATTGTCTAGACTTGACCTCTGTCTACCCCTGTATTGGGAATTGCGTGAAGATATTTATTTATTTAAATTTATGTACTTTTATTTTTATGTGTATAAAAACCCAACCAGATGAGAAAATATAACAAATACCCCGGAATAAATAAATATCTTAACGCATACTCCCTGACGCGGTGGCCTGCCAATATATCGCCGAGTGTCGCGATCCCTACATACGACTTTCGCTTCATTCAAATTCATCATTATCTACATGTACGAATGTTTAGGTATCAGAGTACTCTTAACCCTATCCTCTAAAAGTTGTTAATGATTGAATTATTTATGTGAAAACGATTTTAATTACTTTTTATTTGACTTACTCATAGTCAAGATTACAAGGTAAAGCAGAATCTAAAATTATTATAATTATAATAAATAAATATCTTCACGCAATTCCCAATACAGGGGTAGACAGTGGTCAAGTCTAGACAATTAAGTCCCTTTGACCCACCTTCCACCGCAGACATTTTTGGGACAACGTGACAGGTAGGGAGCCCGTCGCCGCCTTTATGTCCAAGCCAACGATGTAATTCGCACATAAGTTTTTGAAAAACTCATTGGTACTGCTCACCTGGGGATCGAACTCGGGTCTCTTGACTCGAAATTCCGACCACCCAACAACTCGGCTATCGTGACTTCTAAAATTAATTTAAATATCCTAATATTCATTTTCAGGAACGTCCAAGGTACGCGTTTACATACGGAGTAGCTGATCACTCAACGGGAGATGTAAAGTCTCAGCATGAAAGTAGAGACGGAGATGTAGTCAAAGGTGCACTGGGTTTTTAATTCTAGATTTTTACCACAAGGCTTTCCTACCATAAGCGAAGGCTTAAAATCTATATGAAGGCCTCCTTCAAAGAAAATTATTGCCAAACATGGTCTGTCACTTGATTTTTTTTAGACGAGTGATTTTAATGGTAGTGATGCTAGCTCTGTGGCGCCGGATTCTATTCCCAGACGTGTCAACGTAGAAAACTGCTTTTCTGTATTGTATTGGATCTAGTAGTTCGTGGTACCGTCGTTGATTCTGATTCCGTAACACAAGTGCTTTAGCTACTTACTTCAGGATCAGAGCAATGTATGTGATGTTGTCCAGATGAATGTATTTTTTTTATTTATTTTCGTTTCCCCGATGGGTTCTGTTATCGTTGCGTGGCGGTTAAAGAAGGGGACAGCTACGGTGCCCACCTTCAGTGGGTAGCGTATGGGCGCTAAAGTGTTCTCGTGGACATATTGACATGTGATCTGTGAGTTTTGTTTTAACTCACATAGGTCGGGTATGCATACTTCCCCATGTAAAAAAGAACTTTTATTTAATTTTCCATAAAAGTCCATGAAAAAACCCGGCAATTATTTATAAAACGCAGTTGGTCTATCTTGTCATTATCCTACATTAAGTTTATAATACAACCTAAAAGTGTTGTGAAACTGTCTTCTAAGTGATAGTAGCTAATTATAATGGAGATGTTTTATGTTTACAGAGTATAGAAAGTTTTGGTTAATTAATGCAATAGTATATAAATACACACAGACATACTTGCATAAAAGCATACTTGCATAATAGACAGTATATAATTCGAAAAATAATAAACTCTAATAATAAACTCTAAAAAGTCACAATAGCCGAGTGGTTGGGTGGTCGGAATTTCGTGTCAAGAGACCCGAGTTCGATCCCCGGGTGGCTGGCTCGTACCAATCGGTTTTTCAAAAACTTATGTACCAATTTTATCGTTGGCTTGGACATAATGACGGCGACGGGTTCACCACCTATCACATTGTCCCGAAAATATCTGCGGTGGAAGGTGGGTCGAAGGGACTTAATTGTCTATATTAGACCTTTGTCTACCCCTGTATTGGGAAATGCGTGAAGATATCTATTTATTTATTTGTCTATTGTATTTTTAATAATAATAATAATAAAAGACGAACAACTATCGGAGATACATCCTAAGGGATGGCACCGTCGACATCTATCGAGCTTGTCGCCATCCTGGGGAGTCGCTTCGGCATGTCATCTCCGGTTGTTCCATGCTTTCTAACTCTGAGTATCTGCATAGACACAACTTAGTAGCCATGATTTTATATCAGGAGCTCGCCCTTAAATACGGTCTCGTCGGACGGAAACTGCCTTACTATAAGTACTCTCTGGAGGCCGTGCACGAAAATGAACGCGCCAGGCTCTATTGGGACCGGCCCATCATCACGGACAGGACGATTCTGGCAAATAAGCCTGATATCGTGTTGATGGACCGGGCACAGTCAAGGATATTTTTGGTGGACATTACCATCCCGTATGACGAGAACCTCGTGAAAGCCGAAACAGACAAAAAGACGAAATATCTGGACCTGGCTCACGAGGTGACCGACATGTGGGGTGGGGTGCCCGCTGAAATTATTCCTATAGTTGTTTCTGCAAATGGGTTAATCCCAGTCAGCCTCGCTGAACATCTGAGGTGACTGGGACTCCGTGACGGACCGCTCCGAGCTCAAATGCAAAAGGCGGTGCTCCTCGATACAGCCGAGGTATACAGAGAAACCGTTCTCTCCCTGTCCCCCTAACCCTCGGCCGTCTGGTCTCCCCTGTCGAGGGCTTCCGTCTAGTTGGGTCTTAATATTTATTTATTATTTTTATGTATTTTTATGGGTTTATAACGTATATATTTTATAGTACTTTATTTATTTTATTTTATGTATTTTTATTTTTATGTATATAAAAACCCAACCAGACGAGAAAATATAACAAATACCCCAAAATAATAATAATATAACATATCTTCACGCAATTCCCAAAATGCAATTCACAGAAGTACAATGTTTACTCCTGGTCTAAAAAGGCCACTTCTGGTGAATCATTAGAGAAACTTTTAATTTTAAAGAATTAAAAGTACCTCTAATGATTTATGGAAACCTTAGACTAGACCTTTGTCTACTCCTGTATTGGGAATTGCGTGAAGATATTTTTTTTGTCAATTTGCTGGCCGTGTGTGGTGATTATGGAAAAATTTCTTAACGGAAGAGGATCCTTTATTTGCTTAGATTACTTTACTCCCTGTTAAGTGTTTGTGTAATCAAGTGTAATATGTCTCTTCGCCGATGCATACCGCAGCCAAAAAGCAACGCTATGGCGATCAAACACTAAACGTCTATTGAATTATTATGCAGTTTAAACTTTTTAACGTAATATCCGGACAATAACTTGAGGCTTTTTAACATAGACTACACATTGCTTCAAACATTAGTAGGCGCTTGATTGATAATGTTAAATAAATAACATTCTCTGTTTGAAAAGGGTAAATAAATACTCGTAATGTTAAATAAAATAATAAATTTTAAAAGTAGTCAGAATAGCGTTAATACTCCCACCTGGAAAAGGCTATCTCTCAAATATTGTTTCGGAGAAACTAGAGCCAGAGAAAAACCACCTCACAGCTCCAATGCGGACTGGAGAACATCTTCGACATAATAGATTTTTTTATATTATTTCTAAGACAGTTTCCTCACGTTGTTTCCCTTCACCGCCTAGCTCTTAGCAAATATTAATTAAAATAATAAATAAAAAAATATCTTCACGCAATTCCCAATACAGGGGTAGACAGAGGTCTAGTCTAGACAATTAAGTCCCTTCGCCCCACCTTCCATCGAAGATATTTTTGGGGCAATGTGACAGGTGTTAAGCACGTCGCCATTGTATTTTTAGAGATGGTTATATGGGTTGCCGTAACGATATTAGTTTCCCTTAGTCGCCTTCTTACGACCATCACGAGAAGAAAGGGATAGGCAATATTCTTACGCCGTTATTGTGTGGTAGCCTATTTTCACTGTGTTTAGACACAATGAAATAATTTTAAGACTTAAAATTTTATTATAATCATATTATATATTTATTTAATAAACAAACAACGATTCGAACTCTGAGTGGTCATATTATTTTTTTTATTTTGTGTTAATTTTCAGGTCAATATTCATTAGTGGAGCCCGATGGGTCTATACGAACTGTGGATTATACAGCGGATTCTGTTCATGGATTTAACGCTGTGGTATCAAAGATAGGCCCTAACGTACACGCAGTGGCACCAGTGCATGTCACACCCGCTCCTCAAATTCAGCCAGTTGTAAGGATTCTGTCAACGCCAGTGCCAATACCAGTTGAATTGCCAAAGACTGTATATACCAAACAAATTGTTTACGCATCACCAGCGCCTTTTGGTATGTCAGATTTATATAAAATATATTTATGCTTTTAGACCACCTTTGCGCTATTTTTCTTTGCATGATATAAACTTTTGAATAAAAAAAAATATGTAAAGATGCAGCTTGTCGTTAGGTATTAGCGTTCGAATATAGCACGCCTCTCTTCCCGTGAGTGTCGTAAGAGGCGAGTGAGGATTCTTTTAATAACGTAACTGTAAGTGGTGAAAACTAACTTAAAAATCCTAATCCAAAATGAAGGTGACCGATGACATGTCTAAGCTGCTGGATACTGGGTATCTGGTAAGATCAATTTGCTTTTTTTTGTCTAAAAAAGTCATGATAGCCGTGGTGTGGTTAGGTGGTCAGAATTTCGAGTCAAGAGACCCGAGTTCGATCCCCAGGTGGCAGGCTCGTACAAATGAGCTTTTCAAAAATGTTTTTGTACGAATAATATCATTCGCTTGGAAATAAAGACGTCGACGGGCTCACCACCTGTCACGTTGTCCCGGAAATATCTTTAGTGGAAGGTGGGTCGAAGGGACTTAATTGTCTAGACTAGACCTTTGTCTACCCCTGTATTGGGAATTGCGTGAATTAGTCACGATAGCCGAGTTGTTGGGTAGTCAGAATTTCGAGTCGAGAGACCCGAGTTCCATCCCCAGGTGGCAGTACCAATGAGTTTTTCAAAAACTTATGTACGAATTTCATCGTTGGCTTGGACATAAAGGCGGCGACGGGCTCACTACCTGTCACGTTGTCCCGAAAATATCTTCGGTGGAAGGTGGGTCAAAGGGACTTAATTGTCTAGACTTGACCTCTGTCTACCCCTGTATTGGGAATTGCGTGAAGATATTTTTGCGTGTGAAGATAATTTTTTTGTCAATTTGCTGGCCGTGTGTGGTGATTGTGGAAGAACTTCTTAACGGAAGAGGTTCTTTAACTTGCTTAGATTACTTTACTCGCTATTGTGTTGTGTAAATTAGCTAATATGTCTCTTCGCCGATGCATACCGCAGTCAAAAAGCAACGTTATGGCTATCAAACACTAAATGTCTATTTGGTTACTATGCAGTTGAAACTTTTTTACTTTAATATCCGGACAAGTACAGAAAGTAATTCGGTGTGCTATTGATGCTATATTCGGATATTTATTTCATCATGTATTTGGTCAACAAAGCCTCGTCTCTTGTCTCCAGTGATGATTGATGAACTTGCAGAAGATACATAAGTTCCACCCTTTTACAACAACAATCATCGACAAATATCGCCTTATTCATAAATTATTATTCGTTGCTATAACTCTTCAGCATAAGTGCTTAGGATGATTCAATAATTCTTATAAACGACAGTAAACCAATATTTATAAATTTGGGTAATCTTACAAGTGATCTTACAAAAGAAAAAAAGAAATAATTCTTACACAAGTATCGCGGATAAAATACGCGGCAATGTTACAAGTAGTATGCCTAATTAGATTCAGATAACGAGTCGTAACTCTATTGTCCATTGGGCTTACCATTGTTTATTCTTTGTGATGGAATTCACTTTTGTTTTGTTTTTCAGTGTTTCCCAAGGTTGGGGGGCCACAGTATCCAGAATATGACGAGTATGAATTCGACGGACCGTATCAATTGTCATCAAAGAATTTTTATTAGCTTTCATTTAGTAAATTTAAGGCCAGTTATTTTTTCTAATTTAGTATCTTTTTTGTTATATATACACATATTTGTGATAATAAGAGTATAAGTTTCATATATTATCTACATAAATCTTTAGTTTCACATGTTTTTTTTGAAATTTCGTTTACCGATATTAGTTTGAAACTGAACTGATCTTCAGATATACATCATTTCATACCTGATTTTCTAAATTACAGTCTACCAAATATAAAAATTATTTAATTGTTTGTCTTCAAATTATCCCATAACAAACTAAAGTAATTTTACAAATATCAAATCAAAACTATTCAAGTATATAAAAATATTTCTCAATTTTGTTTATTAAATGGCATATAAATAAATTAAGATAAAAATTTAAAATAAAATTTTTAAGTCCTTATTGTTTGATAATCAACCAGAAAAATTTTTTATTCTAAATATAATTAAAATAAGTACATAATAAATATTAAACTTGGATAGATACAAAATTATAAGTTGTAATAAATTTTAGTCCATGGTAATTTTTAGAGATAGTTTTATGTTAAATCTTAAATGTAATTAAAAAGTTTTTAAGGTAAATTTTTTTAATCATTAGTTTAATTGAATAGAAGTTACGATAGCCGAGTTGTTGGGTGGTCGGAATTTCGAGTCGAGAGCCCCGAGTTCGATCCCCAGGTGGCAGTACCAATGAGTTTTTCAAAAACTTAAGTACGAATTTCATCGTTGGCTTGAACATAAAGACGGCGACGGGCTCACCACTTGTCACGTTGTCCCGAAAATATCTTCGGTGGAAGGTGGGTCAAAAGGACTTAATCGTCTTGATTAGACCTCTGTCTACCCCTGTATTGGGAATTGCGTGAAGATATTTTTATTATTTTATTAGTTTAATTGATAAAAAAATGTATCGATTTTCAAGTATATCTGAAATGTCATAGGAGGTGTAGTTGTGAAATTATCCTCTGACGAAAAATAGAAGAATAAACAGAAGAAGAAAACGGCTGGAATGGGCAGGCCACTAACTTCCTTCTGATGATAAAGTGCCACCCACACCATCTGCAAACTATGTCCGTAGAAGAGAACTCCTAGGCAGAGGAGTCTACCTTCAAATCACTTGTAATAAGCCGGCGAGAGTAATCTTCTTGTAGTAGTGCCGGAAAACATTAACAATATCAGATGGATCTCTACCAGTCACTACGGACAAACTGTTAACTATAGGATATTCTATTTCGATCACCCGTTTTATAGTTTTATATTTAAACTAACAATTAATATTTTTAAAAGTCACGATAGCCGAGTGGTTGGGTGGTCGGAATTTCGAGTCAAGAGACTCGAGTTCGATCCCCAGTTGGTAGGCTCGTACCAATGGGTTTTTCAAAAACTTATGTACGAATATAGTTGGCATGGACATAAAGACGGCGACGGGCTCACGACCTGTCACGTTGTCCCGAAAATATCTTCGGTGGAAGGTGGGGCGAAGGGACTTAATTGTCTAGACTCGACCTCTGTCTACCCCTGTATTGGAATTACGTGAAGATATTTATTTATATATATTTTTTATTTAATGAATATATACTAAGAGCTAGGCGCTGAAGGGAAACAACATGAGGAAACTGTCTTAGAAATATTATAAAAAAATCAATTATATCGAAGATGTCCTCCAATTCGCATTGGAGCAGTGAGGTAGTTTTTCTCTGCCTCTAGTCTCTAGTGATATTATTTAGTTACTAGTGATATTATTTAACAAATCAATGAAGATTTAAAATGTCTTATTGTTATTCTAGTGCACTAAATACATAACGCTAAATAGCGCTTTTATTCTGGGAGACCTCTAGTCTCTATGAAAGAATATTTGAGAGATAGCCTTTTCCAGGAGTGAGTATTAACGCTATAATGGCTACTTTAAAAATTTATTATTTTATTTGACATTACGAGTATTTATTTACCTTTCTCAAACAGAGATTTTTAACATTATCGATCAAGCGCCTACTAAAACGTTTGAGGCAATGTGTAGTCTACGTTAAAAGGCCTCAAGTTATTTGTTTTCATTAAATTAAAATGTTTTCATGAATCATTAGAGGAACTTTTAAGTCTTAAAAATAAAAGTTTTTCTAATGATTCACCAGAAGTGGCCTTTTTAGACCCGGAGTAAACATTGTACTTCTGTGAATTGCATTTTCCATGTTTACAAGGTTTCATACTACTAAAATAATCGTAAAACAAAAATTATGTATTATTTTACCTGTCGGAAACGCAGTAATGTAATATATTAATGTATGAGCAATAAATAATTTATTACAATTATATTTACGAAACTGATTATTAATAATCAGTATCGTAAATATATATTTGAATTAGAAACGAAAACGGAAGTTTTGAAAGAAACTATCTACTTCAGCTATGTTCTGTATAACCATGATCTTGATAATTTCACATTGCAAGTTTCTTATCTAAATTTATTTTTGGATTTTTACCGAGATCTAAATGATTCTTTTTGTATCATTCACATTCTTTTAAAAATACTATTTGTAAAATGTGGGTTGAAAGAACTAAATAATCAAGTCATTGGGACAATTTGTGAAAATTTAATAAAAAGTTCAGTGGTTGTGACTTGTTCAGTGTTCTAAATTCAATAGCAATTCATGAATAGCGGGGTAGACAAAGGTCCAGAAAATTAAGTAAAATTAACAAATTAATGACGATTTAAAATGTCTTATTGTTATTCTTATATATATAAATATATATATATATATATATATATATATATATATATATATATATATATATATATATATATATATATATATATATATATATATATATATATATATATATATATATATATATATATATATATATATATATATATATATATATATATATATATATATATATATATATATATATATATATATATATATATATATATATATATATATATATATATATATATATATATATATATATATATATATATATATATATATATATATATATATATATATATATCTTCACGCAATTCCCAATACAGGGGTAGACAGAGGTCAAGTCTAGACGATTAAGTCCCTTTGACCCACCTTCCACCGAAGATATTTTCGGGACAACGTGACAGGTGGTGAGCCCGTCGCCGCCTTTATGTCCAAGCCAACGATGAAATTCGTACATAAGTTTTTGAAAAACTCATTGGTACTGCCACCTGGGGATCGAACTCGGGTCTCTCGACTCGAAATTCCGACCACCCAACAACTCGGCTATGTTGTTATTCTAGTGCACTAAATATGTAACGCTAAATAGCGCTTTTATTCTGGGAGACCTCTGTTGATATTAGTTTATTGTATATTAGTCAAAGCTATAGAAATAGTTGGATCTGAGCATATTTCTATAAGTGAAAAATTGGAATGTAAGAAAGAGGGCATTGAGTCCTCTTTGGTTTTTCAATTTCTCGGTTGATAGGTAAATTCAATACTAGTCAAACAACAGAGCCTATAGAGACATAGAGTACAAAGATATTATTATATAGTTATTTTACAACATTCAGCATACAAAATACCATATATTACCTTCACTAT
This sequence comes from Sericinus montela, assembly GCA_029286605.1. NCBI lineage: Eukaryota > Metazoa > Arthropoda > Insecta > Lepidoptera > Papilionidae > Sericinus > Sericinus montela. Next base: position 5,056,397 of record JAGSMR010000004.1, read on the forward strand.
GTATATGTCATATCACCAAACGGACAGCCATTTGCGAATAGTATACGGTAACATATGGAAAATCTTCTCTATGGGAGAAGTCTACGTTCAGCAGTGGACTTTAATAGGCCGTTATGTATGTATGTATGTGTACGGTATGGCCTCAAATACCCACAGTCCATTTACTTTTAAGTAAATTGACGCTAAATCTCGAATCCTATATTTCACATATTTAACTGATCTTTCACTCTACGGGATGACTCTTGGCAAAGGTTTTATGAATGCTAAGAATTGCCTCTTAATAGCCTTTTTTTTATAGAAAAGGGAGGCAAACGAGCAGATGGCTCACGTGATGGTAAGTGATTACTGCCGCCCATGAATACCCGCAATACCACAGGCTTAGGAGATGCGTTGCCTCCCTTAGAGTGCCCCCCTCCCCCAGAATTGGGGGAAGGGGGTGTGTGGGCCACCGGTTACCTGCACTCACCAGACGAAACGCAGAAGTTTGTTAGACTTCTACTTCACGCTGATATTCTCTGAGGTCGTGGTACTTCCCCGGTCGAGCCGGCCCATTCATGCATCAACAAAAGCTGATGCGTGGATCTACCACTGTCAGCCTAGCGCTATATGTCTGCTGCAGCATTATTGCTCTCAGTTTTGCAGGATATACTAGGCCAGTAACATAAACAATTTTATAGCATATTGCCAGTCCTTGAAGTGATATTTTTGTGTATGATACAATATTGCATTCAGTGCTGCGCAAAAATTCTGGCAATGCATCTGCTATTCCTCTGGTATTGCAGGTGTTTATGGGCAGCGGTCACACTATCGCGGTATCACTTACCATCACGTGAGCCACCTGCTTGTTTTCCCCTATCTTATATAAAAAAGTGTTGCCAAGGCGCTGCATTGCTTCTGGCATGTTTGCAGAGGTGCCCGTTCATGACTTAATAGCTGTTATGGTAGAGCGGTTTGCCCCTTTGCTAGCGCAACTACACTATTTTGTATGATACTGAAGGTAATTTTGTCGATCGTTGAGTATGTAGATGATAAAATTTCACATGCAATACTTCGAATACTATATGCTTTTATATAAGTTACTTTGAGAACATATCTAGCCATAGTATGTCCTTTATGTGTTTTAACATTAATTCTCCAGGTTCATCCATACCAAAAATAGCCTGAATAGTTTCGAGAAAATTATAGTAAGGCTGTGTTTTTCTCTTATTTTGTTTGACTTGGCTATTACTGTAACAAATTATTCATTATTTAAACATATTAAAATCACTTTTACTTATTCCACTATTTATTTATTTCTATTAAAATACCTGACCGGTTTCGCCTTTATAGCATTATCAAAGGTTTCTTATTACAATTCATATTCATTATTTTTCGATCGAATTGCGTACGTGAAAGATTAGATACAGTGTCTTTGAAATTAATTCTGTCGATGTTTACAAGGATTTAATGGAGTTCCGGTATGAAACTTTGAAAAATAAAATTAACCTTCAAGATTACTAGACCTTCTAAAGTCGTGCGTCGTTAAATGGCAATACTCAATTAGCATTTAAGGTGCGATTTTGTAATTAATGTATCCAATTTGTAAAATTATCAATTGTCAAAAAACAATCATAAAACGTTGACATTTGTTATCAATCTAATAAAACTTTAATAAATCGAAATAAATTTTGAATAAATATGCGACAGATAAATGGGCGACTGCCCTCCACCATCGGTGAAATGTAAGTCGCAAGTAATAAATTTTTTTGTCCGTGAAAAATGTCAATAACAAAATATTTTTTAAATGCGTTAGAAGAAATATTGTTTGTTAATATTTATTAAATGTAATTTTAAATATTTGATTTTTCTTCGTATGCATTGTGTGCATCAGAAAAACTTTTTGGGAGGGGTACAGGGATAACTTCAAACAGAAATCAACCTTTTAATTACTTTAAATAGAAATTATTTATCTTTTTAAATACAAATTTCAGATATGGCCTAAAGTACACTGAAAATGCCATCAGTATCATCGGCTTAAAAAAAATTAAAGAAAAAATTTTAGAACAAAAGATAATGGAATTTTACTATCGTAATAAAACCTACATTTTAGTGGTTAGTAAAGAAAACCAAGGAAATTCTACTTCGTTTGTTTATTTTTGTAAATAATAAACTATGCAATAAAAAACCACATACGAAAGTGTTAACAATTTAAATATATTATAAAAAATATATCTTCACGTCCTTCCGAATACCGGGAGACTGATCTAGACAATTAAGTCCTTTTGACTCACCTTTCATCAAAGAACTTCTTTCACTAATCACTTAAGAACAAACGAGTTAGTTAATTTCCGACATAATAACATTTTTTCTCATTTGTTTTTTCAAACACAGGGAGTATTACAACAGCCCAAAAACACATATCCGAAGTGGGCTGGCCAAGCCCACTTGGATCGGCCACTTCAGACCAGCCATACCTAGGCTCCTCGTGGTAGGTTCCTCGTGGCTCGTGGGTGTCTAGCCATTACCATGCTCCACCGCCACGATAAGGCGGGAATCAGTTTTGGAAAATAAGGCTAATGAGTGTAAGTTTAGGATATCAGCTTCAGTATTATATGAGTTTACAACTTGTATTTAGTGTTAATAGATCTCATTAAATTATGATACATTTATTTATGTATAATAAAATAATACTATAGTCGTGTATATGCATTTAATTAAGCATTTTGAATCGCCTAATAAAATACTAATCATTAAATAGTTCATTAATTGAAATTGATACAGGATATAAAAATTTAATGTTGTTTCTAATAATAACTACCGTCGGTCTATATGTACTCTTTTCAATAGCAGGACCAAGTTGCAGGACTCTGGGGTCACAAACACCCGAAAGGGAAGGGTTGCTACATCTATACTTTAACACCTGCAGTTCCAATGTTATTTCTTTAATCGCCTCATAACACTCGTCTCAGGACACCCACGGGAAGAGACGCGTGGTATTATGCTTAAGCTGATAAAGCACGACACATAACACATAATCACCTATTGCAAATAGTGAAACGCAGTGTATTGTTGGTAAAGAATTTAAAAGTATAGCCTCTTAATAATTAATATTAACTATTAAAAATCTCAACACAAAATATCAAAGATTTAATTAGCATTTATTTCATAAAAACATTAAATGTTAATCGGCACTTAAGGCAAAAAAATGTTAATCGTTACTAAACAAAATTACGCCGTAAAAAAATAGGGAACCAGAAAATTTTTGTAGCATAATTTTAATGATACTGCAACTGTCTTGCGATCATAGAATTGCTTAAGCAACTGTTCATAAGAAAGCTTAACTTTTTAAATTGCAATTTTAGCCTCAGGCATTATTTGACGAGTGACATTAAAAACTATGAGAACTCAAAGACCTTTTGGTCGTTGCAATCACATGCATCGACAATTCGTCATACTTATATATAGCGAATGCCATCCCATGTAATTGTAAAAAATCGAGTGAATTACTTGTAAAATCGATAAAGTTTGCTATTGCGATACGCATTTTACGCTATAGCTCACAGCCTTTCAAAACAATATACGCCGTTCTAGTAAATAGCGTGGTTAAATGATTGCCGTAAATCGACGCCTGATAGAATATTTTCTGCAATGACTAAGCTTTATGAAACGTAGCGAAGTACATTACTTACACGTTATCTCTTTTAATCAGAATAGTTTCGAAATCCTTACAATATTTTATGACTAGAACACTGCCCCTTTAATACCCACACTTATGTTTTATTAACACCGTTTGCATGATTACTAACCACATAAATTTTGCTTTGACTCAAATTACATATACAGTAATTTAAATGAATTCTACAATAATAGAAAGTCATAAGTTAAAGACGCTATGAAATTAATTAAACAGCGATTTGTGATTTGATTTGATAATCAGCAATTTGTATTTTGTTTTTCAATACAAATTTATATCTATGTAAGTATATTGTACCGATGGTTTGGACACTAAGATGGCGATAAGCTCGCCACCTGTTACATTGTGGCTACGTCTTCGGTAAAAGGTGAGTCGAAAGGGCTTAAGTATCTATACGTCTATCTAACAAAGTATTGGAAATATGTATGAAGAACAAGGTGTGTAAGGATCCCAACACTTGTGATCTAATATAAGTGGCTAACATCGTAATAGTCACGATAGCCGAGTGGTTGGGTGGTCGGAATTGCAAGTCAAGAGACCCAAGTTCGATCCCCAGGTGGCAGGCTCGTGGCTTGGGCATAAAGAAGGCGACAGTCTCACCACTTGTCACGTTGTCCCGAAAATATCTGGAAGGTGGGTTGAAGGGAAACTGGGTTGAAGGGACTTAACTATCTAGACTAGACCTATTGATATACCCTGTATTGGGAATATAGACCCTGTATTGGGAATTGTGTGAATACATTTTTTTTAATCCTTCGGAGCGGACTTGCGGAGACTTTGTCCAGCACTGGCACAGTATAGGTTAAAAAAAATAAGTTACTTCCTACTATAGACCAATTTCCTTATTAATATGTTTATCAAAGGTTATAGAAAAAATTGTCAATAAAAGACTTACTAATTATTTAGAGAGAAATAAGTTGTTGTCTGAAAATCAGTTTGGATTTACATAAATGACCTTTGTAATACAGTAGTTAAAGGTGCCAAAACACAAATGTTTGCTGATGACATGGTAATACTTTTTCAAGAACATAGTTGGAGCGCAGTATACGAATTAGCTGAAAAAGGTCTTAAAATAGTTACTACATGGCTAGAAAACAACTTATTGACACTTAATACCAACAAAACCAAGTACCTCAACTTCAGCATTACAAACGCCAGCAAACCGGACAAAAACTTGAAACTTACCGTACATACTTTCCCCTGTAACAGAAGTTCTTTCTTTCAGACATATTGTAACTGCCCACACTTATTGCGTGATGATCAGGTTAAATACTTGGGCGTGATAATTGATGACCGACTTAATTGGTCACTCCAAATAAACGCGGTTAGTAACAGGGTAAGGAAACTGATATACGTCTTTAAAAACTTAAGAGACGTCCTTGATGAGGATGGACTTTTGAGGGTTTACAAAGCATTTGGAGAAAGCATTATGATATATTGTATAAGCTCAAGGGGAGGTGCTGCCAAAACACATATGATAGAAATCGAAAGAGTTCAGCGTACACTACTTAAAGTTATTAAACATCTACCATACAGATATCCCACAAATATTTCTATACAGTGAGTGGAATGTCCTAACTATTCGGAAACTGTACATTTATCAAGTGATTTGCAGTTACTATCAATATACCATGCCCAAAGTTTTGACTACTAATAGAAGAACTATTCGTTTCCAGTTACCTGCCTCTAAAACTACTTTTGCGAAGAGACACTTCAACTTCAATGCCCCGTTGCTATACAATAAATTAAATAGAAAAAGTAAAATAACACACTTAAATAATTATAATATAAAAGCAGTTGTTAAAAAATGGTTAGGTGATTTTGATTATGACACAGCTTGCTCAGCTGTGTCATAATCAAAATCTTTTGTTTTACCGCAATAATACAAACATACATACAAACGAACACATACGCAAACACACACACACACACACACACACACACATGACTGGTAACTTTGTGCTATAAATACCATAACTTTGATATCAGTCTCCTTAGCATTACTTTTATTATTGTAATATTTTTTTAATTCTGTTTATTTTACTATCCTTTTTTTGTTGTACCTTTCACATGTTTAAGTAATATAGAAAGGGGAAGACACTGTAGCCTGTAATACAGTTTTTAACTACCACAGGCTACAGAGTATCACATTATATCATAATATTTACTACGTGTGGAAAACAATAAACTTTATTCTTATTCTTATTCTACTTTATGATTAATATATTGTTATGAAAAACTGTGAAAGTAAAACAGTTAGGCATATTTTAAGAATTTGTTATTTATAAAATTAATTACAACTATTATTATTTATAAAATTATTATTATATTATTTATTTATTTATATTATTAATAAAATTAACAAGAGGGCTGGTTCTTTTCTCGCTCAACGGTTAAGTCTAGCCATTCAACGTGAAAATGCAGCCAGCGTTCTTGGTACCATGCCACGAGGAGTAGGGCTCTACGATTATAATAGTTTTTAGTTAATAAGTATTGTAAATATTAACATAATTTTTTCTGTAAATAAAGTAAAACAATTTAATTCCAACTTTTATTTTATAACAGTACAATAAACTAGACAATAATGAAAATACAAGGTTTTAAATAAAAAGAAAAAGTATTTATATACTAGTAAAAACGGCTCTGAGTGTGTTTGTCATATCTGATAATGATTGTTGCTGAATAGTTCGAGCTTAACAAAGCAATTACGATGGTACCGATCGATCAAGTGTACTCGACCCGCCAATTACGTTTTGTTGTAGTTTTTGAAGTGACGATACACAAGAAATGGTTTATGTAAGAGTGCTGGAATCTTTGTTACTATTTAAAAAAAGAAATTTAAAAATATTTACCTTAGTGATTATGAAATATAGTTAAGCCAATACATTACATAATTATTAAAAAAAATTAAATGAAAAGAACTGAATTATAAATAATATAAATTCGATGGATTAAAAATTTGGTAATGAGCCGTAATTTGGCTTTCGCTGATACTCTTTCGCTTATATCTAGTATATATAGATCGACTGACTGGTGAAGTAATAGCTTTGAGGACGTATTCCATATATGATACATGTATCTGAGTAATTGCAATGCTTCAATTGAAAAATGGGTTTGTTTTGATATCATTTTTAACTGAATACTCACGAATGTAGGTGAAACATCATCGCTAAATAAATTTAAATTCACTTTTACTATTTCCACAATTTATTTATCTTTATTTAAACACCTGACCGGTTTCGCCATTATGGCATTATCAAAAGTTTACTATAAATTTAAAGTATAACGAGTTTTAGTAAGAGTTAATAGCGCTTATTTATTTGACTGCAGGCATGTGCTTATTATAGATAAGTAATAATATGTTGTTGAGTGTAAATAATAATATGATATTGAAAATGATATTTATTCCATTGCAATTGATTTAATTAGTGTGGTATAGTTAAAAAAGTACCATAGCTTTTCTTTCCGCGGTTGTTGTATGCGGCGACAAAGATAAAAACCTTGAAAATGTCAAATGTGTACAAAATATGTTCTGAGGTGGCATTACAGCTACCATATTGAGGTACAGTCTGTTATGTATTTTTATTATTTGATTAAGTAGGATTATAAATAGTGTCAACACAAAAAGCACGGTTTTCATTACGGGTTTTTGAACGGTATCGGGTTCTATTCCCGGATGAGTTGTGATATCTTCGTTGTTGATGGACAGAACGGAACCTGTGATCTGCTCCTCCCAATAATACCGCTGGGAGTCCATGGTTTATATGGTGGCTAACGACCAAAGGGTGGTGGTGGGTAACTTTAGCCGTAAATTAATGTCAGCTTGTAAAGAGAAAAAAGAACAAAATGGTCCGCTATTCGGCCGAAGAATTACAACATGAAATCTTATGTAATGGGTACCAGTTGCTTCAAGACACTGTAAAAAATTAACCAAAAAACACAACGTACATGTTTAATCAAACATTCGCCTGCACCTTGGATGACAATAGGCACTCGTATGGCAATGAGATGTAGGGATAAGGCTTTTCGTAATTATAGAAAAGATCGTAGTGAGGAAAAGTGGTTTTTATTTAAGGCCGCTAGAAATCGGTGTAATCAGATGATACATAATGCCAAACGCCGACATATTCTCAATAATATTCCTTCTTCTTTTCCGGCTAATATCTGGAAATTTCTTAAAACTATAGGAATTGGTAAACAGCCATATTCTAGGTTCGTCGGGACAGTTGGTTTGGATGACCTAAATCGCCATTTTTCCTCTCACACTGCTATGGATCAACAAACCAAATGTTACACCGTTGCCAGCTTAATTAATCTACTACGTCCTAGCGTCGATTGCTTTCACTTCTCTCCAGTCTCTGAGGGTGAGATCAAGAAGATTATCCTTTCAATCAAATCTAACTCTGTAGGCGATGATAACATCAGTCACGGTATGATTGTTAATACCCTGGATCATGTGCTCCCACCTATCTCTCATATAATTAATTTCTCCTTAGATTTATCTCGCTTTCCTTCAGTGTCCTTTATTTGGAATGCACTTCTTCACAATATCAAGACATCTAAAAGTCGTTACTCGTTAAAAATGGAGGTTAAGAGTATATTTTAACAGAAATGGTAGAATCACCTCTGTAATAATTTAACATATTTATAATTCATGTATATGTATGTATGTATGTATGTGTATGTATGTATCATATGTGCATGTATGTATATGTTTATTATGTATCTGCGTAGCTTTTGTGTAATGTATTTTTAATTCTCGTCTACCAGTTATAACACCTACTTCTTTTCATCTTTGCACCACCTAAAGCTTGGCTGGTAGAGAATGCGTCTGGCATTAAGTCCGTCTATATACACTTTCATATATATGAAGTTTAATAAATTAGTTTAATTAATATGTTCTCTTCCTATATTGGGTTAGTCAGATTTAATGCCAATTTTTAGTCTCTTTGACCAATATTTCACAGGCCAACCTGACAGACACCTATCACTGTCTTAGTATCCAAGTCCATAATGCAATTCGTATAAAAATAAAAAAAACTCATATGTACAAGACTACTGCCTATGGATGGAACTCGAGTCTGCTCATTCAAATTCCGATCACCTCTCGTTATGTTGTGCGATATCCATTTTATTCTATGTAGACACTTGAATAATCATAGTAATACTTGTTCATACTCATCTTTGCTTGAAAAAGTCAAGGGGCAATTACATACAGTATTAGGGTTTGGCAATTTCAGATGAAGATTTTATGACATTCAAACAGGCCCAAGCAAAAGTGCTCAGTTTCAAAACGGTAAGTCTGCAACGGTAAAATATAATCAGACATGCAATATTGATCTATTACAAGTTTGATGCACTTTTATATGTCCTTATATCCATTCTTAAATGTTATTATAATAGAAGTCAAATATTGCAACAGTGTAAGTCATAAGTATTTTATCTCTCAGATAATTTATAAATCATGTATGTTTAAGAATGGAATGGATTCTATTAAAATATAAATAGTACATAAATTTTTTTTTTGCATTGAAACGTCTTACAAAAATATCTCTACTCTTTGGACATCATATTAAAGAAAGGAAGGACTCGTGCCAGTGTGACTATAACTATGGGATACTTACGGAATTAATAATTTTTATATTAATGAAATTATATTATACACTCACAGTTACATACGCTAGGGCTCAGAACCTCATGTGTTGTCATTCGCCAGAATATCATGTGTCGGCCCAAATTTCACTTTGATGCACAATTATGCGAGACCGCACACTGCTGGAATCGTCCAGGAATATGTTCGAGACATGGATATTGCAGTAATGGACTGGCCAGAAAGAAGCCCTGACATTAACCCCATCGAACACCTATAGGACGAGTTAAAGAGGCGTGTTCGGACTCGCCAGCCAGTTCCACAAACGATGCAGGAGCTGAAAACTGCCTTAGAAGAGGAATGGGAGATGATATCTCAGAATTTCATAGTGAGACTGATTAATTCTATGTCTAATCACATGAGGGCTGTCGTAGGTGGCTTTGGGGTCAATACTTCTTATTAATTAAACATTTCATAGTGATTAAACGTTTAAATTCTTAAAAAATCCAGACTACTTCTCTTGTCCTTCACCAAGGCGCATACTTGACTTATACCATCTTTTAGACGATTTTTTTTTCATAATTTGAATTCGAAGTTTAAAAAGAAAACGTACGGACGGGGCGACGGGTAAATCAGCTTCAAAACTGCAGAAAAACTTATACTTTACATTAAATTTATTTATAGCTAGGGACACTAGGTGAACCGATAGACGGAGCTAGGAGTGTATATTAATTTTTTTAACATGAAAACTTAAAAATTATTGTAAAGTCACGATAGCCGAGTGGTTGGGTGGTCGGAATTTCCAGTCAAGAGACCCGAGTTCGAATCCCAGGTGGCAGGCTCGTACCAATGGGTTTTTCAAAAACTTATGTACGAATTATATCGTAGGCTTGGACATAAAGACGGCGACTGGAAAAATCTTCGGTTCGGATCGAATTTTTTCGGTTACGAACCGAATTCTTTCCGACCGAAAATATCTTCGGTTGAAGATGAGTCAAAGGCACTTAATGTCTAGACTAGACCTCTGTTTACCCCTGTATTGGGGTTTGCGTGAAGATTAAACTTATTTAAAAACTACCCAATAAAAAAGTGTCATTTATAAATGCATATTCAAGTAACAAGGGACCATCCTACAATTCAATGCCTAATATCCTTCCTACTTTAGTTATTACTTATATTTACTTTATTATTAAATATTACTTATAAGTGACGAACTCCGTGGACGTATGGTATTCATACCGGTTTTCATGGAGTCGCTTGGTCTGAAGTCTCGGGTTCGATTCCTGATATGGTCACTGTAGAACACAATTTTTCTACTTTTTCTACGTTTTTTTTTATAGAAAAGGGAGACAAACGAGCAGGTGACTCACGTGATGATAAGTGATTACCGCCGCCCATAAACACCCGCTATACCAGGGGCTTAGCAGATGCGTTGCCTCCCTTAGAGTGTCCCCCTCCCCCAGAATTGGGGGACGGGGGTGTGTGTGTTTGTGGTATCTTCTTTGATTTGATAACAGAAGTACTTTAGTTAAATACTTTGGGATCAGAGCGACGAATGTGTTGTCGTCTTTATCAATACTTATATACTTATGTATAATTTAAAAAAGTCAGGGTACCGAGTGGTTAGGTGATCCGAGACCGTGATAGACCCGAGTTCGATCTCCAGGTAACACTCTTGCCAATGGTTTTTCAAAAACTTATGTACGATTTATTTATTTATTTATTCTTTACTGAACATTGCCATTAAGTAAGATCTTATTATAATAATATTAAATGTGGTTTTATTGCAGGGTTGTCTTAACTTTTCTGGCAGGACATTCTATAGACGCGCAGCTTGTATAGGAAACCGGAACGATAAATAAATAGAGAATATAAAGAGATCAGTATAACACACATCAGCATAATCTATAATGAGGAAAATAAGAGATTGCACCAGAGTTATCTTTACCTTGACCGGGAGAAAGTTTTTGAGTCGATTCAAAACACTCAGTTTTGAGATGATTGAACCGCTTATCTTTTGTATATGGATAGACCAACTTAAGTTTGAGTCAAAGTAAATACCCAGGTTTTTCACTTATGGTGAGTATGGTATAATAGACCTATCAATCGTGACAGGTGAAACACAAATACTATTGATCTTTGAAAGTTGTCGGATACTCCCCAATATTATGGTTGGACATTTATTAGGATTGACTTGTATGCCAAACCTACCAGCCCTCCTACATAAATTAAATAAATCCGTATTGACTTTCTCAACTGCTTCGTTGTTTCTTCGTATATTATTGGCGTCTGCGTGAGTGTAGATTTGCAGATCATCAGCATAGAAGTGGTAAGAGCAACTAAGGTGAGAAGAGAGAAAATTAATAAAGATGGAGAATAATAATGGAGACAAAATTCCACCCTGGGGCACGCCAGACAGAAGCAGATGCCAGTCAGATACAAGATTTCCTGATTTAACAGCCTGTTGACGGTCACAGAGGTAGGAAGAAAACCAGTCAAGAATCAAGGGAGAAAAATTGAGTTTAAGAAGCATGGCAAGGAGAATGTCGTGGTCAACCATGTTGAACGCATTAGAGAAGTCAATAAGGACAAGCAAAGTGACTTTTCTATTCTCCATAGCCTCTCGAATGTCCTCTGTAACTTTGAGAAGTGCAGTGGTTGTACTGTGACGAGGGCAAAAGCCCGACTGAAATTCACTGAGTATGTTATTTTTATAAATAAAAGTAGACACTTGTTAGTGCACGATAGATTCTAGAAGTTTAGATAGAAATGGTAGAAATGAAATAGGTCTATAATTGTTGAGTTGAGAGGGGTTTACAACTTTAGGAAGATTTATGTCTTTGGCTTGGACATAAAGGTATCAACAGGCTCACCACCAGTCACGTTGTCTCCAAAAATGTCTTTAGTGAAATGTGGGTGAAAAGGAACTTAATTTTTTAGACCTCTGTTTACCTCTGTAGTGGTAACGGCGTTAAGATAATTTTTTATCTTTATCTATAATGTAACAAGTGTTAAAGTTGCGATGGGACGTGCGCGAATACTATACTTGCTATGACATGACGGGTCGTACGCAAGTTGTGTATTGGCGTATCTTGTGCTTTAGCAGCATTTTGCTGCGACTATTTGTAAGGTTAAAGAGGCGGCCGGATATGAAGGCCGCTCTATCCCTGACAATTTTAATATGTTTCTTGAAGTTTAGTCTACGGTCTAAGGTGACTCCAAGAAATTTTTCCTCTGACACCCAGGGAATGGGTTTGTCGAAGAGGGTTATTTTACTGAATCTGTTAGGGCGATTCGAGTTTTTGTGATTCCTGCTGAACAAGACCGCTTTGCTCTTTTCAGGATTGATGTCGATCCTCCATTTCCTAAACCACTCGCTTAAGGCGGTGGCCGCGGATTGGAGGCGAATATCGATTCTCGATGCGTTAAGATCCGCAGAGTATAGAGTGGTATCGTCGGCGAATAAGGCCAATTCTACCTTTTTATTAGGGTCTTGAGGACCGAGCCTTGCGGAACGCCGGCTTTTAAGTCTCTGCTGGAGGACAGAGTGCCCTCGACTTTGTAGCGGAAAGTGCGATTCGACAGGTAGGCTTGTATGATGTGCACAAGCCTGTCTGACATACCGTAGTTATATAGCTTGTATATCGAGCTATTGTGCCAGACTTTGTCGAACGCTTTCGCGACATCGAAGAAGAGTGCTCCTACCTTATATTTGGGGTTATCATTGAGGCGCTCGAGTATGTGCTCCGTGAGGCGGTGCACTTGCTGAACGCATGAGTGCTTAGCTCTAAAGCCAAACTGCTCATCGGAAATGATATTTAGTCCTTGAGGCGGATCAGAATTATGCGCTCGTAGATTTTCCCCAGTGCACTGAGGAGACTGATGGGCCTATAGCTAGAGGCCTGTTTTTTCGGTTTCCCGGGTTTATGGATCCCTATTACGTGGGCCTCCTTCCAGGAGTCTGGAAAGGTGCAACTTGTGAGAAGGGCGTTGAAGATTGCTACAAATAGTAATAGCAACGAATTTGGGAGAGTTTTAACTAACCTATTTGAGATACCGTCGGCTCCTGGAGCCTTACGTACCCTAAGGTTTTTAATTATGCCCTTAACCTCTTCTAGTGAGGTAGGCGGGAGAGGTTCACCCGTTAGTGGCTGCGTCATTTTCCGCGATACGAAGTTGTCCACATTCTGAATGTGTACGGGATCTGTGAGTTGTGTGCTTGGAGAGCACTGGCTTTCGAAGCTGTCGGCTAAACATACGGCTTTTTCCCTATCGTCAAAAGCTATAGAACCGTCGGAACTGACCAGGGGAGGCATAGATACGACAGAGTCGGACTTCATCGACCTCGCCAACTGCCAGTAGGCAGTGTGCGAAGGCGTGATGTCCGACATTAGCTTGTCCCATCTTTGCCCCCTCAACTCAGCCATGCGCTGTTTAACCTCCCTTTGAAGTTGGCGCATCCTAACGCGGTTTGCGTCAGTCCTATACCTGTCCTATTGGCAGCATTTATGCTATTTATGCCCTATTGGCATTATTATGACATTATTATGTCCTATTTATGCCCTATTGGCAGCATTTTTCTCTCTCAACAGCTGTCTGAGCTCAGCAAGCAACTCAAAGCGGCGGTCATTTGCCGCTTTGACCCGCCTGGAGGATACACTGACGGCGGTTTTTAGGTGAGAGGTGAGATGAACGACGGCGGCAAGTGCCGTGTCTTTATTATCAATAACCTCCGGTATGTTTGCTAACTCCGGGGAATCCGTAGACTCGAGGTATTCCTCGAGTTTACGCCAGTCTGTCACGGTTTTGGTCAAAGTGACCTCTGCGTGTGGCTGCCCTAGCTGCATTATGACCGGTCGGTGGTCTTAATTAAGTTCGTGATGAACTTCTATTTTCGTGAGAGGTAGCAATATATTCTTTAAGAGAGCTTTATCGAGAATGTCCGGATTCTGGTTCCTCTGCGCGGGTATTCTAGTTGGCTCGACCTATAATGTCAAAGTTTAGATTTATACTTAGAGTTAGGAGGGCGAGTCCATTGTTATTTTCATTTGCGGCGTTCCAAGCAGAGTGCTTGCTATTTAGGTCTCCCGCTATTAACACCGAGTCGCTTAAATTTAGCAGTGCCTCTATTGTGTTGTTTGTCGAATTGTTTTCGAATGCGGGAGATATGCCGATATCACAGTGATGGGCTGATGGCCTGTCATTGCGATCTTGCAACCGGATGCGCTCATGTTGACAAGAGACGGAAGGTCAATTGGTACACAGTGTAGCGAAGACTTTTAATAGATCAACGTACCGCCCCCGCGAGCGGGGCGGTCGTTTCTAACTAAGCGATAGTTAGCTATCTTCGGGTCGCGTATGCTAGAGTTGAGTAGGGTCTCCTGTACTAACATTATATCTAGCTGATGGACTGAGACAAATTCCCTAACTTCGTCCATCTGTTTTTTTTAAGCCGTATGCGTTGAAAAAGCCGACAGCTAGCGATTTTGGTTTTGTTCTTTCGCTTATGTTTGTGTCGTTCATAATGGGCGAGACAAAAATAAATGAAGAATTATTTGCGGGAGGGGGACCTCGGGAAGTGAACGAGTCACTTTTTATTTACTAAGTTTTGGAGCTCTTCGTAGATGGAAGGGTGCTCCGTTATGGCCTTTAGCAGGTCTATTGGGTCTTTGGCCTCGCGCGCTTTACGGGCCCCTTCCCTGTTAGTAAGATATCTAGGTACTTATTAAATCCTCTTAAGTAAACCATACCGCGATGTAAAATGTTTTTTTTTTTTGATAACCGTGGAGGAAATGTTTTATGCACGAACGTTCCTTGGCCGGGAGGCCACCGAAACGAACAGTGTCGGGCTCGAATCTCAGAAGGAGAAGCATACCGACTAAAACCATCCACGGGATGCCCGGAGGCCTTTACAGCTTCGTCTAAGGAGACTTGCGAGGAGAGGCTCGCAAGTTAGAAGTTGAAGACAATAATGGCTGCTGCTGCGAAGCGCTGCGTCCCCTAGAACGAAAGAGATGACTTCCGACATGGGGGAGGGGCCATGCGATCCGAGGGCCGCAGTTGGTTTGGAGGAACCTCCTCTCGGATCGCCTTGTGTTAACCATTTAGTGACGACTACGACCACGAGAAAGTCTCGTGCTAGTCGTGAAATTACGACGATGGCGAGGTTGTGTAAGCCGCAGAACGCGGCTTGTGTCTATGTGTATGCGAAAGTACGTAGGGGGCGGGGCCTCATACGCATTGTTGACACGGGTGATTACGTCATCATCGTCTATGATGACGCATTTCGAGCGCCTCAATTGAGGTGGAGTATGGCGCGCGGGTGTGTAATTCCCTAACGCTGCCACTAGCGGATTTGTATGTAAGTTTGTCCTATCGAAGTAGTCGATGGAGAACTTTTTAAATAGCGCTGCCATTGTAGGCAGTTTGAGATCGCGATGCAGATCTACATTCCGCATATGTATGGGAGCGCCGGTTGCGCGGCGCATGAATCGGTTTTGAATCACTTGGAGTGAGTTCAAACGTACTTTGGGGACGTGCGCGAATACTATACTGGCGTATGACCTGACGGGTCGTACGCAAGTTGTGTATAGGCGTATTTTGTGTTTTAGCAGCATTTTGCTGCGGCTATTTGTAAGTGTAAAATGTTATTAACGACATCTAGTTTATATAAATAAAATTACAAAATGTATACAACTTAATATTGTTTTCTTTTAATAATATGCGTCTTAAATAACAGTTCTAAATAAATGTCCGTGACAGCATATATGTACATTTTAGAATATTTAGTAAATTCTTAACAAATTTGATACTTTAGTCGCTTTAAGAATATAACACTCGTAGATGAACTTTGTCTTTTATACTAAGTAATTTGTTGTGTTCATTTTGCGGTTTTTCTTTATAGCTAATTCTATTCGCAGCTAATTCCTAAGGACATTAGGCGTAAATTATACTTTATATTTTTAGTAAAAATATAATTTATCGTCCTATAGTATCTATTATACTTTTCGTCCGTTTTCAATTAGTTATATTGAAGTTGTTTTTATAATATTTTTATAATAATATGACTATATTATTGCATATCTAGTTATTTTGATTTAGGTTGTATGTAAATGTATTAAGTATGTAGTAATTTTGTAAAAGTTATTATTTTTGCTTTTATTAGGTTATTATACTATTTATACTATTATGTTTATAATTATACTATTTGTATGCGTGAAAATTTGTAATTTCTGGGCTTGGAAGATTATAATTGGTTCAATGTATCACTGATAATGTAAACAAAATGTTTTCGAAATGAACATCCTGGAAAGGTAGAAAGCTTGTATAGGAAATCATTCGTCAGCCGAAATCACAACAGCCGAGCGGTTGGGTGGTCAGAATTCAAGTCAAAAGAGTCCTGAGTTCGATCCCCAGGAGTTTTTGTCTAAACCTCTCTCTACTCCAGTTCAGGAAAGGGCTTTAAGATATATTTTTTTTAGTTGTACTTGGCTTCTCATCATCTCATCGTCTCATTATCTAGTTACCTTTATACGACTCAGGCTATCCCTCTACGGCAAAGGCACAGCTAGTGTTTTAAAACCGCTAGTGTATCCTATATTCGGGATTTTAAAACTTAGGTCATTAATGAAATTATTCATTTCAGACTAATTTCATTAACCTTAGTTTTAATTCCTATAATAATAACATCATAATTCCTATAATAAGATTATTAATCGCATGGGTAAATAACGATATATTAAGATAATTATAAGTTATTATAAGCTGTTAAAGTGGCAATATACCTTGTTATATAAGATTTACAATGCTAAGCGATAGTTTATACAATATATGAAAATGTCGGTTGCTCATGTTTTTATAAATTAAAAACCTTTATTAATGCTGAAGTCTGTCCATACGCAATGGGGCGGCGTAAACCTTATCCTATTCTTCGGAATTTCTATCTGAAATGTTTGTCAAATATTTGGTACTTTCCGAAGCTGTGGTATTTTTCATACTGTTACTTCCACTTTATTGTAAGTTAGTCAGTAAAAGTCACGTTAGCCGAGTAGGTTCGTCCCTATGGGGCACAAATTCAAATTTCAAAAAGGGCTGTACAGTTTACATAGTTGGCAAAAATGTCTTCGGTGGAATGCCTTAATTGTATGGACTTCTGTCTACCCCTGCATTGGGAATGGAGTGAATAATTTTTTTATTGCTTACAGTACGATATGTTTTGTACACTTATGGACCGGTTACGTATACTTTACTAATATTAGTTAAAACAACATTTGTGCCTAATTATTATTCACACTAAAACAATTGTCTGCAGGTTTTAAAATATTTAACGCTTATATTATATTGATAATAATGGAATAAAGGAATTTTTGATTCAGTTAAATATTACATCATCAGTACAACTGTCTAAGTTTCCATAACAATGTCACAAGCGTCCTTTACGGAAAAAATATGTTTCGAAAGGAGTCGTGTGTTATCGTCGCTGTACTGATATTTAAATAACACAAGTTAACATTGGTCCAGTATAAGCTGCGATGCCCTTGACTTTTAAAGACTACCTCCCGATGCTTCCGACGAGCGAGAGTAATAGTTTGGTGACGTATGGCCGTCCGCTTGTGGGAGAATATTGATCTATGAGAACTTAATAAACTAAAGAGCTGTGGGGTCCCTGCTTCGACTTCCAGAATCTTCAATGCAGAAAAACAGTTTTCATGAATTGTCTCGGGGCTGGTGTGTTTCTGATTCCATAACACAAATGCTTTAGCCACTTACTTTTAAAGCAGAGCAATGTATGTGATATGATATATTACTATCTATGTATTAAAATAAGTTGTGTACAAAATGGTTAAAATTAACACTACTAGAACCTAACAACTAGAACTACTACTACTACTAGAAACTAACAATGTTATAAAGAATACATAGGCTCAATGTCTCTCCACAAGAAGAGTGGATCATTAGATGAATGGAAGCGGCCTAAGTTACAGCTACCATCGTTGTTACCCTAACAACCGACGATGATAGAGCAATCATGTAAAACCATACCAAAATTAAATGTAGTCACGATAGCCGAGTGGTTGGGTGGTCGGAACTTCGAGTCAAGAGACCCGAGTTCGATCCCCAAGTGGCCGTACCAATGGATTTTTCTAAAACTTATGTACGAATTATATTGTTGGCTTGGACATAAAGACGGCGACGGGCTCACCACCTGTCACGTTGTCCCGAAAATATCTTCGGTGGAAGGTGGGTTGAAGGGACTTGAATGCCTAGACTAGACCTCTGTCTACCTCTGCATTGGGAATTGCGTGAAGATATTTATTTATTTTATTATTTTAAAATTAAATGTACCTTATGGAAAAAGTTTGTGACTTGAAGTCTTGACAGTGGTGCATTAAATACGAGTAATGTAATATGTAAATAATAACAGGTTAATCCACATTCATTTATGCTCAATTTATCCGTCGAGCATCGGTTGTTTTTTTGTTTTTAAATTATTAAGGCGGGAAAGCGTGTTGACAGCTGATGGTCAATGTCTTATTAGCAATATACATTGAATGTGGAATTTATGATTTTGTTTTTGCTTTTATTGAACAAGTACTATGTGAATGAATACGAATCTGCATAAGTTTGGAAAGTTTAAGTATTCAAAATACTCAAAAGGTGACTACACCAACAGGTCATATGATTATATATTATTAGCTATTAATACGCGCTTTAATAAGCTTATTATGAATGTGTCTGTGTAATGGAATCTTTGAACGTAATTTTCATCCAATTTATTTTATTAAGTAGAATTGAATTGCAACTTTAAAAAACTAAAACAACCCGCTTTTTTAACTAGTCGAAATAAAATTGTCTATAAATGAAAAAAATATAAGAAAAAATAGTTTTATCCCAATAAAGTCGTAAGGTATGTTCACAATAACTATTTTTATAATTAAATTATAACTCAGAAATATATTTAAAGTATTACATATTTTCTCCCTTTCATTAGGAATATTTATTTAAATATGTATATTATTTAGCTTTCTTACGTAATAAAGATTAAAATCTTTTAATTTTTTATTTTAATCATGCTCGATTGTATAACAGTGGTGATGGGTTAGCGCTTTATCAAAATAAATCCGTTTATTTTTGTTTAATTAAAAGTAACTACTTTCTTCTTTTACTCTCTAGGCTATACAGGGTCAAATATAATTATAAGGTAAATATCAGTTATCTTAGTTATCAGTTATTCAATACATCAGTTATATTTGACTGAAATACAGTTCTTATTCCTTATACTTGAAACTGACTAATTGACGACACGTAATATCGAAAAGTATACTTATCTATACTATACGGAGACTGACAATGTTCAGTTTTGAACATGCTGCTCAAGCACTAAACAAATTGACTGTAAATAATTAATTTGCAATGATAATGCATATGAATGAAACTTTTAAATATAGTCATTAATAATTGTACTAACTGTTAGTAAACTACTGAAGTGTTGAATTTCGCATTATAAATAAATGAAGAATGCGGAATCTTTAAAACAGTAAACAAAACATTTGTATACGACTTTACATTATATTTAAGAATATCAAAGCGATTGGATTTTCCATTCTACCGGAATACATTTTTTCGTGAATCATGTATGTTTAGCGGTCACTATTCATCTCAATGTAATTGGTGAAGTTAAATCATGTAACTTTATAATTTTTTGCCATGTCAAAATATTTTTTTAACAGTTTCCTGACTGCTATTACTTTTTTTCTATGAATTATATATCTTCGATTGAGTAAGTACTAATAAAAATATTTACGCTTGGGAGAATAAATAAATAAATAAATAAATATCTTCACGCAATTCCCAATACAGGGGTAGACAGAGGTCTAGACTAGACAATTAAGTCCCTTTGACCCGTGACAGGTGGTGAGACCGTCGCCGTCTTTATCTGCAAGTCAACGATGTAATTCGTACATAAGTTTTTGAAAAACCCATTGATACGAGCCTGCTACCTGGGGATCGAACTCGGGTCTCTTGACTCGTAATTCCGATTACCCAACCACTCGGCTATCGTGATTAGAATAAATAAGAATAAATAAAGATAGAGAAGATAGAAGATAAATAAAGATAGAAAATAGAGAATAAATAAAGCACTTTAATTGTTTTTATTAAATAACATCTAAACAATTCACTGCTTAATGCGTGAAAACTCGAGCTTAGGCTGGCTAGCTAGGTTGTTTTTGTGCGTTGCTTGGTTTACCCAAAGTAGTCACCTGAAACATAGACAGCTTAGGAAAGCGACAGTATTAACGAATGACATATAGACTGTTGATGTAAGTTATTAACGACTTTTAAAACACATCACAAACAAACCGTTTCATAATAGTATTAGGAATACTTTACGAAAAGCCTGTAGTCTATATGTCATTCGTTGATAATGGGTAAATTTTCGCTTAGCTATATACACGTTATTGTTTATGATGATTACCACAAACACTCCCAGTTCCCAATCACTGAACTCGGCGAGCCAATTAGTTATAGCACTTCCAGACTCCACGCACTTTAGATACTCTACTTGTTATTATTATTAAATTAATTCTTTATCTATCTGTGTTTCGTGCAACTCGTTACCATTATAGCTATAAATTTTATTATGCTGTATTTTATCCTAGGCCGACGATATTCCTCAGGTTCGACGATAATTAAATGACTTCGAAGTATCGTGATGGAAGCTTTCAACCTAAAAAGCTCTCTCAATTATTTTAATCCCGAAAATGTGCACAAAATATAAAAATATAAAGAAGTGGACAAAATATAAAAATATAAAGAAGAAACGGCTGACCCGATAGTTGGTAGTGATCCTGGCTTCGCATTTATAGACGTTGATTCGTCCTTCGCTAGAGAAGACTTTTGTGTAATTTATATAAATTTTTGTACTCGAGTCAAGGATGTATATGTATGTATGTAAAATGAAACTGCAAAATGAAATTTATAGTTGATTTTGACACTAAGATGATTGGCACCTTCAATTAGGTTGTTCCAAATAAGACTTCCAAAAAGTTGGGAGAGAGTAACAATTGTGTAGACCTCTGTCTAGTTTAGTATTGGAAAAATGGGTGTAGATGAAAAAAAAACGCCTTCATTCGCTCAAGAATTATATTTAAATTGGATTCTGTACGGTACTACCTTAAAAGATTATTTTGAGCACTAAATGGTCGACTAATAAAAAGGTCAGGAACTTCATTACTTATTATGTATGATTAAGTATTTATCCAGTTGATTACCATTATTGCTATAACGTGGCCATTCAAATTGGTCTGTTGTTGGTTTAATGACATAATGGTATGTCATCGGTTTCGATTTTCACAATTGTCTTTTGGAATCTCTTTTTGTAGGTTGCGCAGATAAGTGCATACGTAACCTTGATGTATATGGAAATGGATATTCTTGCTACTATTTCAGCAGTTTTAGGCTATAAAAAAACGGTGCAGAACACTGTTAGATATGTGCTTTATTTTATAAAGCCAATTGGAGGCAGATACATAACAGTGGTAGAGCCACGCATCAGCTTTTGTTGTTGCATGAATGGGCCGGCTCGACCGGGGAAGTACCACGACCTCACAGAATACCGGCGTGAAGTAGAAGTCTGACAAACTTCTGCGTTTCGTCTAGTGAGTGCAGGTAGCCGGAGGCCCCCTCTCCTAATTTCTAAGGCCGGCAACGCATCTGCTATGCCTTTGGTATTGCGGGTGTTATTGGGCGGCGGTAATCACTTACCATCACGTGAGCCAGCTGCTCGTTTGCCTCCCTTTTCTATAAAACAAAAAAAAAGATACTAAATCAGTCAGGGTGGCAATAAACGGCGTCAGTGAACCACGGTGCTTTTGTTTAACAGTGGCGAACGTGGAGAAAAAGTTAATCTGGGAACTGGATTTGTTTGGATTACTGTCAGCTATGTCTATAGTGTCCGGCACATTAATTTGATTTCATTATTTACTTAAATAAATAAATATAAAAAGAAGGGTAACGAGTAGCAGCGTCTAAGGGACAATGTGTCAGTCGAGTGTGACACTTATGGTAAACCCGCCTCATGGCCTCATGTGAAAGGCACTTTACTCGGAATATATATATATATAAAATATATATATATATATATATATATATATATATATATATATATATATATATATATATATATATATATATATATATATATATATATATATATATATATATGTATATATATATATGTATATATATATATATGTATATATATATATAAAATATATATATATAAAATATATATATATATATAAAATATATATATATACATATATATATATATTTTATACGTAGATGATTAACTATAGAAAATGATTGATCGAGTAGGTGAACGTCTCCTTCTCCTCTTCCTTTTGGTTACACGCTCAATAATACACGAGCATATTCTATCGTCTTCAAATTTCAATCAAACATATCACTGCCTTATACAGTCGACAAAAGTGAAAAAAAAAAAATTATGAAATGTTAAAATAATGAAGTAAAACAATATATCATTATGTAAACACACTTCGTAAGCACACCAATTTTTGCTTTACCACTCCGCCCCGTTTCCGCTGACGCTTTGATTGCGCCCCGCTCCCGCCATTCTGTCCGCTGACAATGCGGCCGCAATATTAATATGTATGCGGCTCGTAATACGACTTATTGGTAGATAGAGATATAAGATACAACCTTGAAGTTTTTACTCGTCTCAAAATCACCAAACGTGTCTAAAGAAATATTCACTTCAACAATATTTATGAGTCCTTCGCTTTATCCGTTACAATATCAATTCCAAATTAATATATTAATCTATAAATAATAAAAAATACTCTTTCAACTCGTAACTGATTTTGTTTGTTACAAAAATATCATGATCGAAGTTTAATAGGCCCAGAAGTGGAGCAAACTTGTTTTGCCAACACGTCGTGTTGCTGTTGGCCCTGAGCTGTGGGCCGTGATCGACGCCACCGGCAGAAGATACTATAATTAGAGCTTTATTTTCACGGTACCTACACAGTAAATCTCTCGGCAGCTTCATGTGAATAAACCTGTTAAGTCATAACAACTGCTTCCTTTTAAAGATGTGAATGTTACAATTGGTTTGGAAACGCTGTACAATTCCGTGTCTGTAATGTAATTTATGGCGGATTGTGTAATGAATTATATTTGTTGAGTGTAATGCAAAGAGGATTTGTACAAAAACATGTATTTTAAAACTAAATTACTTAAAACTTTTACATTGCTTTCGTTGTAAATACAGAGTGAAACTGTATAAGTAATTTGGCCAGGATATAAATAATGTGCTTATACACCACTTTTTTCAATTTGCCTCTTCACTACTTGTTACTACTTTTTAAATACCGGGTTACCTTTCAGCGACGAAAGTTGTAATTTTCTTGTAATTTAAAAAGTAAAAAGAGCACAAAATTTACCAAACAGGACGATAAAAATAATAGGATACATAATATAATTTAATTTAGTTTTTCCTTTATTAATATGTAATTTAATAAAATAAATAATAAAGATTTTCACGCAATTCCCAATACTGGGGTAGACAGAGGTCTAGTCTAGACAATTAAGTCCCTTCGACCCACCTTCCACGACCCACGATCCCCAGATGGCAGGGCCGTACCAATGGGTTTTTCCAAAAAAACCTATGTACAAATTATATCGTTGGCTTGGACATAAAGACGACCACGGGCTCACCGCCTGTCACGTTGTCCCGAAAATATCTTCGGTGGAAGGTGGGTCGAAGGGATTTAAATGTCTAGACTAGACCTCTGTCTATCCTTGTATTGGGGATTGCGTGAAGATATTTTTACAAATACACAAAATAGCGCAAAACATGAGCTACACCAAACTATCACCAAACTACAAATTCAAGGTATAATTGGATGGTCTATCAAAACTAATAAAGTTTGAAAAATCCACAAGTGTATACCACCTTACCTTGATTTTTAATACCAAAATCAATAGTGTTATAAAATAAATTTTGATTTATTAAAATATATTTTTTATTGTTTTATTAAAAATTATACAATACTATGTTATTGCAGTATAGCTTTAGCAAACACCTCGCTCGACGTTTGAAGGAAAGAGGCCGTGATGCTTACTTTTTGTCGTTTCATATTCAATGTATTTTATAACGTGCATCGTGACAATGCAGCAAGTCTAATAGGTTCTCTTTTAGATGGAATGGGTCATGTTAGGATGTTTTACTAATGTTAATATACAAAAATATTAATGTTTTGAAATTCTTTTAAGGTTTAAAATATTAAAATACAGATTTGTGTTGTTTACAATAATAAATTTCTTCTCCCTTATATCCAATTCTGGGGTAGGCGGAGTTCTAAACAAGTAAGTTATTTCGACGCACCTTTAAATTGAACTTTACTAAAACTTATTTGGGACAACGTGACAGGTGGTGAGCCTATCGCCGTTTTATCAGACAAACTGGTCTTATCAGATTAATATAATTTAAAACCTAAAACCGAATTCCAACCGAAAGCGAAAGGAACAGATTCTCAATGTGGCAGGTTTGAAAGATCTAAGGTCAGTGTCTAAGGTGCGAGGGGTCCAGTAATAGCAATTCTCGTTAGGGAGGACCCTATGTCACGCAGTGGAATTTTATAGGCCGTTATTTATGTATTTATTCTTAGCAAAGCCCCTTTAGTAATTCGTTATTTTTGGCTACATTCCAAGACTGCTTTTAAACCATGTAATACAGTGTTGTAACGAATTCCCGAAGCGACTTGTTAGTTAGTATTAGTACAAATATAGCCTTCATTATTTTCGTTTCGTCAAAGCGGAGTAGCAGTTAATCACTTTATAGGCGCTAATAGTACCAGCGTCGCATAAAATGCATTCTAGTACACTAGATAAACCTCTGTTAGTGCCTGCCATTAAAGGCTTGGCAGACGTCACAAACGAGTCATTTACATTTAATGTAATTGTCTGCCCTCGCTCCTAATAAAGTTTCACCCAGATGTTTATCTTTTGACCTAATGTAGTAAAAAAAGTACAAACCAACATAGTAGAGACCATCGAGGGACCAAGAGTATTTTATTTGCTTGCCTTTTTCGCAAATAGGTAAAACATTGGTCTAGGATCCTTTTAGTTGGATCGGCGATACAGTTCTATTAGATTTCGCACCAGAAGCTGCTGCCACATCCATTACACAAAGATACAAAAAAAGTATGGCATAATTCTGACGCTGCAATAGCACAAAAATTATTTAAAAGACAAAATACCTCACAGCATTTGATTGTCAATCGGGACAGGATAAACATAACTCTAAACGTAAACACACGTACATAAGTGAATGAATCCTTATACTTAATATTAAAATAACATGTCAAGTTTTGAGGAATAACTAGACACATTTTTACACACACACACATATATATATATATATATATATATATATATATATATATATATATATATATATATATATATATATATATATATATATATATATATATATATATATATATATATATATATATATATATATATATATATATATATATATATATATATATATATTCATATATATACCAAATATTATGATATATCGTACTTTTTATTTTAATCCCTTGGTGAGTCTTGCAGTGTTTCACCTCTTTATCTAAAATGCAAACATCCGATTCCCCTAAATACATTAACAGGATGTTACACTTTACAAGTTCATGTAATAATAATCCACTCTGTTTTCGCACTAATGCGTTTGAGATCAGCTGTTAAGTAAGCTAATGGTAAAGCCTCGAGAAGCCTTGCCGAGAGGAACGAGATAAGGTTAAGTGCCTACTGCATCGCTGTTCAATAATTTGAAATAAAACATATATTTTCGCGCCTTATTCTCTTACCAGTTTCACTTTGGTTGTTCTTTGATTCATTAAACTTCTTAAAAAAATATTTTACATAATGTTAGTTTAAAAGGCATAAATTATGCAATAAATAATAATTATAATTATTACAACGTGGGCAAACAGGAAGAAGTGTTTAAGACGTCGCATTTTGATTAAGTAATCGACGATATAATACATACGTTAGTAAAAAGTAACCTCTAAAATAAATTGTCCTCCTCGTCTCACTCAACCAGTTAACTGTGCAACAAAAAGTAGATTCGATGACATTTGGATGTATTATGAAGGATAAATTGAAGTGGACTTTTACGAAACAACAAATAATAGTGATTTTATTATTGGATGCAAGTGTCAAGCGACTCCTACGCCTGACTAAACAATTTCTAAGGCGGTCTCAGGAACAATAGGTATCTACTACAGGGCAGTATTAGCTTATGAAACTAAAAGTAATTTTATACCATAAAGCTTTTTAAATACTTTAAATATATTTATCTACAAATACATTTACGCTTCTTGTATTTATTACATTTTTATTTTCCAATAAAAGTACTATTTAAATGTATATGAACGCTTTAATGAAATGCTTTTTAAAAATATTTTCACGCCGTTCCCAATACAGGGGTAGACAGAGGTCTAGACAATTAAGTCGTTTCGACCCACATTCCACCAAAGATATTTTGGTACAACGTGACAGATGGTGTGCCCTTCGCCGTCTCAATGTTCAAGCCAAAGATAAAATTCGTACATAATATTTTGAAAAAACTCATTGGTGCGAGCCTCCCACCTGGTGATCGAACTCGGGTCTCTTGACTCGAAATTCCGACCAGAGTGGTCGGAATTTCCACTCGGCTATCGTGACTGTTTAAATGCTTTTTAGTATTACATATATGATAAAATACAAATCTTTTTATTATCAACTCTATAGAAGAGAGGCGTATACATCGGTTTTGGTGGTAGTAGCAGTTTTAAGGTTCCGGAATTGATAATAGACTTTTTCTCGGGTCCGTGGTGGTACCTTCGTCGTTTCGGATTTCATAAATGCTTTAGCTATATACTCGTACTTTAAAATCAGAGGAGTATATGATGTTGGCGTAATCTGATTCTACATTTATTTTACTTTAATTTTTTTGTATTAAATAGTTTAATGAGTATCCTTATAATGTTTGACTATGTAGTTATTTTTACTTCATAGAAAATAATAACAAATCTACATATACATGTCTACCCTCCACGCCACATCGCCAACGGGGTAGGTGCAATACTTCGACATTGGTGTATGATGAAATGATAATTCAAATAGAAATAATTAATGGAGCATATTTACATATATGCATTAAAAACATTAAAAAGTCACGATAGCCGAGTGGTTGGGTGGTCCTAATTTCGAGTCAAGAGACCCGAGTTCGATTCACTTGAGAATGGGTTTTCCTAAAAAACTTATGTACGAATTATATCGTTGGCTTGGACATAAAGACGGCGACGGGCTCACCACCTGTCTCGTTGTCCCGAAAATATCTTCGGTGAAAGGAGGGTCGAAGGGTCCTAAATGTCTAGACTAGACCTCTGTCCCAGAGCCTGTATTGGGAATTGCGCGAAGATATTTTTTTTATATTTACATATATAGTTACACTGGCCTTGCTGTTTGTAATTTTTTTATATAAGTATGTTATTTTGTTAAGTTGCTAGTCCTCAAACCATACACTTTTTTTCATGGGTTTAACTAGCAGTTTTTCAAGATCATATTATAACGATAAACTGAGTTATTTAAAATGTTTTACTAAATCTTTATTAGAATTTAATAAATTTTGATTTAAGAAAAATATGAACGCATAGTTTCGGTTGTATCCAAATCAAAATTATTGTTTATGTCTTTTGAGATTGCTTAATGTGGAAACTTATTTAAACAACATGTTTTCTTAACTGTAAAGATTAAAAAAAACGATTTAAATAGACGGTAGTTTTTATTAGTATTTGTAATAAAAAATAACTATTTCATCAACCGCCCGTTCTGCTTCTTACCCACGTCAACGCACAGAATACTGAGATTAATAATTTTTGATAGCGTAAAAAGTATTGTAACTAAATATTGGTAGAATAAAAGGTACACAGCCTTCAACTGCCGGCATTAATTAATTTCCTCAGAATTGTACTTACAGATTGGCGTTCAATCTAATGAGAGGTCGTCCTAAAATATATTTGTGCGAGATTATACCTTATTCGTTGAAACCGTTAATTTTGCGAATTTTGTGACCTGCTACTTGCTACAACAGCTTACTGTACATAATTACCGTTAAACTAAATCATATGAGACAAGTGTTTTTATACCTTAAAGTTGTTATGGTCTTTTTTGGGCACCAAGCAACTGCGGAAACAATGGCTTGTTTAGGTACATCCGATTAAAAAATGTAATTAAGCGATTCAACTTAGCGTGTAATAAAGTGGCCTTGGGTTTTTAGTCATTGGTATCTCTACGTGTACAGGAAATCAAGGATTCGTATCTATACGTGTACAATAGAACAAATAAAACAGCAAAAACTTGCTTGCTTCGTAACCTTTTTGTTACAATGTTAATTAAAACTAGTCTTTATATGTTTAATTCATAACAGTGATTAACTTTGCGAGTCCTTGAAAAATATGATAATTTCAGTTCTTGATATACTGTACGCGATTATTTATAAAATAGATGATCGTTTTGAAGCAAATTGAGATGACATTCTAAAATCATGTATGTACATTTATATAACTTTAAGTTTGAACTCGATTTAATATCTGGTGCGATTAATTTACATGCAGGGCGGGGAGAAGTACTAGTATAATTACTAGTTCGATTCTATTTAGTATTCGAATAGTTGAAACGTTGCGTAGCCATACGAGAATGTAACTGAAGCACACTGTTGATGCAATAATTTAATGAGCATACAATTCTCTGATTATCAATTATTAATACCATGTTTTTCATCGGATCGTCGTGAGCCGTCGACATGCAGAGTAAGATTGCAGCCTCACGAACTAACATATCATAGAGTTTTACATAGCATATAGGCGAGAAGGACGTCACAATTTACGGTTAAATGGAAAAATGTATTATACATATAAACTGCCTGTGGGTCTTTAATTATGTACATGCCTGTGGTCCTGACTTGATGTCCATTATTTGGTATGTCAATAGCGTCAAAGGTGCGACATGTATTGTATTGTGATATTGGTTACCTGCACACACCAGACGAAACGCACAAGTTTGTAAGACTTCTACTTTTTATTTATTTATATTCAGAAAAAAAAAAACAAATTACAAGTGAAAATAACAATACACTGTACTATAAAACCAAGTGGTTTTTTTTGTACAATGGAGTTCGTCCATACAGATAACATTATTTAGCAGTTTACTTATTATAAACCAGATAGTTTACATTAATATATAGGAATTTTTAGTGAGGGTAGATTAGGTGCGAATGTTTTTGTCGTTATAACAATGACGAGCACATAAAAAAAAGAAATAGAAACAAATGCGTTCGAGTGTCCTAAGGTGTGTCAACATTATTATCAATTATTTCATATAATTATCATGTAGCAAAGCTAAGTAGTAGTTAGTTAATTTAGATTTGATGTTGTTTGGGTTTATTTCGTAACGTAATGCGGGTGGTAATTCGTTTATTAATTTTGGAATCATAAATTCGAGTGTGCGTTTTCCATAGTTATTCTTATTATACACAGGCACATGTATTTTTTTATTAGAGATAGCGCGAGTACCTTTGCTATGTGATATTAGAGTTTGCAGGTCTTTGTTAAAAAACTGTTCTTTTAACAGCACATATTTGATTTTGTCATGGATTGGGATTATTTTACAATACGCGAACAAAATATGGTAGTTCTTTTTATATTTACTTTTTACTTTAGGAGGGACGATTATCTTTAGAAACCTTAATTGAAGTTGAAAAATGTTGTCTATGTATGTTTTGAATGTGAATCCATAGCTACTCAAACCGTACGAAGTTATTGATTCAACTAAAGCTTTATATAATAATAATTTAATTGGAAAGACAATTTTGTTTTTAATTAGTACAAATTTTGTCAGAATTGATTTTAGCCGGTCACAGACGTTACTTATATGCTTTTTCCAATTTAGTCGGCTATCAATTATGAGACCTAGGTACCTATGGTTGTCCGTATAAACTATTGACGGACAATAGCACATAGATTTTATTTGACATGAATGTAAGCATGAGTGTGAGTGTGCTATGAGATTAGGCACTGTTTTAGCACGGTTATGAGAAGAGCTGATATACATTATTTTAGTTTTTTTATCGTTTAAAACTAAACCAACATCGTGAGACCACTTAATAAGAGATGTAAAATCTTTTTGCAAACGTATAAATGCGACTCCAAGATCGGCATCAGCCGCTACTAGGCACGTGTCGTCGGCAAACTGATAAATTTCACAGCTGTCAATTAAATTTATTAAACTATTAACATATGTTAAGTAGTGTAAAGGTCCGAGTACTGATCCCTGTGCAGTTCCTTCAGTTACAGGTTTTTCATAACTCCAGTTTTCAGCGATCTTAACTTTAAAACGTCTATTTTCCAGATAATTTTTACACCATTTCTGGACAGGTCCTCTAATTCCCGATTCGTCCAGTGATTCAATCAATGTCTCGTGTTGAAGTGTATCAAACGCTTTGCTAAAGTCAATAAAGACTACTAGGATGTGTTTTTTACTATGCAAATGTTTGTTCATCGAATTAGTAAAGTTGCTCAGGAGCTTAGTGGTGCTTTTGTGTGGTTCAAATCCGTATTGCTTATCATTTAGAATGTTATTAGAACCATAGAATTTTAGAAATTGATTTGACAGACATTTTTCAATTATTTTGTCTAAGGTGGGTAATATGGTTATGGGACGATAATTTCCATACTCCTTAAGGTTTCCTTTTTTGAAAATTGGCCTTACTATTCCAGTTTTCAAATCATGAGGATATATTCCAGTTGTTATACTGGTATTTGTTAATTTGGCTATAGCTGGTGCAATTTTATGTCTAATGATTTTTAGGTCACGTGCACGAATATTATCGATTCCGGGAGACTTGTTGTCATCTAGTGATTTTATTATTCTATTTATTGTATCTGAGCTTACTTTCTGAAATCTAAATGTTAAATTTACCGGCCTACGGTATGAAAATTTTTGAAGTAACGGAGTTCTGCAGTCAGTCAATATATTATGAACACTCTTTTTAAATTCATCTGCAAAATTATTAGCTATCTGTACTAAGTTTGTTATACTGTTCTCAAAGTTGTTCAGAATAATATCGTCAATTGATTTTTTAACCCTTCCTGTCATATTGTTTAAAATATTCCATAAGTTTTGAAGATTAGATTTATTTTTATTTATGTTGGTTATCAAGAACAAATTTTTTGATTTTTCTATTAGCTTACTAGCGTGATTCCTAGCTTGATTGTATTTTAATCGTTTTATTTTATTGTTGCTATCATTTTTCCAATCATTAAATAATTTATCTTTATAGAGGCAACATTTTATAATTTTATTATTTATCCATTTATTTTTATCCCTATTTGATACACTCTTAATTTTTATTTTTATTTGAGATTGGTTATAACAATTTTGTATGGCATTTTTAATAAATTCGTATATTTTAATAGGACAGTACAGATTTTTAATAGGCTGCCAGTCGATATTGTTCAACAATAATTGCAGTTTGTTATTTTCATATACAGTTTTAAATTGCAAATTATCATCCTGTATCTTTGTTGTTTGACTAACGCAAGCGAGTACTACCGCACGGTGATCAGCCAGTACAATACCTAAGGCCGCTGTAAACAGTTCTTGAGTGCGGGATCGTATAAAAATATGATCGATACAAGACTTTGTTAATTTTGAAGCTTTAATTTCAATACGTGTAAAGTCCGAGATCCCACACTCAAGACCATAGCTTGACAGCATACTTGTATATTGATGTTTTATAGGATTATCTAATTTGGTGTCTATGTTAGTGTCTCCTACAATGAATATATCTGTGTCTTTATCAACTGTTTTGATGATACGTTTTAACTCTTTTACAAATAGATATCTAGGGCTATTAGGTGGACGATACACTGCACACAGAGTTGCACAATAACTGGATTGTGTTTTTATCGTAATCATTAGGCTTTCAAAATTAATCGTGTTGGTTTTAATTAATGTAGTTTTGTGTTTGTTGTAAATATACATAATAATACCTCCCCCTTTACGTGATTTGCGCAACTGTGTGTGCATTGTGTAGCCAATTATCATAAACATACTACAAAATGTATCTGTTAGATTAGTTTCCGTCAAAATAATTACATCAATAATTTTTTTACAAGATAATATATAATGTTCTAGGGTAGAAAAATTTTTAACGGTAGATCTTATGTTAATATGCATGCAAAGTAGATTGACCTTTTTTTGTGGTACATATTTTAAAAAACAGTTTATATCCTCGCAATTAAACAATTCGGTTATGGAGTCTGTATACAATGACATAATTTTTAGAGAAAAGAAATAAAGTTTCAAAAAAAAAAATACAAGTAAATAAACGATTATAACCTTATCGTGCCAGTAGGTCTTTTATGTCTTCTATTGATCTAATTCTGATAACTTCTTTGTCTTTCTCCTCCTTTCGGGCCAACACTACACCTCTTTTACACCACACAAACTTAAACGTATTCTTAAGTTCACTTTTTGCATTCCAGAGAAGCATTTTGTTGTGAGACGTAAGTGCTTCCCGAATGAACACTGGTATGTCCTCAGATGTTCTTGAAACATTAGTAATTATGTCTTTCACCTTTAGCCTTTTATTTTTAGCTTCCGATATCCACATATCCCTTATGTTTTCTTCTTTCATTTCGACAGTGATTGAACCGGGCCGGTCCTTTCTCCCCGTGTTTCGCTTTACGTTAAGAATGTCGCTGCTTAGCATCTTTAGTTTGCAAGCAATATTATTTGCAATATCTGTAACATTTTCATTGTCTACCTGAGGCACATTAACGACTTCAATGCAGGATGATAACCTTTTTGATCTTGTTCATTTAATTTTTGTTCAAGTGCAGCAACTCTGGTTTCTAGATTTTTATTTTTATTATTAAGTTCGACATTCTTACGCTGTAGTTCTTTTATCAATTGTTTACAGGCATCCACAGTTTCAGCTACTTCCTCAAGCCTATCTGTATGATATTGAATAGAATCACAGATGTCTTTCATTTCTCTCTTCATTGCTGTCTCCACTTCCTTCGATATGGCCTTAGCCAGCTTTTTAACGTCCATCCGAGCAGAATCACTTATATCTTCTTCATCTTCATCACTCGGAATTATAAACGATATGCGTCTGGGAGAAGATTTATTACACTCCAGACAGGTCCACTCAAGATTTTCCGTAGCCCGGAGAGCAGATAATTGTTTATTCGTGAGTCCTGTACATTGAGTACTACAATGTACAACTTTTTCACATTTGCTGCACTCAATACCGGGACTTTTTTTCGTAACATTTTTTGAACATCTTTCGCACTTGTTCATTTTGAGGGTATTTATTTAAAACTCTCGCGCACTCGACACATGCGGCTCGTGTTCTCGCTAGTGACGAACTCCAACTTCACGCCGGTATTCAGTGAGGTCGTGGTACTTCCCCGGTTGAGCCGGGCCATTCATGCAACAAGAGGTAATGCGAGCTAAGAAAGATGTAAGAGCGTTGCCACGGTTCGGCAAAGGTCATGGGTTCGAATCCCGTGTCTGATGAAATTAAAATTTTTTTTTCTCTTAATTATAAACAAAAACTTCAGCATAATTTATATGCTTTAAAATCAATAAAAAATATTGCATAGAAAATATAAGTCTATACGTACGTAGTTTCTTCAGCAATTTTCTTCTTCGTCAGAAAAACTATATTATTAGCAAACGATAAACTGTCCCTATGAAGAGGAATAAAGAATTCGATTATAATCATACATATTTCTTCACGTATTTTCTCCATACTGTACCCCAGTATCGACAGAGATTTAGACAATCAAGTCGTTTTAACTTTCATATAAGTCTATTTGGGACTACGTGGTGGTGGTAAGCCTATGGTCGTCTTAGTGTCAAGTCAACATCCATGTTTCAAGTACAAATATAGGCAAGGCAAGGTCACAGCAAACAAGGCTATCGGGTCGTCGGCTAACTAATATTAATAGCTTAAACATTAGCTTAAACATAAATTTTATATGTTGATAAGTTAGTTTACCTGTAAAAATTTTCGAAGGGAATGATAATGACTGACGTTAAATTTGGGACTAAATATTTTTCTATAAGTAAGATATAAAACAAAGAACTATCCTTATGTGTGCCAAAGGGAAGGACACAGGTAGCTTTCTAAGTTTCAATATGTCTAACTTTTATCTTCTTTTAACTGCTAACTAGACTAGTCTTTCTAATTTTCGATCAGCAATTCTGCTATTGTGACTCCGAAACAAATGATTGAATTGATAAGTATTTTAAGATTTATCGACGTAGGTAAAAGTTCCCATTGAATAGATAAAATTATCTAGATGACCGAATTTTTACTTTTTTAATTGTCATTGAAACAGTGTAACTTACTATCTCAAAATTTGCTTTTATCCATATAAATAAAACATAAACATAGAATTCTGAATATTCCAGGAGATGCAATAATATGAAGGTTGAGTATAGATGAATATTTTCTTAGAAAATTTTAGGTTAAATATGTTATGTAGCCGCTAATTCTTAAATCTGGTATTCATAATAAATATCACAACCTACTTCATCGACCTTAAACTTATTTTAATAAAATCGGTTTACATACGAGTAAAATGTTGTCAAGTCAACAGAGAATTAGCAGAAATATTCGAACATGGATTAGAATTAGCTACAAAGTAAAAAATATTGTATAATCTGTTATTGAACTTGGAACCAATTATTAAGTTATTTTATAGGTAGCTGTTAAGTAACTAGCGTCTAGTTACTCTAAATCTTGTTTTTTATTGATTAAATAACAATATAATGTTGTGTTTGAAATGCCGCAACTTACGTAGGTTATTTATATTTACTAATGAAATAACAATTCTAAAACAAATCATAATAGTGATGATAATAGAATAGTCATTATATTGCATTAGTCATTATATAAAATACATCAATCGCAATGCAACACTTTTACGAGAGGTAGGTAGCTTTTGGTTACTAAAGATGCTTTTATTTTCGCTTAAAAATGTTTATATTGTTTAAGTTACAAATATACGAAGGTTATCGATGTATTGTAAATTATTAATGTTAAATAATATATATACATACAGAAAAATATAAGTATCTGTTTGTATATAAGTATTTGTTTGTAATTCCAAAATATCAGCTTTTTACTAAATCCAAATGAAAGCATATACGGTAATTACATAAAAAACATTATCTCTGAAACGGCTGGACTGATTTTAAGGGGAATTAGCTGATATTAGCAGATAGCTGATTTTAAAAGGAATAACTTAGGCTACTTTAACTTCTAAACCGCTGGCAAAGTCGTTATTTGTAGCTAGTGTTTAATAAGAATATAACACTGCTCACCGACTGATTACAAAATTAGCGAGTATGTTCCGCAAAGTTTGGATATTCACGCAGAAAGATTTTACATAAAACTACCTCATTAAAGTTTTTTATGCCTAATGCAATGTTATTTTTTTAAATGATCCATACCCAGATCTATTTATCTACTTTTAGTAGATAAAATAATATTTATAGACAATATCACAAATATTGCTGCGATCCCAAAATAAGTAGCTAAAGCACTGGTGTTATGAAATCAGAAACAACATACTACAAACAAACAAAAAAGTGGTTCTCTACAAGGACTCGACCGGGTCAGAGGTCTCAGAGCTGACGACACCTTGGAAGCCAGTGCGAACGACACTCGACCGGCGAAGGTCATAAAAACACAATTTTTTATGCATATGCATATGGTATGTTATTTTCATATGGAAGTGTGAATATACTTATAAGGTACTGAACAAAAAAATTAAGAAGGAATTGAACAAACGTCGTCTCCTACGTCTCCTACTCAAGAGCAAGTAATTTAAGAGATTTTGTTAATAGTTGAAGTTACCATAGCCGAGTGATTGGGTGGTCGGAATTACGAGTCAAGAGACTCAAGTTCGATCCCCAGATGGCAGGCTCGTACCAATGGGTTTTTAAAAAATTATTTATGAATTATATCGTTGGCTTGGAAATAAAGACGGCGACGGGCTTACCACCTGTCACGTTGTCCCGAAAATATCTTTGGTAGAAGGTGGGTCAAAGGGACTGAATTGTCTAGACTAGACCTCTATCTACCCCTGTATTGGGACTTGCGTGAAGATATTTATTTATTTATATTTATTTATTTATTTATTTATTTATATATTCTTTATTATACACCACAATTTAAGAAAAAACACAATGACAAGAAACAACAAAACGGTACAAAAGGCGGTCTTGTTACTTAAAAGCAATTTCTTACAGACAACCATGGTATAGAGGCATATATAGAAGTAATCAAGAAAAGAAAAGGAGGGAAGTGCACCGTTATTATTAAAAAGGAATGACTAGATGATGGTAGCCGTAATGAAAAGAATTGTCAGGAATAAAGAAAGAAAGAAATTGGTAGAAGGCAAGAGGATAAAGCTGAGAAAACAGAATTAAAAAAAATTATAAAAATAATATAGGAAATTGAGTCAGATATCAAGGTAATGACATTTGAGGAGGAGGTATTTACTATTTACTGTTTCGAAACTCACGGACTGTTTCAGGCGTTACTAAGGAAATCAAATTAAAACTATAAAAAAAGAATGCTGGTCGATCAGAATTTTTTTTAAATGTATGTAAATTATTGGAAAATGTATGAGAAATGTTTTTCATAGCATCTTTGACGTCTAAATTTTTTCAATTTTTCTATTCTATTCTATGTCTACTAAATGTGTAATAAAATATGGTCTAAAAGACTAGAGGTTATGGTGAATATAAAAAATATTTCAAATCCCTAATGATCCATTTTAAAGGTTTTTATTAATACTGAAATAAATATTTATTTCCGCAAACTTATCAGCTTACGTTTGTTGACAAGTCTTTGCGATGATATTTTCTTGTTAGGTCCAAAGGCCTCACTTATTGGAATTATGAGTTAAACCAATACTCCTAGTTTTTGCAATCTACTCACCCAGCTTCCTTTTGTGACTTAACTTATTCGCAGAATTTATAATACGCAATAACATACTCTACTTATTTCCTTGATAAAAGGTATTAAGGCTTAAAAATATTTTTTTACAAAGTTGCTCTGGTGATTTTCCTAGTCACAAATTATTATTTTATACTACTCTGTCTACCCTACTGTACTGTACAAATGCGGGTTGCATTTGTACAGTACAGTAGGGTAGACAGAGGATGACACAATTTAGCTGTTTTGCCATCCAAAAGTATATGTCAAAATAATTTCCAGAAAACCCCAAAAAATTCCTAAGTAAAAACTCTGGAACTTTTTGGGTTGCGCGAGCGTAACAACGTGACAAGTGGTGTGCCCATAGACGTGTTATTGTTGAAAGCATCGGTAATTTACCTACTTACATAAATATGTACATACACACACACCTGACGTAGCCGAGTGGTTGGATGATCGGAATTCGAGTCAAGAGACCCGAGTTCGATACCACGTGGCAGGCTCGTACCAATGGTTTTTTTTTAAAACTTATGTACTTTTTATACGGTTGGCTTAGACAATAGACCTCGACGGGCTCACCAATTGTCAAGTTGTCTCAAAAAAATCTTCCGTGGAAAGACAGTTGAAACGAGTTATTTGTCCTTGTATTGGGAATGGTGTGAAGATTTTTGTTTAATTCATATTATATAGGACCATCTGTCATGTTGGCCCAAATAAGGTTCGGTGTTAAGTGGGTCGAAAGGACGATTATGTCTAGATCTTTGCCAACACCAATATGGGCAATGGTATAAATCTTTAAATTTATTAAGTGGTAACGATTCTAACTTTTTTCATTAAATCCAAAAATTTTAAGACTAGTGAATGTAATGTACTAATTTGATTTCGAAGTTTTATCCAAAATAACATGTAATGTTTACCTTATGTGGCCGACTAATTTATCTCAATTTGAATTAATTAACATCAAAGTGAACTGGGATCCCATTACCCATGTAAAATGCGGAGTAAAACTCCGAGAAAAAGGAAAAACTGCAAGACTTGGTAACAGATGTTGTTTACATTGGCGATGCAAATTATCCTCACTTTATTAACATTAAGCTTTCGCTCTCGCCAAAGCCTATAAGCGTCTCCAGAGACCCCTCTAGTGTTTAACTTGAAATATTTATGTTCATACTTTATATGCCACAAAATCTGTTTTCTTTCTCAAATAGTTTTGTAATTAAAAAAAGCCACCTTTTAATTCATTTTTAGAACATTTATTCTCGAGCTTATCTCATATTAGTACATAGTACTGTAATGTTATTTATATTATTATTTAAACTTTTACAATTTTATTTAATTTTATTATTTAATTTTTAAATTTTTTTAAAAAATTTATTCAATTTAATTTTATTATTTTTGTTATTATAAACTTTTACAATTTTATAGGAATTGGGGAACGAAGTTACGTTATTTTTTTAACAATGACATTACTATGAGAACATGTAATGTAATCTAATAATTTGAAGGACATTCTTCTGCCCCCGACTTTGTTTGCGTGGACTTCAGAATTGGGTCCAGATAGAAATGAAAAATGAGCGAGTATAAAACTTTATTGAGTAAATAATAAAACTGTATATGAAGTATATGTTAACTTCGTTTGTAAACAATTTTTTAATTTTCATGTGTGCCAAATTTCTTCTTATTTTGTTCAGTCGCTTACTATCAATTATTTTACTTAGATTGTCCGACGAGAAGATGAACCAGGACAAAATTAATGCATATACATAATGTACATAATGTAATGTATATTATACTACACCTAACTATATATTATCCAATTTCCGCTGATTTTTTAGCCGTCTCAAAACTGTGACATGTCCTGTATTATCTCACGGAAACAAAAAACTGGGATAAAAAGTTTAGTAATACTTACTAGCTCTTAAGTTTTAGTTTCTGTCAATGTTCAACGAAAGAAAAGTCTGACTAATCTTCTTATTTTCCTGAATAAACGTGAGTCTACTAGCTGTTTTCTCTCTGTTAGTTTTGACAAATGCCGGAATGATCATCCAAAAAAAATTCATTCTT
The DNA here is from genome assembly GCA_029286605.1 of Sericinus montela. NCBI lineage: Eukaryota > Metazoa > Arthropoda > Insecta > Lepidoptera > Papilionidae > Sericinus > Sericinus montela. The sequence goes on from JAGSMR010000004.1 coordinate 5,095,823, forward strand.
TGATTGCCTAGAAGAGATCGCTATGCAGCGATAAGGCCGCCATATTGTACAGATTTTTTAGTTTTTAATTTTTAATGTTTTTCGATTTCGTGGTGTACAATAAAAGTATTTTCATTCATTCATTCATTCATTCATTCATTCAAAAAAAATTAGTCTAATCGAAAACTACTATTTCCTTCTGCCAGGTTTAGTTATGAAGGTGACCTTAGTTCCATAATTTTTGGCGCTCTATTTTTATTATATTTCTTAACTACGGTTAACAGACTTTAAATAATAAATATCTTCTCGCCATTCCCAATACAGTGGTAGATAGAGATCTAGACAATGAAATCGTTTCAACCCACTAACACTACTTTAACAAAATGTAAATAATGCTGGACAGTGGTTTTACAGAACGAGAATTTCAAAAATCATTTTAAATTTTGATACCAAATACAACATGCTTGGTATCGAGTCTAATACCCGACATCTGTCCGCTTGATTTTATTTTGGTAGTCTTTGGGGTTCTTGCTACTTGTCTTTTGTGACATATGTAAAGGCTACTTACTTTATTCAAACTCATTTCGTTTTTTAAAAATTGCATTGCGAGATGATTTAAAAATGAGTGATTGAAAAAAATTAATAAAATAAATAAGAAAATTCTAACCACAACATAACTATATCTTAGTTGTAATGCGTTATTTTCATGCCCATCTGTCAACTTGTGGAGTACTGATAATACTTTACCTGTATTTATTTAATTAATATTTAGCTGCAAATTGAGAATGTGTAAAATGAGTTCATTTACCCACATTTACTACTCCATCTATTTTATAATCGTTCACAGGGAGTAGACTCCAGTCGTGTGTCGAAGCTAACACTGTCCCTGTCGTTATCGTAAGAAGCGACTATGGGAAGAACCTATGAAAATGGTAACAGAGACATAGAAAGGGACACCGTCTCATACATTGCTCTTATCCAAAAGTAAGCAGCTTAAGCACTTATAATATGGAATTAGAAACACCGAAGGTACCACAGACACCCAGACCCGAGAAAGTGAAGAAGAAGAAGTGAGTTTTCAAGTTTCAGAATAGTATTTTCAACAGGCGACACCTTGAAAACCGGTGTATATGCCACTCGTCCACGGAGATCATCAGAACAATTATTTAAGAATTATTAGTATTTAAGAACAATTATTGCGAAATAAAAGACAAATTAATGCTGCTTCATTTTCGATAATATTTATAACAATTTATCATGTTTCTTGACAACCTCTGACTTATTGCCCAGAAGATGTCAATTTAATCGAAATTAATGATAATTGTATACTACAGTCGTATACAATTACTCACAAACATCACCCCAAATATAGTTCGTGTGTTATTTGGTTGCCTTTATCGAGATGATTAAGTATATACATTTATTTGTGCATACAAGCTAGTGGTAGACTTCCTCAGTGCATTTATATAATGTTTTAGTTAATTGAGAATAAAACGTTCCATTTTAGTTCTCGGAGACGATCAAATACGGGTCTTCTTCTTTTGAAGTGATTTGCGTGTGTCATAGTTTACAGTAGTCACTAACCATCAGGTAGACTTTTAGCTTCTTAATCATTTACCGTATTCGAGTTGAGTTAAGTGTAACCATATTATGGAAAAAATCAACTAAAATAATGTTACAATTTAGTAACTGCATTTAAGATTATATTTAGAATTCCTTGACGAAAAGAAAATAAGGCAATATTTCTTTACATACTTTTTTAAAGTCCTGTAAAATTTTAATGCAAAAGTAGCAGCTACTCTCTTAGGCTTCTTTAAAATTGATAATTTTCTTAAAAGATAAATATCCGGATTCCGAGTGGTCTTGACTTTCTTATCTTCGAGTAATGTGCATAGGAGTTACTTTTCGAAAGTAAATCGAGGCGTGCTTCAACTTATATGAGACAATATATACATTTTTATACCGGCTTTATCTTTCCTTGCGGTACAAGAAAAGGTATAGCGCTGATTTATTTCTGAATTTTACATTTAAAGTTACAGATAGAGGAACTTATAATAACATTAAAATAAAAATACAAACATACATATACAATACAGATACTCAATACATACCTAGCATAACTAGATAGGGTAAATGTATGCATTTATAATATAATATCAATTATACTTTACTTAATAATAATACTTTATAATAAGTCACGATTTATTACAAAACAGATAAACTGAACGTTGCCTTTGCCTCGCGTAAAGCTATCCAGTGGTGAAACAAGGCAACAATTTTAGAAGCATCACTATTGCAACATGATTAAAACTGCACTATGCCATCTGCAAATATACTCTAATTGGCTTAACAACTAGGATGTGCTCCTGAAACATTGAATGAATGAAGTTTCAGTTAATTGAAATTAATTACTGTCATTCAATAACAGTAATTAAGTCTTTAGTGTCATTACTGGTTATGTATCAGTACATGCAGCATAAGTTATATATATACATACAAACTATCAGGGAAAAAAATAAAAAAATAAAGAATATAAACTATCAATTTCAATAGACAAGTGTAGCTACGCACCTACCGAAAGCAACGACATGTTTGAATAAATATAATTAGTTTTTTTTTTATATACGTAAATAGGGGTCTATCTCACATATTGCTTTGATCCCAAAGTAAGCAGCAGAAAATTGCGGATTGACGATCGCAGTATTAGTAATTGTATTCTTGTAGCTAAGCAGAGATTGTTATTCCACTATCTATGGATAGCCAATTGCCACACGGCATTATTTTAGTTTCTCTTCATTACTCAGTTTACCCGAAACTGGATTACTAGGTGTGTATGTAGCACACAGCGTACCGAAGATCGATGAATGCAGGTGGTTCAGGACTATACTCAGTGGCAATCACTGGAAGAGACATAAATGTAGCAGTAGAATTTTGAGACAATCTAATGAAGATGATACTATGAACAAAATTATTGTCTCCTACTGCTCTGCTAGCAGGGCTGCAACAGCCACTTACGACCACTTTTTTATTTGTCACCTTTGCTTTTTCATATTAGTTTATTTACAGTTACGTAAAGGGTTTTGTACGTCAAAATAAAAAACGGAACGCTTATGGGATAACTCCTCATACCGTCTGTCTGTCGGTCACAGTCAATTTGCTTCAAATCTACCAGAACAAAGAAGTTGAAATTTTTTACGCATATCAATGTCTGTGACTCAAACACCGAAGTGAATAGATGAATTGGGACGTGAAATGTTATGAGAATCATACATTTATTGTTTTGTAATTTAAAAATATGATTTATCTTCAAAAATTATTCAAGAAAATAGACGAAAATTGATTGTTTCTACTGTAACTACTGTAGCTATAATTATGCTGGAACACCGATAAGAAATTCACGATCTTTAAACACTGTAAATCTTTGAACGGAATGTGATAACTTTTTACGAAACCCTATGACAGAGTTCGGCTCGCTCTAACCCCGGTTTTTTTACGATATATACTAATATTTCTATATCAATGAGTTCCCGAAAATAGCGCCTCAGTCTATTAGCTATAGTCTGCTTTAAATTAAATTTTATTTCGATCTTTCATTGTCTTAAATTTCACTTTTTAATTACGACGTTTCAGGTTTTTTAGCTCTCGTAAAGCTTCCAAAACCTATAAAATCAGTTATTTATTATTCATTTCAAATTTTTTGGCCTTCATATCAATATAAGAATTCATGGAGAGGAATGTTAAAACAAATTAAATTTATATTACAAATATAAATTTTATATATAAATTTATATTATAGTTATAAATCTTGACAATTATCAAATATTGACTCAACATTAACCTGTCGATTTATACCATATCGTCTATATCATAAACGAATTTGAATTAATTTATAAAATGCCATTTTTAAATGCAAAACTAGTTGTATCTTCTGACTGATTGTAGAACTGTACAATAAGATTTTGTCCCGAGGAAACTTATATTTGCCAGATACATCCGGCATAAATTGTTTATTATGTTCATTAAAAAAATGATAGATGAAAGGATTATTTATGTATCAATTTGTTTTTGGGAACTAATATACGCTTTGTATTGTTAGCTGTAATTTGTAATGTTAATGTTTGTAATGTTATCGGGTCAATTCATACATGTTGTTTCATTAATTTCTTTTGCGTGTTCATTAGATTGTAGTAGCTAATAAAATATATTTTATTTACTTTAAGGTATGCATAAGGTACGCCAAGCTACCCGGAACAATGGATTTAAATCATGATACTTTTTACCAAATCTGTGTGATAACTATAACTTCATTTAACAACTAACTATAACTTAAGATTAACTATAACTTAACAAATGCCAGCAGCTGTAGGTGCCTACGTTGCATAACGAGCATAATCTTAACTATTCTTCGATTTTGTACTTCTATCTGAAACGACTTAATTGACCTCTCATACTACAGAGGTGGACCTCTCATACCCCTCCACCTATGTCTACCCCTGTATTGAGAATGGCGTGAAACTATTTTTTAAGTACATGCATTTATTAGGAAATGATGTGGCTAACAAGGAATTAACTTACCTGATTGTAAGTAATTGTCATATATATCGACCCATCGAAGAAGCAGCAGATGCCGACCTTTAAGAATGGAATTTAGAAAATAACAGAATGGCTTATGTAGTAATTTATCTGACCTTTGATACGCATAATATGATGCCTCTAATTTAGGTAGGTATTTTGCGTGGCAATGGCACTTCCGTGGTTGAATGGGTCAAACCGTTTTAATTTTGTGAAAACGTAACCATTTCTTTCTTAAGAAGTCACGATAGCCGAGTTGTTGGGTGGTCGGAATTTCGAGTCGAGAGACCTGAGTTCGATCCCCAGGTGGCAGTACCAATGAGTGTTTCAAAAACTTATGTACGAATTTCATCGTTGGCTTGGACATAAAGGCGGCGACGGGCTCACCACCTGTCACGTTGTCCCGAAAATATCTTCGGTGGAAGGTGGGTCAAAGGGACTTAATTGTCTAGACTTGACCTCTGTCTACCCCTGTATTGAGAATGGCGTGAAACTATTTTTAAGTACATGCATTTATTAGGAAATGATGTGGCTAACAAGGAATTAACTTACCTGATTGTAAGTAATTGTCATATATATCGGCCCATCGAAGAAGCAGCAGATGCCGACCTTTAAGAATGGAATTTAGAAAATAACAGAATGGCTTATGTAGTAATTTATCTGACCTTTGATACGCATAATATGATGCCTCTAATTTAGGTAGGTATTTTGCGTGGCAAAGGCACTTCCGTGGTTGAATTGGTCAAACCGTTTTAATTTTGTGAAAATGTAACCATTTCTTGTATTTATGCGAACACTACTCATCTAAAATAAAACAATTTTTGGATTTTATCGCGTTTTTATTTAGTTTTTTAAAAACTATGTTTTAATTCTTATTGTTTCTTTATGAAAGCATTTTATAAAAGTATATATTATATTTAGAGAAAATTATGTTTTAGCTTCAATTTAATAGTAAGTCTAATATGGCAGTCTGCGGTGGCTAAAATGTGAGTGACACAATTTTGTAATATAAAGGTAGGTGATATTTTATTATTCATAACTATGAGAAAACGGTATGAACAAATTGCATTACAATTTTAAATGTTTTCTAAAGTATTCCATATTAAAACAAAAAGTGAAAAACGTTTGAATTCCACAAATTGCAGCTGAACGGTCCATATTAAACGTCATTAAATTTGCTGCTGTCTTCACAACTACATCAACCAATGTTATAAATTTATTAAATACCATATCAGTGTATTTCAACCCATTTTTGAACAAACGGGTAGGACTGCTCAACATTTTAGCCGAACACAGATAAAAGCTTACAATAAATGAATATTTTTACGTATGCTCCCAATACAGAATACGGGAGACCGAATATAATTAAGTCCTTTCGACGCATATTTCACCGAAGTCTTTTTGGGACAAAGTAACAGATGGTGAGCCTATCGCCGTCTTGGGGTCCAGCGGTAACTACATAGATAATTAAAACATGTAGATATATATTTAATATCTTCACGCCATTCCCTGTACTCGAGTAGACAGAGGTCTAGACAATTTAGTTCTTTCGAACCACCTTCCGCCGAGGACATTTTAGGGATAACCTGACAGGTGGTAAGTGCCGCCATCTTTATGTCCAAGTCAACGATATAAATCGTACACAACTTTTTTTTGAAAAAACCCATTGGTACGAGTCTTGGGGATGGAACTCGCGTCTTTTGACTCCTATTCCGATCACCAATCCACTTGGCTATCGTGACTTGAGTCGTGATATACTTCTATCGGTACTTATTTGCATAGATAAATATTTATATATATTTGTATATACATGAGTCGAGTACAAACGTTCTTATTTATTTCACAAAAATTGTCCGTAGCGGAATTCCAACCCGCAAACCTTAGCTTCAAAGGCAGGGTAACTAGACAGGTCGTTGTTATATATAGTTATTTTCAGTATGCATACATTTAAGTAAATTTTTCGTGTTTATAGCCTTATTAATAAGAAGTGGTTTTAAATACCAACTAAGCTATCACGTTCCTATCGAATTGCAATTGCTATAGTGATATAAAGTGACAAATTAATTAAGTGACTCAACAAGTGACTAAAAGTAAAGGGTGCGTCCTCGCAATAGACTTAATGATCTCAGATCACTAATTTGAAAGAATCAATTATAAGAAGAATGGTCGTGATCGATTAATGTCGTGCAAAGTACACAATACAAACGTATGTGAATTAGAAAAAAGCTCTCACTCTTTACTTTTTAGTCTTGTTCTCTTCAAACATGTTGTTTATGTCATGTTTTTGTTATTATTTGCGCAGAAAAAATTGAAAATGTGTTCCTGACGATAACTCTTATGCCTTTAGTGTTTTCATTAAAACTTGTTACTTCAAGCACAAGCAGCTATACTGATTCAGAAGACAAAGCTGTTAACGGCAATAAAAAATATCTGTGTGCAGAAGTAATAAAAAACATATCAACGCTTACTGAGTTTTAATTTATAAAATATAGCAAAATACTCTACGTATTAAATATCTTAACTTTGTAATGTCCTTAACATTATATTTTTTATTAAAGCAATAACATTTTAAATAATTTTTGTTGCCACCAGATACTTTACAAAGGAAATGCGTTTTGAATCAAATTCTATTTACTTATTTAAAATTGGTAACATTGTAGTAAGTCAGTTATAATACCCAAGATACACGCATAGCTTAGACAGCTCAGTATTTTTCGTTAAGGTATGCACGAATACAATGCGGTCTGAACATGTAGTTACTTTACAAAACATTATTCAAAGATTTAGTTTCAAAACGTAACCAGTAGTTGAGAAATGATTTTATCTGATTTTTTATCAAAGCAAATTTGCATTCGATCCGTGACATCGCGAGCTCGTGTGCCGTTTTTAATACAAACGTTTGTAATCGCCTTGTTTCTTACATTTTAGTCAAATAAATCTCTTTGCCATTTAAGTGTATGTATAACGCTTACCCTGTATACATGATCTGCATTACTGTAAGTATGAAGCAATAAAGTTGTGTAATTTTTAGATTAATATCGGAATTGCTTTTATATTGATAAGGATATGAGAGATAAGAGGAAAGAAAGATATAAGCTCCAGAAAGTTCTCACGAAAGCATTGATTGAGGAAGTGCGTGAAAGGAGTAGAATGGAAGCGGACGAAAGGTTGTCGCACAACTTCAAGGAGAACTCCAAACTCTTCTGCAAAGAGGTTGGAAGGACCCGAAGTGGTGCGATAGCCTTAAGAATGAATAAAAAGCCTTCGGGAACATATGACGTCCTCTCAGAAAAATCGGACGTCATGCAGCGATGGAACGAATTTTATAGAGAGATGTATGCGTGTGGTGATGGGAGGCACAATGCGGATTTAGACCTGGAAGAGGATGCACGGATCAAATGTTTTCTCTCTGCATGATCACGGAGAAGCTTCTGGCTGCTAACTAGAAGATTTTCTGTGCTTTTGTGGATCTTGAGAAAGCATTCGATAAGGTTGTAAGAAAAAAAATGTGGGAACAGTTGCCGGGGTGTGGTGTGGATGGTCGATTGCTAAGGGCTGTGCAGTCACTTTACTGTGACTGTAAAGCCTGTGTGCGGGTAGGGCATGACCTGTCACCCATGTTTAGCGTCGAAACGGGCGTAAAACAGGGTTGTGTCATGTCTTCCTGGCTGTTCATACTGTATCTCGACAGCTGTTTACAGAAGTTGAAAGATAGCTGTTTGGGTGTGAAATTGGGTGACATTAAAGTAAACTGTCTGCTGTAAGCTGATGATGCAGTGCTTATTGCACCATCAGAGGCAAAACTGCAGGCATTAGTTAAGTGTATGAAAGAGGAATGTGAAATTTAAGGTCTCCGTTTGAATTCTAATTAAACTAAGGTTCTGGTATTTAAAAGGGACGAAGAAAGAACGAAGTGCGAAATTAGGGTAAATCAGGAATGTCTAGAACAGGTGAATGAAATTGTATACTTGGGGAGTGCGTTTAGCCGGGATGGAAGATGTGATTTAGATGTGAACAGGCGTGTCGCTGCCGGGAACAAAGTTAATGGTGCCGTGACTGCGTTAATGAAAAGGCAAGGCGTTGTGAAAAGTGCACGCCTTGCAATACATAACGCAGTGTTGGTACCGACTTTGTTATATAGCAGCGAAACCTGGGTATGCCAGAAGAAGCATAAAAGCAGGTTGAATGCAGTGGAGATGCGATCTCATCGTAAAATGTGCGGCCTTACCATGGCCGACCGAAAGCGAAACGAAGAGATTCGCAATATGGCAGGTTTAAAAGATGACCTTGTCTCAAAAATGGATAAGGGCGTGCTTCGATGGTTTGGGCACGTTGAGCGTGGAATAAGTGAAGAACGAATGGTGAAGGAAATATATAGCGCAAAATTTAATATTAAAAGGTGTCGAGGTAGACCGAGACTAACTTTCGAAGACCATGTGAGCAAATTGCTCGAAGAGGGGAGGGTCAAGAGTATTCGAATACCTAGAAGTGCATGTATGAAGAAGATGATGAATCTGAAAGAAGCGAAAGAAGTATGTAGGGATCGTGACACTTGGCGATCTGTTCTCTCTGGCTACCCCGTCAGGGATTGTGCGTGAAGATAAATAATATCGGAATTCCAAAAAAATTTCAAATCTTTGTAACTATATTTTTAAATATTGTTTGTATTGATTTGATACATTAGTTCGTGGGACGTTCGATGGGAATGTATATAACACAGTCTACGTAAAGTCATAGAAAGAGTTGAGAAAATATTTTTCTGCTATATTGTATACAATTATGGTTTTTGTAAAAGCATACATAGTTAAAATAATAGGTGTAAAGACATTAAGATATTTATTCCGACTCTTTATTTTAGAAGTAACAGAACATAAATAAAATTAAAATAAGAAAAAAAAAAAGAGAAAAATGAACTGAGGTAGATAAACGTGTAAGAACAATTTAAAATATCTTATTATATTTAAAACACTATTTATTCGAAGATTGTTTGGATGATGTTTATATGTGCAAAATCCTTTAAACGATACCTTTGGTTGACCAGACTTGCAGGCCAAAATTATCGTTAAAATTCCCACGCACACGCCCAGGTGTTATTAACATAATGTGATTTCTTTGAAAATTTCATGGTTAAATATATAGATTTTAACAGCGACTTTTAAAGAAATCAAGGAAGAAAAGCTTTTATGGAATCAGCATAAATAGACAGCACACAAACAATAATTAAATGGAGGACTGAGAAATTAGATTGGATATTTTAAAGTTCTTCCATGATAATGATATTACATGGTCATATAACAACAAACACCAATCAGTGTTGCGATACGGGCATTTTATCTGACTCGAAGGTAAATTATTAAATTACTCGATTCACTAGGCTGCTAGAGATTTAAAATAAATTTTGCTTTAGTTTTTTAAAATTCATTTTCAACATATTTTTAAAGTGTTCCTTTGAATATTCCGGTATACTCTTAAGTATTCAATTGTGCTAATAGTAATAGATTTTAATATTTAAGTATTAAAACTGTATTGTATTGTCATATTGTTTTTTGTACAATAAGAGAGTTGTCGTAGAAAACTGTTAGTGTGCTATTTATTTCTTAAAACTTAGATAAACAGTATATGGTCTTAAATAAATAAATAAAGAAAGAAAGGAAGAAACTTTCAAGATTGAAAGAGTTTTTAGGTCGGGGAAAATTTATCTTTTATAGAGGTTCTTACTATAATAAATAAAATAAATAATAAATAAATATCTTCACGCAATTCCCAATACAGGGGTAGACAGAGGTCTAGTCTAGACAATTGAGTCCCTTTTACCCAGCTTCCGTCCTTTGTCCCGAAGACATTTTCGGGACAACGTGACAGGTGGTGAGCCCATCGCCGTCTTTATGTCCAAGCCTACGATGGAATTCGTACATAAGTTTTTGAAAAACTCATTGGTACGAGCCTGCAACCTAGGGATCGAACTCGAGACTATCGACTCGACGTTTCTTACTATAATAATAACCCTAATAATTCTGCGAATGGGTTAATCCCAGTCAGCCTCTCTGAACATCTGAGGTGACTGTGACTCCGTTACGGATCGCTCCGAGCTCAAATGCTCCTCGATACGGCCCGCATAGTCCGCCGGTTTCTCTCCCTGTCGCCCTAATCCTCGGCCGTCTGGTCTCCCCTGTCGAGGGTTTCCGTCTGGTTGGGCCTTAATATTTATTTATTATATTTATGTTTTTTATTTTTAAATGTGTAAAAACCCAACCAGACGAGAAAATATAGCAAATAATCTTGAATAATAATAAAATAATTCATATATAGATAAGTATAATGTTTTTCTGGTGTGTTTACTTTCGCATGATTAAATGGAGACAAAAGCGAAAATCAAAGTATATGTCTGATTTTGAATAATGACGGATATAAATTTTCTGCTTAGATTTTAACAATCCCCATACCTGTCGACTGCGCCGCGTGAACAACCTATTTTCTATGAATAAGTAATTTATGCCATGGTCTTATTATTATTTATTCACAAAAAGATACTATATACTATATTAAATAATTTAAAGATACAATATTCACTAAACGATAAAATACAAAAGACACTACAATAGACTTGGAAAGGCTTAGTGATGGGAAGCATCACTAAAAGTTTTATTTACTGCAACTACACACTGACATTACGAACATTTTTACGCTAGGCATATAAAAAAACAATATTGTGCTTAAGAGGTTTAGTTAATTCTGAAAATTCTTATGTTATGTTAAATAAATGCCACATACGTTCCTTTAACCGACCGATACTATAGTGAACAAATGACTTATTAATTTAAATATTATTTATATATTCAGAAATAGATTGCTTGGATTTTAAGGCCTCCATGTGACTTCTGTGTTTATTTCCATTGGATTATCTATTTACATCTGTTGGCTTAAATAAATGAGTTAAATATTATTCTGTGGAATCTAGTTTGGGAGAAGATAGTAAGTATATGAACACTACGATAAGATAGCTCATTATTATAAGCGTATATGGTAATACCGGGTACGCACCGAGATGCTCGATGCATACCTGACCAGTTACTGTTACACCGAATAAATTCGACATCTCCGACCAACTTTACCAGTTCAGAAGTAAGAGAATAATAAATCGCTTTCAACGAATCTCAATTAGTGTGGTCGTTAATCACAATGCATCTTGTTGAAATTTTCAAGTTAATTACATTAAAAGTTCAAAATGTCACCCGAAGAATAAAGGATTATTCCAAGATTAAACCAAGATTGATATTTTCTATCAGTATATTGTGAAAACTTATCTTTTAATAATCTGTTACCTCACTTTTGGGATGATCGTAAAAGTTGAAGAAGAGATATAACAAAAATCTGTTTATTTTTTGTTATGAACCTTAGACTTGATCTTTTACAACACGTGATAATGCATCAAAATTAAATCATCAAAATTACGCCGTGTACGTTGTCTATGTATATTATATTCGCTTAGAAAAGTTCCACCTTTTTGAAATTTCAGTACAAAAGTGGATTTGTTTTTTCTTTTGTACAATAACTCAATTTCAACTATGCCATTGTTAACGATAGCCATGATAAATTATGGGCGGAATTGTAACTACCATAGATACCTGTAAAACGAATACTTATAAACGACCATGCATTAAATGGGCGGAAAAAATTTGACAGCCATTATGTTTTGTCATGACATTATCATACAATGAGCCTCCGAAACTCGCACTATTAAGGCACAGTTTTTACTGCCCTTGGAAAATGCATTTGATGATATTTTTTTTTGTGTAGTTATGAAAAATTTATTTTATAAAATATTGCTTAATCCTGTCCTAATAAATTAAATAACTAAGCATTTACTTTTTAAACTTAGGCTGTAAAAGGTGATAACCTAAAACGGCACATGATCAGGTCACCATAAATTGTAATAGATTCTAGTAAATACATAGCATTTTAATATTGTATTTCTTTAGATATTATTAAGCTACTTTGAAGGTTTTATGACTTATATTAATAGAATTGCGTACCCACACCGGCTCAGTATTGCGAATGCTAGTTGTATGGGCAATAGATAGCTTTCTCTAGAAAGTATGTCGCAAAGTAACAAAATGTATTGACTTGACTAGGTAGTACAATGTTTTTGTCAAGAACATTTTTATCTCATAAAGTACCTACTTAGTATACTATAAATAATTTTAGGTTTATTAAGACGAAATTAAAACTTTTTTTATTTATGTATTTAATGAAGACTTGTTTAAGTTTATAATGAACGCAGAAACTTACAAAAAAGAGCAGTTATAATTAGTTTCAGTTGATATAAAAACATGTTTTTCCCAGAGAAGAACCGACAAGATACCCGGGGGTAAACTTTTATTTTATTAGTTATTTACAAACATAACAAGACACAGCAGCCAGCCAGTAGGCGGGCACTTGGTATTTAAGATTGAAAATGCATAGTAGAACCTATCTAATAGCACACCTTTTAGGGTTTTTTTTAAATTTAAATATAGTATTTGACTTTTGAGCCATATTTAGATTTTTTCAGAAATACAAAATTGATGATTATAACTTTTTTATATATATCATTTAATACATATTATTATTACATTTTGTACGTACACATTTTCAAAAAACAATAGAAAGGAATTGTCAGGAGTCACATAGCCAGGATCGTCGTACTACAGATCGGTAAAGTAAAATACCAGGACTTGATACTATGAAAGTACACGAAATAAACTTATTCGCAAAGAGCGCAAATTGATCAGTCAACTTTTTGATCTTTCTGATGGTAAAAATTGCAGTCATGGGAACACAATTTTGCACTTTGAAACTATAAATATTCCGAGGAATAAGAATGCTTAAATTATTTATCTTTTCTAAATTAATTGCGACTCTCTGCAATAATTTTGAATATTAAAACTGAAATTCGCTGCTGAATGATTTCAGCTGCCTAATACTTACATCCCATAAACTTTAAATATCAATTTCGCGCTTTCACGCCTAATGACTATTCATGTCATGATAATGGGGTTTTAGCTCCTTTTCTTTTTGGATCATAATATGTACACCGAATCATCATTAATTATATGATCTTCTATAAATACTCTTACCAGTATACTACTCTTTAGACCTTCGCTTTGAGATGTATGAAGATATGATCACATAGATCATCAAACATTTTGAAATTAGTATTCTATAATCTTCCCAATCTAGATTTTCGTTTAATAAGTTTTAAAATAAGTATGTGTTTTGTGACCTTATTGTCATGGAAATCTTTCCAGGCCTGATAAACACTGGACAGTAGTTTTATTTCTTCTCCTTCATCGTCCTTTTTTAAACCAAATTATCATTTAAAATTTTATTTTCGCTGTACATTGTTTTGTGAATAGAAATCTGTTCTAAACTACTAAAAACGTGTTACATTGAAATGTCTGTACAATTCCGTTGTTAATGATGAAAATAAAAACTATTGCTTACATAAGGCTATGTTCGTGATGATTGATATGTATTATATGGATTGTTTATATGATATTGACGCGCTAATAATATTCTCAATATGTTAAAAATAAAAATCAGGAACATGTAGACATATATTTTCGTTGGGAAATGACTGTAGAGTTTTGCATTGGGCTACTATTAAAATATTTAGTGATTTCACAAAAGGACACTATTTATACCTTTTTAAAATTATTTAGTTAATAGTATGGATAAATCTCGTACTTTGTAAGAAGTTAGCCACACGCATAGACCTACAGTGACAAGAATATCTTAGGTTTACATAATTAACACAGAATTACTAATTGCTGTGTCAGTTATGCAGCAAACGTTGAACTAAAGATTATGTCTCAACGTCTTTATTTTAGAGCAATGCACAAATACATCTTCATAAAGTACTATTTTAAAAAAAATTATAAATTACTAATATATAAATATATAATAATAATAATATCTTCACGCACTTCCCAATACAGGGGTAGACAGAGGTCGAGTCTAGACAATTAAGTCCCTTCGACCCACCTTCCACCGAAGATATTTTCGGGACTACGTGACAGGTGGTGAGCAAGTCGCCGTCTTTTTGTCCAAGCCAACGATATTTGTACATAAGTTTTTGAAAAACCCATTGGTACGAGCCTACCAACTGGGGATCGAACTCGGGTCTATTGACTCGAAATTCCGACCGCCAACCACTCGGCTATCGTGACTGCTATCAGTCACTGCAAGACATAGGCTTCATATATTCGCTACGCAAGCGGATTGGCGATCGCAGTTCTAGATACTTTGGAACTTATAAGTTTCCGCCAGTTACAGGTCAACTGAAATTTGATCTCGTAAATGAATATTTTTAAATTATAATATAAAATTGGCTTATACATAAATGAATTAGTGCCATTCCTTACAGACAACACACCATACTTCAAATTACAGTAGGGTTATTTAGGCGTGATGATTTCTGTTATATCAATAAAGATTTTGTTATTATATTATAAGGCACTTAGGTCCGGCATTACAGTGTCATAATAAATGATTTATGCTATGCCATCTTTGACATTGCATCCATACCTTAACGCGTACGCGTACTCATTTATACGAAGGTCACAGTCACAGTCACATCTTACAACTCGCTCCTATTTATTCGATTAAAAGCTTTATATAGTCTTTGATAAATCAGTTATTGAAAGTGATCACGATGGAATTTGACCGTGGCTTTTCCATCTTTGTATTTTGATTGCGACACTTCCATTGAACTGAAGATCTCGGATGCTATACATTTTTATAAAAAGTCCTGCTAAATAGACCCTCCTGATTACTCTAATATATATCAATCAAATATAATTTACTAGGTTCTTAAAATAAATGTGATTGATACAAGGTTACTTGTTTTACTTGAGGATTTTAAAGATTAATTGCTGATAATTAGCATTCAAATTAAATAACAACTATAAAAATAATTTGAAGATTAATATTAATAATTTGTAGCTTTGTAAAACAAATATTGATTTCAACATTGGTTGAATAAAGCTTATTGTATATTTTTGTTTTACTGCGTTTTATCGGCACCATTTTTTATTGAATTATAAAGCTGCTTACAGTAATCTTTTACGTGAAATTACGCCATAAATTACAGGTGCACTGGTGTCAACGTCAGGTCGACCAATAAAGGAGTAAAGTGTAACAGTGATTAATAACACACCCAAGTCTTTTGTAATGCTGGCGACACTTCAAAAGAACTGCAATCGCTCTTTTTACATGTAGTTTATTATGGTGAGAATGTAGAGATCAGACATGTTTGGTTGATAATATGGCAGTAAATTTGACTGCAGTAGGTAGAATTAATCGTGGCTGTGGGAGGGCGACGACAAAAAATTATGTCTACACTCATCAATTATGTTTTTGCTGCATTTATTCAATTTGCTTTCATACAATTATTATTTACTGTTTTAGTTACGAGTACTTTTTGATTATTATATTAAAAAAATTTTTTGAAAATATTTTTATTTTATAATTATTTTATTTGTCTTGAACGTATTTGTCGCCTGCCCGGATTGAATCTATCATCCACTTTCTCCCGTAAGTTATGTAGCAGGCGAACGTAAAAAAAAAATATAAAGTTACCAACAGATGGCAAATTTTGAAAAGTAATAGATATCGAGCAACATACTATGACAGTATGACGTTTCTATGGTAAGTTGTCTCCAGATACCATGATTGGCAATCTGCTTGTCGAACGTGATAAAAATTACAACCGAAGTGCGATAACTTTTTTGGTACTCTTTGGTCATTATTATTTTTTGTACTAAAACGTGTCAAACAACCAATCGTCTCTAATTTGAAACTGACCATGGTCATCTACTAACATCAATGGAGTTGCGGCGCGGTTTGATATTAATATTATTAATTACTACTTTATTTATTAATACTGCTACAGAAATAAACAATTTATTTATTATCAACAATGTTATATCGAAATATTTGTAACACAGTCACGATAGCCAAGTAGTTGGGTGATTAGAGTTCGACATAAGACACCCAGTTGTATCCCTAGGTGCTAAACTTGTACCAATGTTTTTTTTTTTTCAAACCGTATGTATAATTTATAAGATTGCAGCGCACATAAAGCGAAAGTAAAAGATAGGTCAAAAGGATTTAATTGTCTAGACCTCTGCCTACCCCAGAATTGGGAATGGCAAAACGATATTTTTAGTTTGGAACAGCTGGTGGTACTCCTATTCAGTCCGGTAAATTCAACACTCTTTGCTATATCTGTCGCCAAAATAGCAATGTAACAAATTTAGTTTTTCTGTTTGGGATATGAAGATCATGTTTGATTATGGGATTGGTTAGGTATTTCAGGGTGAAACATTCAGTCATCTTTTTATCACCTTTTCATACCCGTTGTAAGACTTGCAAAAAAATGTAGGTAAAAAATTGTACGAGGCTTGGTACCTCGTACAATTACAGAAGCGGTGTGCAACAATTTTTTTAATAAATAAATAATAATAAGTACATATATAGATAAAATGTGTAATTAAATTTATTTAAATTTTTGTCGCTAATCAGCAATGTAACAAACAGCATTTTATACGTTTTATTATATTAGAGACTGTATAAAAATTAAAATATTACATTTTCAAAACTTCTTTAAACATTTAAAAAAAATAATACATTCAATTGTGGCCTTTTGACGAATAGTAATCTTTTGTGATATTTGATCCGTATGTATTTCATTTTGAAAGCGTCTTAGTGTTACGGAGGTCAGTTTGGAATGGCATACTTTACAGTATACATAATTTATCGATTGTTCTATCGAGGGTATTGACGGGCATGGCATACTAAGCGGTAGACTCAAATTCGGTCGGTCATATAAACAAACATGGTATTACGTATTCTTACATATTTAAGTTTTCGTTATGTCAAGACAGATTTTGTTATTGTTAGTATCCATATACATGTTTCAGATTTAAAATAAAATTAATACTTTATCGTCAATTACATTCAAATAATTGAATCAGGTCTGCCACATATGCGACAGTAATTTTTTTGACACATACTACAAACTAATTTGCACCCATTTCTGATTATGGATATTTTTTAAAATACCCCATTTATCCGATTTATACCCTACCTCACCCTGTCCAATCATACAAACCTTGGAATATTATAAAGTGGCTTTTACTATTTGAATATTAAAACGTTAAAATGTATGTTACCGAATGTACATTTTAATATTAGTTTTGGAAATCTTAAAGACTCTGCCGAAATACTATTTTGGATTTCAAAACGTTACCAACTGTATTCTGAATAAGTCAGTACTTAATGAGATCGTTTTTTCACTAACATAATGTATTGTTCTTTAAACTGAATTCTACCGACGGCTTTAAAGTTTTCTAATACAAGAAAGAAGTTTTCATGTTGTGTTGGCGCAATAATCAGTACCAATTTATTCTCGCAAGAGCTGTAAAAAACGACAAAGCTATAAATAACTGTTGTAATTGCAATGGCTGGTGGAATAAGCACCCCGAAAAATATCAGACCGGTGGCATGAAGCAGAGTTTATGGTGTGAGGTTACTGATACTATTTGTTGATTCACTTATCAAGCGCTACAATTGTGGCAAATCTTTGTAACGACTAAATATGTCAAAGTAAACTCTACTTTCATAGGCCGTTAAATAAGCAAACTAGAAGTTCGTGGAGCAACTTAAAGAATAGGTTATACTCGTATTAATAAATTTACAGCATAATGATTTACAACAAGAAAATCATGACAAACGATTAAATAAAAGAATAGTGAAAACACGTCACTGTGATATAACGTAGTCGCCAAGACATTGAAAATGATTTACTCATAGACTGAGCTCAACTTCCAAAAATAGAATTACATTTTTCAGAGCATAGGAGATGTGAGATTTCCTTAGAGCATAATATTTTGAACATTTTGTAATGTATAATATTGTATTATGTAATTAAATAAATAAAAATTATTAAATACAATAATGGTAAATGTGTAATTCCTTTAAAATATGTTTTATAATAAAGCGTCAATAGCGTACTGATTTATGGAGCAGACTGCGAAATATACTCAATATACGCTTTGGAGTGGTTAACAGGAATACTAGGAAAGTTATCTGACGTTGCTAGTATTGCTATAAAATATATTTACGACGACTATTACGTTAAGAATTGATGAAATGGGCAGTGCAGAAAGTTTCTTCGTAAAGGGTTTCCCGAAAGTCAGTAGTCACTAAAATTGGGTAGGTACAGAATGAAAATCAGCGTTGCGGTTAATACCTAAACATTATGCTGAGTCAGTACCGTTTCATTTGACACGACACGGGTCTCTGTTAATTTTGCTCGACTTAGAATATTAACTGAAATACTTTTGTGTCTGTGATATATGTGTATAAATAATTAATTCAATAATAGTAATAAGCATTCGGTTAAAAATACACTCGTTTGTAAAGAAACATATATAAAATTAACTAAAATAAATAAATTTTTACTTAATTTCTTTATTTTTAGTCGATATATTTGTTTTGTACTTGGAACAATTTCTCGTGAATACTTTTTCGCGTGAAAATATTAAAATTGGTTCTGTAATACAAAGCGGTCAATTCCTTTGTTAGAATACAAATGGCATTTGGTCTTCGCATTTTAAATGTAAAAGAATATTATGTTTAACTTTTTCAGACCGTTTTACTTAATTTTCACTTTTACTTATAATTTTGTTTATGGTATTAATCTTACATCTAGATTCCATATCCGCTTAGAAGAAATATGTTCGATTTAAAAAATAAATAAGTATTACTAGTATGGGTTGTTTCAGTGACAACTGTAACAAATGTTACTATTTTATTATAATGCTCTAAATTTATTCCGTGGCCAAGGAGGAATATACTTCATAATAAAAGTTACAATAAATAGACACGGAATTCTTTCGAATCATCGATTTATTAACTAGACAAAATGCTATTAACTTCACATATTTCAACTTACATAACACATCTCTGCTCAACAATGCGACGGAAACGTACATAGAATACCGAAGGTTGTTTGGATTATGTTTGGTCCACAATTCAGAGTTATTTGATGGTATAAAATCAAAATAGCAATTTAGCCTTATTCAAATTTACCTAAGTTTGTAGTGGATTATTCATCAAGATTTATTGTTATTACATGTATATCATCAATTCTTTAGAAACTGTTGATATTTTACAAATTAAACTTTACAAATAATATTTTTTATTACAGATAAAGGTCGCGATTTCCAGGTCAAGAGACCCGAGTTGTATCTCCGGGTGGTAGGCTCGTACTAATGGGTTCTTCAAAAAACATAGGCATAAAGACGGTGACGGGCTCACCACCTGTCACGTTGTCCCGATAATATCTTCGGTGTAAGGTGTGTCGAAGGTACTTAATTGTCTAGACTAAACATGGCCACCGGTTCGCACCCTGTCACGTTGTCCAAAAAAAATGTGTTCGGTGAAAGGTGGAACGAAAAGAAACAACATAATTGTCTAGATCTCTGGCAACCCAAGTATTGGGAATGCCATGAAGATATGAAATGTACAAAATAAACCTTAATTATCGGATGTCCTCTCTTTGTTAAATAAAATGGGACGGATTGCTTGTTCACTCATTGAATTTTCATTTATGAACCGATTCTCAGCTCAAATTTTGCTTTTTAGTAAATTTAAGCTACAAAAATTAGATTAAATTCATAAATACTTAATGCTTACCATAATACTCTATTACTCAGAATTCGCATCTGAATAATAAATAATAAAAATAATAATAAATATAAACGTCACATACATTTCTCTGATCCCAAAGTAAGCAGCTTAAGCTCTTTGTAATATGGAATCAAAAACAACGAAGGCACTATAAACATGACACTATAAACAAAGTGTACTATATATACTGACACGACTGGGAATCGAAACCCGGACCCCAGAGCTGACGACACCTTGTAAACCGCTCATCATTTGTCAAAAAGTTGTAAATGCATTATTAAACTTAGTAAATATGTCTTGTAATAAATGTATAAAATTAATAAAATAATATTAGTAGGTATTTAAGTATGTCATAAATTATTAACAGAACACAAATTAAAATTTGTTTGTTTAGCGAACAACTGTGCATTGATAAATAAAAACATTGCTTTACTTTAAGCTCCTAATAAATCGTTGGTACTAAAATGTATTAATTATTTAATATATGATAATGTATATCAAAGAATCATCTCATCAGAAATTATTTTTATGTTACATTCAAGATAGCTTCTTCCTTTCCTGACGCATTTTGGTTTTACCTTTTTTTTCTCCGCCGATTAAAAAGTAAATCTTATGTAAGTATAATATTTCAATTCAAGTATCATACTCTCAATTATTAAGGGTTTGGTAAGTTTATAGTCATGGGGAATTTAGTAGAGTCTATTATAAATAAAGTCTAAATAATTTGTTGAAGTCACGATAGCCGAGTGGTTGGGTGGTCAGAATTTCGAGTCAAGAAACCCGAGTTCAATCTAGACTAGACCTCTGTCTACCCCTGTATTCGGAATTGCGTGAAGATATTTTATTTTTTTCTAAATAATTAATTACATTGAAGTAATGGAAATAGTATCGGAGGTAGCTTTAGCATTTATTGACGCTTTGCAATGTTTTACACCTAAGTACTTGTTTATTAATTAGCCGAAGTTAACATGCTATTGCTTCACGCCAGTGTAAAATTATAATCACGGCTTAACTCGCATCACTAGGCGATAGTAGTTTGTTACCGCTTAGGTAGATTCTCATACTAATTTTAAGAGCTTACACTCTTGTATTGTGTGTCACAATGTTGGAGGAGTAAGCTTATTGAGATTATTACTATGCGCAAAGATTTTATTGAATATATATGTTCTATTTTTCGCCATACACACATAATAAATAACGACATGTAAAAATCCATCGCAGTATATAGATGCTCTCTCTTAAGGAAGGGTCTGCCATAATCACTACGCTTTGTAAACGTGAAACAGTTTCGAAGTACCAAAGAATCCCTTAGACGCTCTTCGGCCTGTTAAACTTTGGTCTAGTATTTTCGAGATGTTTATCCCGTATAGATGGGCATCTATTGGCAGCTTATGATTCTTTCATGGATTTTTTTCCTTAGTCGTCTCTCGTGACCCCCAAAAATAAATTCTTGAGTCGATACTACACGGCAAAAATGTTTCGCAATTAGTGTTTTAATAATCGTTGATTATACGTAATAAATAAAATAATTTTTAAATACATTAAAAGACACGTATACATATACATCTGTTGATAATGGTCGTTGGCGTCGATGTTCATTTACCATGATGCGAACCGAATGCTCGTTAGTCTTCTTCAGCTAAGATTATAAAAAACAATGACCAATTTTGTGGAATTAAAAAAAAGGTTTTTAGCCAATAATTAACTCGAAAATTTAGTAAGATCATATTTGATCACGATTAGCAATCTAATGTTGACCTTGATTGCCTTTAATATATAAAATATATTAAAATGTATATACATGTGACATGAAACACATGTACACATATCATGGATATGTTTGCAAAATTTCATCAGGGATGCAAATATAGAAACTGTCTTGTAAATTGCAAATACACTATTTGCAATTTAACCAAAGAAATAAGTAACTAACAAGACCAAGTAATGAGTGAAGAATGGTATTCTTTCATGAGTTACAAAACGCAGAGAAATATGAGTAAGTCTTAAATCCGGCATTGTAATCTTTTTGATTTGTCAATTTAGTTCAAAATAGATGCAAGGTTGGTAACATTGCGATTGTCTCTATTGTATCTGACATAACTCTTGCCGGGAACACAACGCATCTCATGAGAGCGATCTAACTTCACTGACATCGATATTGTAATAGGCTTATCTATGTAGAGCTCTGCTTATACTAGGTTAGAGGAGGTGGTACAACTAGATTTATATGCTTTGATACTAATCTTATAGTGCTGACGGTAACTCACGTACTGGATAATTAACATCTTAAACAAAAGAATTTCATGGCAATAAATTCAACTTTACAATTTTGAAGGTTATTTGCACATCGTTTGAATGCTACGGTCGCTGTCCTATGAATGACCTCTAAAGTACAGATAGATAAAAAAATTACATAAAAGTATGTAATTTCCTGTAATTAGTATCCATGCTCATTAAAACGTTCAGACAAATAGCTATAGATAAAATACTTCTCGGCCTTTATAATTATAAAAACATGTTACGATAATTTTAAATATTCTTAAAGACTATTAATTATATGGCAAAGAAATATCATTGGGTACTTATTTGCTAAATATTTGAGATGTTATAAACAAAGAGATTATTACATAAGAGTACACACATTTCCCATTAGAATACAGATGATTAAATACTACCGGGACAATTTGAATGAAACTTTCACCAGTGTAGTCCTGGATTCGATAAGATAAGCGTAGGCTTTCGCCACGACAAACACGACACAAAATTGAAAGTGAGCACTTTTCGCTTCCCTTTTACATAATAAGCTTACGCGAATGTAAGTGTTCCAAATAAATTTTATAACTGTTAAATTTTTGTCTATTATTAAGTTTTTACACTTCAATAGTTCTAAATGGAATAAAATAACATGTAAATTAAAAGAAACTGTACCAATGACAATCCTTTCAATAAAGTAAAGAGATATCTTGACTAGTTAAACGTATTTGAAACAATCGGTGTTGGTGTATATTGTATTACGTTATCTATTACTTTAAACATATCTACGATAGCCAAGTAACTGGGTGTTTAGAATTCTGACCAGAAGCACTCCCCTTGATGGTCGTGCTGAACCAAAGTAAGTTATGCACTTACCTATAACTTATGTACGATTTGTGTCGTTGGCTTAACGGCTACAGGCTCCCACATCGTCTCAGATAATCTCTAATGAAGTGCGAGTCGAAAGTATTTATTGTCGAGACCTCTGACTACTCCAATATCTGGAATCTGTGAAGAATATTACTTCATACATACATGCAATACATACATAACGGCCTATTAAAGTCCACTGTAGGACATAGACCTCTCCCATAGGGAAAATTTGCCATAATCGCCACGCAATTCAGGCGGATTGGCGATCGCAGTACCAGACCATTCGCACCTATTCGAAAATACGTTTTAAGATAAAACTTAACAAACATTATTTAGTAAAATTAATAGAAGTGCAAGCGAAGCTTGGTTACCCGAATACTTATTATTGTCTATGCAGTTGAATAAAAATGTAACATTTAACTTAGGAATAATGATCAAAAAGAGATTTATGTAGTGAAAAATAACAAACAATAGTAACATAATAGCAATAGAAGCTACCGTTTGATTCCAAAAGACTTGCATGTAGAGTAGAGTAGATTAAATATTTTTTTACTAATGTTTCCAAAATAATATGTACGTATTAAATTCTGATACTTTTATTACTTTCGTTATAATTATCATCTAACTACCTATGTGTGTATGAATCGCAATGCGACGTATGTTGTTATTTTAGTAATCTGATATAACTTTCTTACTAGACCGTACATATATTAACCATTTTAAGAACAATTCATCCTGTAATGAGTTCAAACGTTTTGTTCGTTGTGTAATTCCAAATATGTTTATCGTAATGGAGGACAGTCCTTATTCTTCTTATCGGGTTACATATTTACTGAGACATGCGCTGATGCTGCGGTGATTTAGCGCTATTAACTAAAATTATTTTACAGTAGCAACTCATGGCCACTTTTGACAGTCGGCAGCTGTTGACCTTTTTATGGCAGAAATTTAAAATTGAACATTTTTTTGACCAACCATATCGATTAAATTATTAAACGTTCATATGAACGAATTTTTTTTATTATAAAACCACATTTTTAAACTAAACTCGGAACTCTCGGGAAGTATGCCGCACCAAACTTTAGTACAAAACGAGTATATACTAGCTCGACACGTCACAGCTCGTAGCTTCGTCACATTTACAGAAATACAGAAATTTGGAATCTACCCAATAAAAACTTGTAACTGTGGAGTAAATAAATTGTTTTTCCTCATTTTAACTTAACTTATACAATCATTTATAAAAGTAAATTTTTTGTCTCTTTTGTAATTGTATTGAATCTAATCATTTTATTTTATAATTTTATGGTCAAATAAGTCACGATAGCCGAGTGGTTGGGTTAGAACCTGGGGATCGAACTCGGGTCTCTTGAGAGACCCGAGTTCGATCCCCAGGTGGCAGGCTCGTACCAATAGGGTTTTCAAAAACTTATGTAAGAATTATATCGTTGACTTGGACATAAAGAGGGCGACGGGCTCACCACCTGTCATGTTACCCCGAAAATATCTTCGGTGGAAGTTGGGTCGAAGTCGAAGTCGGACTTAATTGTCTAGACTAGATCCCTGTCTACCCCTGTATTGGGAATTACGTAAAGATATTGATTTATTTATTTTATTTTATGGTTAAATAATTACCTTATTATGGTTAAATAGTTAATAAATGGTTAATTAAATAATTATGTTAAAAAACATAGTATCCGAGTATACGTTTTTTTTATAGGGAACGGAGGCAAACGAGCAGGTGGCTCACGTGATGGTAAGTGATTTCCGCCGCCCATGAACATCCGCAATACCAGAGGCATAGCAGATGCGTTGCCGGCCTTTGAGAAAGGTATAGGCTCTTTTCTTGAAGGTTCCTAAGTCGTATCGGTCCGGAAAAACCGCTGACGACAGCACATTCCATAAAGCGCAAGTGCGTGGCAGAAAATTCCGCGAAAAGCGCACTGTGGTGGAATGCCAAATGCAAAGAGATGCAACATCTCTTCCTTAACCTATCGGATAGAACATGGTCGTCAACTATTCGAGCCGCTCTTCGTGGGATACGGTCAAATGGAAGGAGCTGACACTGGGGTGCCCCCGCCCAGAGATGCGAACATGTGCGGCCGAACCTGCGCCTAATAAAGTTGGAAGCGGTGGGCCGGCATGAAGTACTGTCGTGCTCTACTGAGAACGCCAAGCTTCTTAGAGGCCAATTTGGCCTTCCCTTCCAAATGACCGCAAAACTGAAAAATCGCTCAATATGTCGACGCCATGGATTTCGATACTGGCTGAGGCAACAAGGGGAATGCTCTCAAAATGAGGTGACACGACGAATTTCTTTTAATAATAAACGTTGTGGGCTGCGGAGGAAGTGTTTGCGTCATTGTCTTTGCACCGCTTTTCTCGCCATCTACAGTCAAGGTGGTACAGCGAAGAGAAAGGAGTGTCAATATTGTGAGGCAACGCTCTTCCTGCCCTCCGCAATCGAAATATGTTCGGCAGTGGAGCCAAGGTCCAGGTGTCCAGAAAGCTTGGAGGCCTAGGAGGTAGACTCGTCCGTATCCCGGCGCCGCGAGTCAGAAGGGACAGAGAGAAATACAGTTTCTTTCCCGAGTAGATGCCGCCTGTGCTGCCTGATGCTGCCTACAACAGCCAACGCGGGTAGGTGCGCGGATTTATGCAAAAGAGTTTCCCAGGCCCTGCCTATAGGTGGCGATGGCGGAACATAGAGTTCAGTGGGGTTGAGTCTGACATCACCTGTCCTTACTCCTGCGAGGGTGTGTATACGGTAGGAATCTCCCCACGATTAAAATAATAAAAAAAGTATCGAATGCTCGTTTGCTTCTTTTATCTAAAAAAACTCCAGTAATGACATCGCCACTCTCGAATAGATTTGCTCATTTACAAATAGTTGTTATTTTTTATTCGTTGCATTAAAATTAATTTGTGAGTGGAATGAAATTGTCTCTAAATCTTATATGCACTTTTAGTACAGGGAGTTATAATGGAGTGGACCTATAGAATGGAATTTTTTCCAGGTTGATTCATGGTCCGCGATTTTTATGATTAACAATATTAAAAGTGTTAATATAATGTTATAACATTGTGATCACCTTTCCATTTTGTTTTTTTTTTATTTTAAAATTTGAACACCACATCCATTAATGGGAAAAATAAAAAAATCCATTAGGAGTACCGAAATGATTCCATCGGTGTAAAGATGCTCGCAAATGCAATTACAATGCCACGCTTGAATAAGATAAGACCATGGTATGCCCTGTTCGTTTTTATTTAATTGTGTTCGTGCTGGAAACGTGAAAAATTAAGTACACTAAACACCAGATATTGAGGTAAATTTTAATGATGTATAAGTAATTAGTAGTTGGTAATTATAATTACTAATTGAGAAACACCAATGTCATTTTTTATTAAAAAAAAATTACAATGTAGTTTATAATACTCATGAAAAAGGGAGTGTTGAAATAAATAAGAACATTAACATAAGGTTTGAATTTGTGATAACAAAGGTGTCCTCTATGATATTGGCATGCGAAAATTCAATCGCTACATCCAGATACCGGTCAAATACAGTAAGTACGACTTTTTTATTAAATATGGTTTGTTAGCAATCCATCTGAGTATATATGTCTGTTTATGGTTAAAGTAGATTAAACCTTAAGAGTCGAAATGAACACACATGTGATTTGTAAACCAGAGGCATCGAGATTAGAAGTCGATACCTGTTGGGGTAACGTTCATACATGTACTTGTACGAGTCATACTTAGTGGTGGATTGTGTGCGTTTCTTCTGTTCAGAAGTCGTCCAGTAAAAGAGGAAGAAAGTTGTCACGCTTTATAATATTTTTTTACAGAAAGGGGGAAATTGAGCCACAGCGCATCAAAAGATCAGTGACTCTTGCAGTCATTTATCTAATACCTTAAAAAAAGGTTTCAGATAAAAGACTACTACTAAGTTACGTTATCACCAACAATGAGGCATTTCGCCTCACTGTTGGTAATAACACAGGCTCTTAATGCCTCTCCAACTAAAACAAACAAGTTGTAACATAATTATTAGGTGGCAAAAATAAATAAAACTGATCTAGACGACTACTAAGAAGAGAAAAAGTTTTCCACCTGAAAGCTTTCTAACATTTTTCTTTTAAAAATTATCGTGGCAGTTTACGTTTACAAACATTCAACACTCGACTAGAAACTTTCATATCCATCACATATCGTATACTCGTATGTCTAGCGGAATTCGAATCATCGCCCTTAGCTTCTGAGGATTTGATTTGAGTTTTATCTTATAATAATATAAAATCAGTAACAATACTTCCGAACCTTATTTGCACTTATATTTGTTATTAAAAAGCTATGCGATTAAGAATCTCTCTATATGGAATGAAGAATCAAAAAAATATTAATTAAGAAATAAGCTGCTGCTATCAACATCAATTGCCTTTTTAATACCCAATAAACGAGTTGAAATACAGGAAAGCGTAGAGCTCAATACTTTTTTTATACATCTGTAGATAAAATAAATTATTCAAAAATACAATAATCACAAGAAGTACATAACGCCCTTCAAACTTATACTTTCTCCAATGAGATGTTTCCGTAAACAAAGGTTCATTGTAAAACAAAAAATATAGATAAGTTGTATGAAAAGATTACACGAATTTTATTTATTACGAATTTTATATATATTAAAATGTTTAAGATTAAATTTAGTTTGTGAATATATTTTTCTTCGAAGACTTTCCTTCGTCTTTTCATTTTAAGATATCGGTAGGTATCGGTTTTATAATTTCATATATTCCTGATTAGAAAATAGGATGTAATATAAATAGTGCAAATTAAAATTAAATACACACGCCTCAATTGCAAAAATACATACATTACGGCACGTGAATAATTTTAATAAGGGGCCTATGGCCGCAGTTACATAGCGAGCAAAACGTTATTCCAGTAATTTAAGTTTAATAACACATTTGGAGAAGTAATTCTTGGTGATTTATCACATGGCATATACCATAATGTTTTGGGATATGAAATATGGAGAAATATAAGTGTACGACTACATATATGAATGTGAGAAAAATTATATTAAAATTAGTATAATATAAAAACTGTTCTCTTTCGTCGATCAGGGACCGCGCGTGGAGATAAGAGCAGTAAAATTAATATAATAATGAATAATATCAAAAATAAATAACTGAAGCGCCTAAACTTCCCCAAAACCTGAGCTCTTTGAAATCATATGATAAATGATTAAATATTTTTGATCCATTACATTGAAACTGGTCGCGTAAAAATTGGTTGCATAAAATCGTTAAAAAATTGTTCACGTTGTCTCGAAAATATCTTCGGTGGAAGGTGGGTGAGTGGGAGGGACCCTTCGGTCAATTTTCTAGACTAGACCTCTGTCTTCTCCTGTATTGGATATTGCGTGAAGATATTTTTTTTATTTGTTAAAAAATGTAGTTCCTTCATGTGGAATGCGGTTATCACTAGGATCTAGTATGTTGCACTTTTATTTGCCTACATTTACCATATAGAAACCTTTTTCATTTAAAAATAAACATAAAACATATTCGCATTGGTAAATTTAGATTAAAGAAATCCCAAGTTGACGTAAGTAATAAAGATACACGTCAGTGCCATTTGTTTTACCGCAAGCAATATAATAATTGCTATGCAATTTTAATGAAGGTTTAAACGTTTATAGAACACTTAACTTTATGATACAAGTACAAAGTTTGACTATTACCGGGAGAAATATAAGATTTAACTCTGAATAATAAGACCCGAGTTCTCATATCCAAATCTCTTACTACGCAGGTAAATAATTACCCATAACTCTAGTATTATTCATCATTCAAGCATTCATTCATCATTCATGATACTACCAAGACCACGAGCAGACAAAGAATCAAAACTTCGGCGTACATTTCGTATATTTCTCACCACACATTTCATACGGTTTTCATTAATCGTACTCAAAAGGAATCGTAAAGAACGCTAAGACACTTCAAAACGTTTTAATTCATTAACATTTTGTGTAAATTGTCTGAAATACGACTAACTATATTGTGAACTACCTTGCATTGTAATTATGGTACATTTTAATCTATATAATTTCGAACATGGTTTCATACCTGTGCATAAAAAATGCTTAATCTAATATTTAAATAACTTTCATGGTGTCAAAAAATCCTTAAAATTATAAAAAACTAAATGCCTTAATCGTATAACTATGTTACAAAGCGAGGTGTTATTAGTTTAAAATATGTATGTACCAAACTAATAGACCCATTCTGATGTGGTGGTGTCGACCCAGTTTTTACGCTTCAAAGCTGATGTGACCGAGATGATTTTTAGTCATTATTTATGAAGATTATTTATTGTTGGGTTTATTGTAAAATTCCTATATAATATTATAACTTTTAGTTTCCAGTGTATTCGATTATGCAGTTGCAATAACGAATAATTCCATCATCCCGAAAATAACAACTCAAATTTGAGGAGATCGGTGATGGTAAGCTGCGAGGAAGATGCAAGACATGTGTCACTGTGATCGCATGGACTTTTTTCACTGTTTGTGTCTAGCATGACGTTTGAAAACAAACACAGTGGGTACTACGTCGTACATTTGAAGTTTATAGTGAGGAAGTAACGTTATAATAACAGAATTAATTTTCGCAGTACGAGTTGTAAATATTTGTTTTAATGAAATATTATATTGCCTTAGAACAACACACCAATCACTGATATTGCAAAACATTTGGAAAGGAAATCACAAATTCTATAATTATATTATTACTAAGAGGGCCATTTTCGTCTAAACGAAATTAATTTTAGCTGCAATAGAAACAAGTGTACAAATTATTATCAGGTGTGGTTTGCTGCTGGATCTATACAGATGTTGAATAAGACGTATATATATTTAGTGATATATAATTTTCCCATTTTCGTAGATACCAATAACATTTAATAAGGGCATTTTGATGTGGACTATTGTAATCTAATATTTAGTAAATTCTATTATTTTTAATTAAAAATCGTTTAATCAAAAATACAAAACACACGATAATTTTGTATTTAAAAAAGTCACGATTGACGACACGACGACGAGTGGTTGGGTAGTCGGAATTTCGAGTCAATAGACCCGAGTTCGATCCCCAGTTGGCCGGCTCGTACCAATGGGTTTTTTAAAAACTTATGTACGAAATATATCGTTGGCTTGGACATAAAGATGGCGACGGGCTGACCACCTGTCACGTTTTCCCGAAAATATCTTCGGTAGAAGGTGGGACGAAGGGACTTGATTTTCTAGACTAATCCTCTGTCTACCCCTGTATTGGGAATTGCGTGAAGATATTTTTTATGTTATATTTTATTTAGTATTTAAAAAAAATAACTTTACCTTTATATCATTGGTTTTTCGTAACTAGTAAGTAAAGGAGCTATAAATCTGAAATTTAGAAGCTTATTGTAGAATCAATAATACAATACAAAGTTATTTTATATTTTATTACATTATTAGTAAACTTTTGGTTATCAATAAAAAAAAATATCTTCACGCAATTCCCAATACAGGGGTAGACAGAGGTCTAGTCTAGACAATTAAGTCCCTTCGACCCACCTTCCACCGAAGACATTTTCGGGACAACGTGACAGGTGGTGAGCCCGTCGCCGTCTTTTATGTCCAAGCCATCGATATACGTACATAGGTTTTGAAAAAATCCATTGGTACGAGCCTGTCACTCGGGTCTCTCGACTCGAAATTCCGACCACCCAACCACTCGGCTATCGTGATTTTTTTTATCAATAAGTAATTCATAAAGTATTAATATTTATTGTCGTCAAAATTGAGAGGCGGTTAGTTTGGAAGAAACACATTTATTTTGATCTAAATCCAACTGTTTATTTATTTATAAATTTTACTTAATAATGTCTCGATAGCCGAGTGGTTTCGTGATCGGGGTTCGAGTCAAAGGCCCGAGTCAAGGCTTGTGCTCAGTGGGTTTTTTCAGAAACTTACGTACGATTTATATCGATGGCTTAGGACATGAAGACGGCGATGGGCTCTCCCCATTGTCCAAAAAACAATTTCTTCGGTGTAAGCAGAATCGAAAGGACTTAATTTTCTAGACCTCTGTCTCTCCCTGTTTTGGGAAGGGCGTCAATACATTTATTAATATTATTCTGTACTTAATTATTTACATGTATTATTTAACTATTTACATAATAGGTTCAACATCTTAATTACAAAAAAATACCTAAACCAATAACTTAACCTCTTCAAATCGAGGCCTGAATCGAATTTGAGCAGTTTTTATTAATTGAACGGTATAATTGAGTATTATTGAGTATTATATATATTAAAGTTTCTACAATACACGTAGATTAGTCACATTACAAAATAAAGAAGATTGTGAACATACGCAACAATAAATTTATAAATGTTATAACTAAAACGGTAATACGTGCATATTAAATATCTTCATGCTACAATCCTTTTGACAAAGTGAATAAACAGTACATAAGTTTTTGTTAAAAACTCATTGGTACGAGCCTACTACCTGGGATCGTACTTAGATCTCTCGAATAGAATTTCGATTATCCAGACATTCGGCCTTCGACGATACATGGATAATTTAAATTAATTTATTAAAAATATATTTTTTTGTAATTCCACAATTGATAATAAAATTAAACTATACTTAGGTATAATAAAAACCTGTACATAAATACTAATTGAAATTTGGATTAGAAAGATGAGCGTTTATAAAAGAACAAAATAGGTATTTGATTATCTGTTGTTCAGGACAAAAGCTTCCTTTTTTAAGTGTGGCAAATGTGTCTAAGAGAGTTTCGAGACCGAAAATACACAACTGCTCTGTTCCACCTGTTAAAAACACGAGGAGTTATGTAGTTCATGTGTCCTCCAAATTATATTTTTTAGTTTTTATATGACATGTTGCTTCATTGCTGTTTAATCCGGAATTTAAAATTCATATAAAAATGTCAATGACACCGGACATTAATGAACAATAAAATTAAAGCGTCCGTTCTGGCTAACACATGCGTTATCCAGAGTATTACAACGATAAAAATAAGTTTAAAAAAATTTATGTGCTTTTAAAATAAACAACTTAAATGAACAAGTAGAAATTTCTTAGATGATCAAGTTAAATAAAACTGTGCTTTAACATTTGTCCATAAAAATTTAGTTTCGTAAACATCATATCAGTAATATAAATTACCCTTTACAGTTAATGGTATTGGTTTTCGTCATAAACTATTATTTTTAAAGTGTTTACTCAAACAGATGTTGAAGCGCAAAATTAACGAATAGTTTTATGTGTATGTGCACTACCTAAGGAATAGTGTAATAAACCAAATAAAAAATAGCGATTAATCATAAAACAAATGGCAAATACATGTACGCAACAACCTATGAGCATTCACTGCACAGCCGCATATCTCAAATATCTCGGCACAAACATAAATCGATTATACACCCACTAATGTTGTTGAAAAATCACACGGCTTTTGTTAATTGAAGAGATATGCAATTGCAGTGTTTCAGGTTTTCGCAATGCATTTTTATCCGTGGTACTTATCGGTTATCAGACGATGCTTGAATGTACGCATGCGCCGTGGACGAACAGTTGATGCTCGCGCGTCGAGAGGAAGACACATCCGCTAGCCACCTCTAGCGTCGCGTTCGTGATTGTGATCAATTATTTTTACGTGGGTTTTGCATTCATCTCTGTACGTACGTGACACGAGCCCGTGATTGACACAAGGGGTGCGTGGTGTTTCATTTATTTTATTTTTGTAATTCCACAATTGATAATAAAATTAAACTATACTTAGGTATAATAAAACCTGTACATAAATACTAATTGAAATTTGGATTAGAAAGATGAGCGTTTATAAAAGAACAAAATAGGTATTTGATTATCTGTTGTTCAGGACAAAAGCTTCCTTTTTTAAGTGTGGCAAATGTGTCTAAGAGAGTTTCGAGACCGAAAATACACAACTGCTCTGTTCCACCTGTTAAAAACACGAGGAGTTATGTAGTTCATGTGTCCTCCAAATTATATTTTTTAGTTTTTATATGACATGTTGCTTCATTGCTGTTTAATCCGGAATTTAAAATTCATATAAAAATGTCAATGACACCGGACATTAATGAACAATAAAATTAAAGCGTCCGTTCTGGCTAACACATGCGTTATCCAGAGTATTACAACGATAAAAATAAGTTTAAAAAAATTTATGTGCTTTTAAAATAAACAACTTAAATGAACAAGTAGAAATTTCTTAGATGATCAAGTTAAATAAAACTGTGCTTTAACATTTGTCCATAAAAATTTAGTTTCGTAAACATCATATCAGTAATATAAATTACCCTTTACAGTTAATGGTATTGGTTTTCGTCATAAACTATTATTTTTAAAGTGTTTACTCAAACAGATGTTGAAGCGCAAAATTAACGAATAGTTTTATGTGTATGTGCACTACCTAAGGAATAGTGTAATAAACCAAATAAAAAATAGCGATTAATCATAAAACAAATGGCAAATACATGTACGCAACAACCTATGAGCATTCACTGCACAGCCGCATATCTCAAATATCTCGGCACAAACATAAATCGATTATACACCCACTAATGTTGTTGAAAAATCACACGGCTTTTGTTAATTGAAGAGATATGCAATTGCAGTGTTTCAGGTTTTCGCAATGCATTTTTATCCGTGGTACTTATCGGTTATCAGACGATGCTTGAATGTACGCATGCGCCGTGGACGAACAGTTGATGCTCGCGCGTCGAGAGGAAGACACATCCGCTAGCCACCTCTAGCGTCGCGTTCGTGATTGTGATCAATTATTTTTACGTGGGTTTTGCATTCATCTCTGTACGTACGTGACACGAGCCCGTGATTGACACAAGGGGTGCGTGGTGTTTCATTTATTTTATTTTTGTAATTCGTGTAACATCAAATTTATATATTTTCTAAATTGTGTCTTGTTTATCTAATGCATTATTTTACATAGACTGAAATACAGTATTCAATGTCCATAAGATTAAGTTAATACGAACTATTTGTTGTTTGATATTATGATACACAATGAATGAGAAAATAACAGTCAAAGTTGGATATGTATGTAAATATGATTAGGTCCTAATAATTGCACATAATGTTGTAATTATTTAATATCGATATCGTTTATTTTATCGTTTTATTAAAGCACTTCAAAATTTCGATGAATAAATTTAACGGTCAATAAGCTCGAGTATGATGCAGCACAACTTAAAAAGGGCTAGACAAATTTTGGAAGATTTTTTTTGAAAATCCACGAATAAGGTTGGAAATTAAGTTACATCCTTCCTCATTTTGCATTTCGAAAAATATATCAAATATTTTGAAGGACAACAAATAGATTGATTGTAACTTATAGATTGATATTGCAGCCTTTCTTTACTGTATGAGTATATCTACATATTATTATATTTTTGATATCCGAGTGTCAGAGAGTGTAGTCACGATAGCCGAGTGGTTGGGTGGTCGGAATTTGAGTCAAAAGACCCGAGTTCGATCCCCAGGTGACAGGCTCGTACCAATGGGATTTTCAAAAAACTTATGTACGAATTATGTCTGTATTGGGAACGGCGTGAAGATAGTTTACCTTTTTTTAGAATAATTATTTAAATTCCAGCCTTTTTAATCTTATATATAGATCGTTAAGGGATAATTTTTAAATCACCACTTAGCAAGAATGAACTAAAATGACTAAATATCTGAAAAAACTAAAATGTCTTGAAACAAAAAAAAAAATTCTTGGTGTATTTCTTTCAGTCAGACAGTTATCTAAATTCTTATCAAAGTTATCAAAGGTTCCCCCTAAGATTGTCATATTAGATGTTACTTTGCCACCTGCATCATCGACTCCTCGGAATCTGTCCTATCTGCAAGTCATCGCCCCATTTTATGAAGGTCGTCCTACACTGCGTTGGCCCATACGGGGCTGCCACTGGAGAAACATTCTTCTCCGAAGATTGTCAGCTCGTAGAGCGCTATGTGGCCGATCCATTGGTATTTTAGCGCGCAGATCTTTTGTGTCTATGTAACTCGACTTGGCGACCTCCGTAGGCGAGTGGCGTAGACACCGGATTTCAAGGTGTCGCTATCTCTGAGGTCCCGGGTTCAATTCCCAGACGGGTCAATGTAGAAAACCACTTTTTCTACATTTTCTCGGGTCTGGGTGTGTGTGGAGCAACGTTGTTTCCAATTCTCATACCACACATTGGGATCGGAGCAATGTATGTGATGTTCTCCCTATCTATATATGTATTTATTTATTTATGTCAGTTACATTGGTTCTGCCGTGGAAGTCTTCGTAACGGATTTTATCACTTAGAAAGGTATAGCGGAGTGTAGCCCTTTACGACGTTTTACGTTAGACGTTATTTTTAAAGTAATAACAGTAAGATTTTCAATTTTCAATATGAACAACAAGACAACTTTTTTATTTAAGCACGAAATCCCTTCATACTGGTAATAAAAGGTATTACTATTATTTGATAAATTGAATGCGCGACGAAACTTAAATCAATGAAGTAAAACTCATACAATGTATTCAAAACAAATAAATGCCTGCAATGCTGACATTTTAACTTCCTTATTAAAATTTTATAAAAACTAGTTTCTGCGCGCAGCTTTGTAGTCGTATATTTAGAAATTCCTTCAGGATTCTTTGATTGCTTAAAGTACTTTTCCATTGACTTTTAAATCATAATATGTATGGCAATTTCTCGCCATGTCATTACGGCGTACGATTATACCACCAAATTCCTTGAGTATATTAAGAGGTAAAAAAGGAATGATGGCATTTTTCGATTCCAACAGATCTTCAATGGGCAGCAGTGATTAGGGGCGTGCTCCCAATAGTTACCAATGTGCAGCGGTGGACTTTTACAGGTTATTATGTATGTATGTGTGTATGTATGTATGGTATATAAAAGGTTTACTATATATACCATACATACATACTCACTTATATAATTTGAACCATACATATATAATTTGAACACATTGAAGGAGACAAGTTTATGTATATATTAAATATTTTAAAATATTATTAACTGTGTAAACGAAATTAAACTTCGGGATAAAAAGATAAAGTCCTGTAAGTTAATCCAGGTAATGAATTACACATGGCCTAAAGTTCATTTTCTAGTTCTGCTCATTTTGTGTAACCTAGTAACTAATATCCACACTTTTATAATATTTGGTGTCGTAATATTATATTATAAAGTAATATTAGTAAAAATTATACCAAAATTTAATCATTATTTAATTATACATTATTGGAGATTTAATCATACATTAGTGGAGACTTATATACCTTTTAAGGATAATTTTGTAGGCGTAAAGATTAATAAATCTACTCAAACAGGAAATTTACGTAAGAAATCTGATTTAATTTTAGCAATTATTGCAATAAATATTAAAATTTAAGATGTCTTTGGTCCATTTTTAATGCTCTATTAAGGAAGTATTAAAATATTTATTTATCATAACCCTTTTAGAAACTAACAAATAATAAATAAGACTTTTAAATTAGTGTAAATTTAATTAAAATAAATTAGAATATAACTTTTTTGACCTTGCAAAACTGACGTAGATTTTTGGGTTTATTTCTAGTAACTTATTATGTAAAGTATATCGCAGCTTAAACTTTGGTAATAAACAAATTCAGTTTTAAACAATGTTTTTAATCTAAGTCACATCATATTTAATATTTAAATGATATACACAATAAACTAGTCCTAATAAATCAACTTGAGAGACAAGGAAATGATAACACTTATTTTTTATTTATGCGCATACATTTAATCCAGAAGTTCTATCAAGTATTAACTTATTTTAGTCTTAACAAATAATGTAGGATATGTTATGTTACTGTGCATAAAGTATAATTTCATATGTAGAAAACTGTCATGTGCTGGTTTATAACATTATTTTAGGCTTAAAATAAATTAATTACGTAAAAACCTTTTTCGAAAACTAGTGTTCAATTAAAGCCTTTCATACATATAGGTATCTGGTATTTTGACCAGTAATTTGTTTACAACTTCTTGTGACTGCTTACGAATTGTGGCGATTGTGGTTAATCCTCTTATCGGGAAAGGATCTCTTGAAGTGAACTTTAACGACCGATGAAAATAAAATATTATAACAAGTACATATTATTGAATCGTGTTTTGGATGTGAACATTTATAGAACAGTGAAAATTTTTAATTACATACATATATAACGGCCTATTAAAGTCCACTGATGGACATAGGCGTCTCCCATAGGGAGGATTTGCCATAATCGTCACGCTTGGCAAGAGGATTGGCGATCGCAGTACCAGACCACTCGCACCTCTGACCCTGCTGCCCATCTTCGGCCTGATTGTTTTGGTCTAAATATTTTTAAAGAAGGTTATGTCACCATCTGTCGGGTGCCATAACGATATTCATTCAAGGCTGTTTCCCTTAGTCGCCTCTTACGACACCTACGAGAAGAAAGGGAGGGGCAATACCAGCTTACGCCGATCTTACGCCGTTACCATACAGTGAATTTTTTATTAAACAACTAAAGCCTTGCTCTTTATTAATGTAACTCTTAACCAATTTGTAAAATTCCATTTCTGTATGTTAACTCCGTAGGATAAGAGAAAGTGAATCTAGTTCAGCTTTCAAGATTTGTCCTATACAATATAATAAATATTTTCAGTTACATAGAAACTTGTTATAGCAGAAATTCGACAGAATTTAGCTAATAGACATTTACCATTTTATCTAATATAAATATCTTCACGCCATTACCAATACTGGGGTAGACAGAGGTCTGGACAATTAAGTTCTTTCGACCCACTTTTCACCAATGACATTTTTTGGGATAGGGTGACAGGAACTGAGCCTGTTGCCGAAAAAACCCATTGGTACGAGCCTGACACTTTTAGATCGAACTCTGGACTCGAATTCCGATCACCCAACCACTTGGCTATCTAGAGCTGAGTGGTTATGTGAGTCGAGCCTGATTATTAGTAAGATTAAAAACAAAATATACTTAAATTGTCTTAAATTAACAATTATGAAAGGTTATCAAGTTCGTAATTTATATCTGTCATTATACTTGTGTAGTAGCGCCACAAAACGTGTAAAGAAAATTGTACCAACTATTTAAATGCAGGGACTTCAGAATCTTTTAGCATCGGAAATCTTATAAGAAGAAAAAATAATTTTATTCTTACAATACATAGTTTTATTATAAGCGGATTGGCGATTGAGGTCCACACTTTAGACGCTGCCTATTACTGGTTTGTTGAATTTTCATCTGGTATTTTTCAATACATTTAACCGCCATTTATCGGTAGGCATTACGATATATTTAAGGTTAGTCCTCCTCCTGTTTTTTTAGCTGCCTTTAACAATACTCACCGAAAGAAACGGAGGATATTATTCAAGCGAATAATACACAGCAAATTTCTTTTATTGCTGATATTTTTAATCTCTACTAGTTTGAGAGTATATCTCTATTAATATCACATTGTAATTGAAAAAACTAGACAGATAACAAACAATGTTGTTTATCATTTGCGGTAGTTGTAGAATGACTATACTAATTATTAGTATAGTAAAGACAGCTTCATTGCAATGAATATAATATTTCAATTTGTTATGATGTTTATACAAACAACAATGCTATAAGCAGACAATATGTAGACAATTGAATGAGAATGAATGATGTATGGAATTTTATTAAAAGAAATCATATTTTTTTTACTTTATGTATGTTCGATATTATGTATATTCATTTGGGCATATCATGTAATAATTTTTCATTTATCGAAGATCATCAAGACATCAAGGAACCAAACATTTTATGCCTAAACCAATTTGGAGTTGTTTGGGGTAAACAAGAGCTTTAGTCAGATAAAGCAGTGATGTTATTTTAATACTTTAAACCAGTATTTTTATATATATCTTAATATCACATTCGTTTAATGGATTCCAAAGTAAGCAGATTAAGCATTTGAATTATGGAATTAGAAACAACAAAGGTACCACTAACACCCAATAAATAAAATAAATAAATATCTTCATGCAATTCTCAATACAGGGGTAGACAGAGGTCTAGTCTAGACAAAGACAATTAAAAAAAAAGACTATTAAGTCCCTTCAACCCACCTTCCACCGACGATATTTTCGACTAACAGCCAGACCCTATAAAATGTAGAAAAAGTGTTTTCTGTATTGATCGAACGTAGAACCTCTGTTCTGGCTACGCCACTCGTCTACATTATGCATTATAAAATTATGTATTATCTACTCGTTCATATTTTTAAAATTATTACAATAATTAAGTTAATAATA
Source organism: Sericinus montela (assembly GCA_029286605.1). Lineage (NCBI taxonomy): Eukaryota > Metazoa > Arthropoda > Insecta > Lepidoptera > Papilionidae > Sericinus > Sericinus montela. The sequence goes on from JAGSMR010000004.1 coordinate 5,135,662, forward strand.
TGGATTATTTCAATGATTTGAAAAATATGAACGACTCTAACCTATGCCCAGCCTACGCTTGGTTAGCGCCTGGTTCAGGGTTGCTAATATAAGATTAAAATATATGACAAGCCTTATAAATTTCGAGGTAGCCAAAAGTCTTCTCAATATTTTTTAGACGAAGCACATCTTTTCGAATCTTCAGTCTCCTTCAAAGTCAGAGCATGTGATAATTGAAAAAAAAAATCGTTGACTGTACTAGGATTCAACCCATTGGTTTCGATGTGAAAACTGTTATTTTTATTATTTTTGTCTTTAACTAATATTTTATTTTGCGATAAAATTTATTGAATTAAATGTTGTACATTACAGTTGTGTTTTGTACAGTCTTGTAAAAAACTGAAATTGTTTTCATCAGATAAATGTATAGCAAGGTGATTCCAAATATGATTCAAATAGACCAGAGTCATAGAGATTTAAATTAGTTATTCTAGATTATTATTTATAAAAAAAAATATTATATCCAAATATATAGAAAATGCTCATACGCATACATTTTGTACCACTAGTTTTTTTATTTAATTATATAGATTTATGACTAAATATATACCTTCAGTTTGAATTAAATTTGTATTTAAATAACGGAAAAACACTTGTGTCTTGATTAAGTTTTCATTCAAACAATACACAAGCGGTGGGCTTGGTAGTGATTGGTATCTTATAAATGAAATTATAGACAAATGTGTTTGCATAATGCATAAACTTAATAATGATTAATATTTATATTATTCTTAGGAGTGTTGTGTTTTTATAACTAATCTGTACTTACATTACAAGCTAATGACAGTGTCCTCCTTGCTGATGTAGGTCATGGTAAATTTTTCCGATAATGCATCAAATATCAATTAAAGGCTATAGTGCACATAGAATTGCTTATGGGAAACGGTAGAAATGACCATGCCATGAATGATGGCAATCCATGTGTATCTATGGACATCCATGTATATACCAGATGTACATATACAGATGGACATATGTATACCAGAAATTCGGGCCTTAAGGATTATGAAGAAGAAATAAGGGTATGAAAAGGGGAAAGGTAGAATTACTCGCAGTCATCTCATTTAAAACTTTAATTCTTTAAATTTTCTAATATAAATTCCAATATTAACATTCTTTGGATTATATAATAATTTTTACGCTAAATCTAAATATTTTTAATATGTAGCAAGTTGCTGAAATGTGATCCTTTACGGTTGTTAGATTAATAGACCAAGTGCGACGGAAATTTGAGAAATATCTTATAGAAGGTATCGGAGCATTCACTTTATTTTGGTAGGCAGGTTAAAATTTCATTTAGATAGTGATGTGGCAGAAGTTAGAATATAACTAAAATAGAATATAACAGCTGAAGTCGATTGCTAAAAAAATGTTTAAAGAAAGAGTCCTTAAAATTTTTACTACTTAAAATTAAAGAGACCCGTTATTAGAAGGAGCGTCTGTAGTGCGAGGGGTCTGGTCAAGACAATTTTCCATAATTTGCACTCTATATTCACACTATATATAAAATTACGAGTGTAGTTTATGTCCTTTCGTAGTCTTTTAAGTTAGGTGTACTTAATGTTTTGAGTATTTATAAGATTATACGGAAGAGATCTTTTAACTATGTCAAATATTAATATCCGGCTATTATAAATATATAAAGTAATTCTCATAAAGAAACTGACAAGCCCAATTTTGTACTTTATAGTTATTGTAACTCAAATGGCAAGCCAAACGTTTATCTCTAATAATGACTTACGTGTTGTAAACATATAAATTTATTAGTTACAAATTGATTGTATCTTAAAGATTACAATAATAATAAATAAATGTTCATACCTCACTTTATTGATCTAAGTACATGTTTAAATCTAAACCGAATCTTTCATTACTGGCCTGGGTTGCCTCATCTAATTTTAACACAGCTTGCGTTCCTACACCCAATTCAGTTTCGTCACAGCTAGCTCTTCCCATGCCAACGATACAGTCAAACAAAATGTCTTTGCTGTTTTGTAATCGTGTACCCCGCGGTTCTAAAGTTACTTATTTACTGTGAGATCCAACATTTTGACAGGTTATCTGATATTCTTTTATAAATATCTTTTAACCTTCGTTAATTACGTTTTATAACTTGATATTTATGGCCATCGATACATAATACAGCAATATATTCGACCAAATTTTAATAGAATATAAGGTCAACTCTTGTCTCACTTAACCAAACTGCACATTCAAACTTTAAATCTGGAAGTGGTAAATTTATTTGAAATATATTCGCATATTATAAAATAAATATTTATAGAAGTCACGATAGCCGAGAGATAGTGGTTGGGTGGTCGGAATTTCGTGTCAAGAGACCCGAGTTTGATCCCCTGGTGGCAGGCTCATACCAATGGGTTTTTCAAAAACTTATATACGAATTATGTCGTTAGCTTGGACATAAACACGGCGAAGGGCTCACCACCTGTCACGTTGTCCCGAAAATATCTTCGGTGGAAGGTGGGTCAAAGGGACTTAATTGTCTAGACTAGACCTCTGTCTACCAACTGTTTTGGGAATTGCGTGAAGGTATTTATTAATTTAATTTTACTAAATTCTATAAATATAGGAATCGACATCATTAGCATTCATTAGAACGCTGTAGAAGGTTTTTGTCCAACAATGGATGAATCCCTTCTTTAAAAATGTTTGCTTTACTTTTGTTCTTAATTATTGTGAGATAATAACATAGGGGCAAAATATAATGATGATGATTTGAGATGATTTTTCTTTTTCCTTGTATTTTTAATACTCCAATTAAAATTATAAAAACAAAATCAAATAACTGAACCTGTTTTAAGGTCAGATGAATTATTTGCCGTCTTTTATAGAGGCACTATACGGCAACGAGATTTAATAGTTACTTCCTCAATTACGCAGTATTTCTCTAAATTAATATATTGTACTAATTGATGATGAAGTCTTAATTTAATTATCTTATCCAAAATTCAATAAATGGTCGTTTAAAACTTATTTTCTGGAAGTTGCTTTAAATCTTAAATTGAATATTAAACCTTTATGATATTTAAACGATATAAATCGTGATAAATTTTCCTTCACGATTGTAATTTACTTTCTGACTGATATTATGTCAAGATGACAGACAACTTGTCTAAGGCACTTCTCACTATTAGATATTGCAATTATTACAGTTGACTTATATGATATTTAGTTTACCGTTATCCCTTGTTTGTTAACCCCGCTAAACAGACAGCTTCAAGCATATTTACCTAGCAAACATTAAGCGAGCCTATATTATATCACTCTTAATTCTTAGTCTTCAAAAAGCGTCCGCAAAGCCCAAGCCATCTAATCGTATAATATATGAAACTATAAAAAAGGTTTTTTTTATGAGCGCATTTTTTAAGTTTTTTCTTTGTGTTTGACATGCATGGTGACAGGTACTCTAATCGCCAATTCAATTGAATTCAATTTGCAAACTTTAAATCCTGGATTATTTATTTTATCAAACATATAATAAATAATCTGCTTATTCTGGTGTAATATCATATCAGCCATCTACGTCGATCATGTGGGCGACATACATTGTAACTATAACATTGTCATCAGCTTTGATCAGCTTTTAATATTTTAAGTTTATGCCAATCAAACCGACAGTCAGACGCGGTGTTAGGTATTTTCTTTTATTATTAGTTTAATTAAATTCTATTCTTCTAAATTAAATATCTTTTAATATTCATAAAATAACTTTTGTTGATGCTACCTCATCCTTAACAATCCTATAATAATTTTAATTTCAGCACATACAAAATTAGTATGCTCCTAATTGCTCTGAGTCAAGTATTAAATATTTAATTTCATATTTTATTTTACATAAATAACGTTTATTGTGTAAAATTAATAAAATTTTGTTTACATTGATAAAAAACAACAAATCAAATAACAATGGATTGCATAATCAGCATCGTGTACGTTTTGTTCCATTTCTTGTATTGCACACTGATCGCTTCGTGTACCCATTATATGGTAATTGGAAGACGACACGCAAAATTGCTTAAAGTTAGAGAACAACATATACGAGAATTTAAAATAATGTAATGAGTCCCAAAGTATCATATAAAAAGAATAAGCAGTCGTTTTCAAAGTATACTTAGGCTTCATTATCAAAATCACTTGCGTGACGTTGATCTAATACACATTTACACAACATAATAAGGTTCTTTCGTTGACACTGATTAGATTGCGTAGCATAATATGCTTTCATCGACATCTTCGGAGACAAAGAACGAAAAAGGAACAAAGAAGGAACAAATAAAGTGCATGCTAAGTAAAGTCAAAGCATTACTTAAAAGTCTTATGGTGAAAAGAAAATGAAAGATTATTTTCAGAATACTTTTTATACTTTAATACTTTTAATACCCATAATACACGCATTTTCCTGTGATAGAGGTCTAGACAATTAAGTTCTTTTGACCCATCTTTCACCTAAGCCGGTTTGGGACAATGGACAGGTGGCGAGTTTTCATTTAAATAGAATTTTAAATTAGAATGTCTTTATTTTATATAATTTGAAAATTTACCATTCACTTCACTTTACGTTGCGGTTCGCACGCCCATTGCCTGCTAAACTATGTCTTCATAGGCTTGGGACGTTCTTTCGTTGGGTCTAACAGATAATTTTACACGCGTACTAATACTTTAATAGATAACAGTGTCTGTGTAACATTTCAACATGGATGGTCGTAATTTAAATCGAATTTCCTAATGCCCATCGTTCAATGCAACTGTTGACCCCCTGAGGGATTAGGCGTAAAATCGTGGTAACTGTTCCATTAGAGGCTTATAAACAGAAAATAAGCTTTACGTAGAGGATTTATGTTGGTTTATTGCACAAAGCCCTTGTAAAACTAGTATTAAATTCGTGTTATAATATTTTCATCTCCTTAAACTGAGTGAATCCGATGCGTCGACAGCCCGCAATTAGGTATTGCACGTGTTTTTCATTACGTCTCGTAAAAGGCTTAAATAATAAACAATCGTGACCACAAATGTTTTACGTAACACTCGCACTTTGACCTCCATTGTCGATGAGTAGTTGTGAAACTGTATAATGAAAATTATTTAGTTCACATATGTGTTTTCTTTTGCCGTGTTGTTATATCGTTAACCTATATTAAACCCCTTTCATTTGTGGGTGTAGTAAGAGGCGACTAGAGTAAGCCTTGAAAATGCAAATGGACGACAACTGACGAGATAAATATATCGAAAAAAATATTATAATTAAATTCAGTGTAATGGAATACAAATGGAAGTCACGATAGCCGGGTGGTTGGGTGGTCGGAATTTCGAGCCAAGAGAACCGAGTTTGATCCTTAGGTTGCAGGTTCGTACCAATGGGTTTATCAAAAACTTATGTAAGAATTACATCGTTGGCTTTGACATAAAGACGGCGACGGGCTCACCACCTTCACCCGTCCCCGTCACCTTGTCCCGAAAACATCTTCGGTGGAAGGTGCGTCGAAGGGACTTAATTGTCTAAACTAGACCTGTGTCTACCCCTGTTTTGGGAATTGCGTGAAGGTATTTATTTACTTATTTTATTTACTAAATTCAGACTGGATAATAGGGTATGCTAGCTGCAAACCATCTAGTGATACGATCGCCACTGCTATAACTCTTTAATAAAGTCATTTATGAAGTGCCATTTGTAAAACCTTATGGAAGATGAACATATTTTGCAGTGGAATTGTACAGGTATTTTCTTAAGCTTAAGCGATGAATACCTGATCTTCGTTGTACATAACTATAATAAATAATAAAATAAATAATTTATGTTTCTTAAAATTTGAATGTTGTATTATCAAGTTATCAGCTCCATTCAAAAATTCAAAAATTTCATGATTACTTACAAAAATATTCAAAATTAGCGAAAGATTAATATATACTTGAACTGAAAGTCGTTAAAATTATAGAAAGTTATGACAAAGATTACATAACGATTATTAAACAAGAGATTATTTGTTACATAAATCGTATATTTTTTTTCAACGTACACAATGTATTTCATCATAAGAATCATACATAACATAAGATGAGATACACAAATTCAGAACGTAAGATGTTCTGTCATAACATTACAATGAGCGAAAAATAATAATGTGATCCCTATTAGGTATATAATAGGTGTTAAATTATGTAGATTTGTTTAAGTATGTAGACAGGGACAACATCTCATATATTGCTGCGATCCCAAAGTATCAATGTTGGTACCATAAACACCCAGACCCGAGAAATTGTTGAAAAACTGTTTTCTATATGGACATGATAGGGAATCGAACACGGGACCTCACAACTGACAACACCATAAAAACCGATGTGTTTGTCTCGCGTCCCCGGAGGTTGTCTAAGGAGTACACCTCTGTACATCACTGTTACTATAGTTCCGGTAGATACTATCATTTTAAGGCTTTTTCTCTTCATTTTATTTTTACCACACGAAGATACTTTATTAATTTTAATTAAATGTTTAAGTGTGTTTATATTTACTATCCATCTCCTCCGGACTGGCCCGTAGGCAAGTAGTAACTAAAAGACGGCGACAGGTGCTCTACTTGTCGCGTTGTACTAAAAGACGCTACGGTGAAATGTGGATCCAAAGAACTAACATGTCTAGATCTCTGGCTACCCTTGTACTGGATAATGATGAAAATAAAAAAAAAAACTTTTCTAATTCTTTCTCTCATCTTTACTACTATGCTATTAAATAATTTATACGACTATTACTAAGTCACGATAGCCGAATGGTTGGGTGGTCGGAATTTCGAGTTGAGAGACCCGAGTCCGATCCCCAGGTGGCAGGCTCGTACCAATGGGTTTTTCAAAGACTTATGTACGAATAACATCGTTGGCTCGGACATAAAGACGGCGACGGCCTCACCACCTGTCACGTTGTCCCGAAAATATCTTCGGTGGAAGGTGGGTCGAAGGGACTTAATTTTCTAGACTCGACCTCTGTCTACCCCTGTATTAGTAATTGCGTGAAGATTTTTTTTTATTTAACGATAAAGAAATGTAAAAGAAAAGAAGTAATATTTAAGACATCTATATTAAGATAAATGCTAGAAGAACTGCTGAACCCTGGCTTCATTTAAACGTAGAACGTCAACCTGTAGCTGAATTAAATTATAGCTATAGATTTTATTTGTATTGTTATGATGTGTCTATGACAATATCTCTAACCTTTCCAGGGATATAACTTCAAGCGTACCATTAGACATCAACGAATGCCTTTGTTATGTCGAGGGTATATTATGGCAACATCGATCGCTAAGTTCATTGAGGAATTTTTAGTTTAACATAGTGTAACTATGGAAAATAAGATGAAATTTTAAGCGGGAATGTATATTGTATAGTATGAAAATATTGAATGAACAAATCATCCAAAGTTGCGAATAACATTAATCCATAGAAGTTGGAGTATTTTTATAGATTACTGTACATCGCTATAGTAGTGGTTATGCAATAATATGTTGACCGTGAACTCTAAAGAGCTTACTTACATTGTGTTGCCGTAAAGTGGAATAAGTTAATTTTATATTCAGTTTGATGCGTTATAGCTACAAATAAATAATGATTGATCGTGCACTGTTTTACTTGCGCAATACTGTTTTGTTTACATTATTCTCAATTCTTGTAGTATTCCAGATTTTATTCAATTCAATAAGTTTTGTTTAGTATATAAATAACATGTTTATAAAATTAAAGAAGATGTAGTATAGTAAACAAGATTCACTTTAACGATTAAAATTCTGAGTTGCGAATATTCCATCGCCGTTAAATTTGATTATTAATAATTGAAGTGTAGAGTTATCGAGAATGCCAGCGGTGAAGGGAATTATCGGTGTTGTCAGGTCTATATCACTTGCGTCAGTTAACCGTTTGAATTTAGTTATAATTTTAATTTTAATACAGTAAATTACAAACGTTACTATTATAGTGATTTAGTAATTGTGCTTTCTCTGTGTCTTTTAGTTATAGTAAATAGCACACCTATTGTGATGATGTTTAAATTTTTAAGAATTATACTTTAAGGGCTTACCAGAGAGATTTTGGTTAAAGTTATACTTCTTAAGGCGAGTTATTAAAAATAATTATTTCGTGTATTTACGCAAATACAACACATTTACAACACATTTTAAAAAGTAGAAAGTTCGGAAAAATTAGGAGAACAATTACAGCTGTGTTACATGCTCACATACGACGTTCATTGTTTATGTCATATTCATCATAACGACCTGTACAAACTACGGGAGGATTTGCCATAATCGCTACGCTTGGCAAGCGGATTGGCGATCGCAGTACCAGACATCTTGCACCGGAACACTGCTGTCCGATATCCCGCCATCTGTCAGTAGTCTTTCAAGGCTTTTCTCTTCATTTTATTTTTACCACACGAAGATACTTTATTAATTTTAATTAAATGTTTAAGTGTGTTTATATTTACTATCCATCTCCTCCGGACTGGCCCGTAGGCAAGTAGTAACTAAAAGACGGCGACAGGTGCTCTACTTGTCGCGTTGTACTAAAAGACGCTACGGTGAAATGTGGATCCAAAGAACTAACATGTCTAGATCTCTGGCTACCCTTGTACTGGATAATGATGAAAATAAAAAAAAAAACTTTTCTAATTCTTTCTCTCATCTTTACTACTATGCTATTAAATAATTTATACGACTATTACTAAGTCACGATAGCCGAATGGTTGGGTGGTCGGAATTTCGAGTCAAGAGAACCGAGTTTGATCCTTAGGTTGCAGGTTCGTACCAATGGGTTTTTCAAAGACTTATGTACGAATAACATCGTTGGCTCGGACATAAAGACGGCGACGGCCTCACCACCTGTCACGTTGTCCCGAAAATATCTTCGGTGGAAGGTGGGTCGAAGGGACTTAATTTTCTAGACTCGACCTCTGTCTACCCCTGTATTAGTAATTGCGTGAAGATTTTTTTTTATTTAACGATAAAGAAATGTAAAAGAAAAGAAGTAATATTTAAGACATCTATATTAAGATAAATGCTAGAAGAACTGCTGAACCCTGGCTTCATTTAAACGTAGAACGTCAACCTGTAGCGGAATTAAATTATAGCTATAGATTTTATTTGTATTGTTATGATGTGTCTATGACAATATCTCTAACCTTTCAGGGATATAACTTCAAGCGTACCATTAGACATCAACGAATGCCTTTGTTATGTCGAGGGTATATTATGGCAACATCGATCGCTAAGTTCATTGAGGAATTTTTAGTTTAACATAGTGTAACTATGGAAAATAAGATGAAATTTTAAGCGGGAATGTATATTTTATAGTATGAAAATATTGAATGAACAAATCATCCAAAGTTGCGAATAACATTAATCCATAGAAGTTGGAGTATTTTTATAGATTACTGTACATCGCTATAGTAGTGGTTATGCAATAATATGTTGACCGTGAACTCTAAAGAGCTTACTTACATTGTGTTGCCGTAAAGTGGAATAAGTTAATTTTATATTCAGTTTGATGCGTTATAGCTACAAATAAATAATGATTGATCGTGCACTGTTTTACTTGCGCAATACTGTTTTGTTTACATTATTCTCAATTCTTGTAGTATTCCAGATTTTATTCAATTCAATAAGTTTTGTTTAGTATATAAATAACATGTTTATAAAATTAAAGAAGATGTAGTATAGTAAACAAGATTCACTTTAACGATTAAAATTCTGAGTTGCGAATATTCCATCGCCGTTAAATTTGATTATTAATAATTGAAGTGTAGAGTTATCGAGAATGCCAGCGGTGAAGGGAATTATCGGTGTTGTCAGGTCTATATCACTTGCGTCAGTTAACCGTTTGAATTTAGTTATAATTTTAATTTTAATACAGTAAATTACAAACGTTACTATTATAGTGATTTGGTAATTGTGCTTTCTCTGTGTCTTTTAGTTATAGTAAATAGCACACCTATTGTGATGATGTTTAAATTTTTAAGAATTATACTTTAAGGGCTTACCAGAGAGATTTTGGTTAAAGTTATACTTCTTAAGGCGAGTTATTAAAAATAATTATTTCGTGTATTTACGCAAATACAACACATTTACAACACCTTTTAAAAAAGTAGAAAGTTCGGAAAAAATTAGGAGAACAATTACAGCTGTGTTACATGCTCACATACGACGTTCATTGTTTATGTCATCTTCATCATAACGACCTGTACAAACTACGGGAGGATTTGCCATAATCGCTACGCTTGGCAAGCGGATTGGCGATCGCAGTACCAGACATCTTGCACCGGAGACACTGCTGTCCGATATCCCGCCATCTGTCAGTAGTCTTTCAAGGCTTTCCCCTTAGTCACCTCTTACGACACCCACGGGAAGAAATGATGTGATATATTCTTACGCTGTAACCATACGGCAAGTTTAATTAATTTAAATCAAACAGTAATATAATTGTATTTAATACAAAAAGTTGATGTATAATAAATTATTTGCCGATATTATAAATTATTATCTCAGAAGTATAGTATCACCTGTAATGTAATATATATATATATATATATGTATATATATATATATATATATATATATATATATATATATATATATATATATATATATATATATATATATATATATATATATATATATGTATATATATATATACATATATATATATATATACATATATATATATATATATATATACATATATATATATATATATATATGTATATATATATATATATATATACATATATATATATACATATATATATATATGTATATATATATATACATATATATATATATATACATATATATATATACATATATATATATACATATATATATATATATATACATATATATATATATATATGTATATATATATATATGTATATATATATATATGTATATATATATATGTATATATATATATATGTATATATATATATGTATATATATATATATACATATATATATATACATATATATATATATGTATATATATATATGTATATATATATATGTATATATATATATGTATATATATATATGTATATATATATATACATATATATATATATACATATATATATATATATGTATATATATATATACATATATATATATATACATATATATATATATGTATATATATATATATATATATGTATATATATATATATACATATATATATATATATGTATATATATATATATATACATATATATATATACATATATATATATATATACATATATATATATATATACATATATATATATATGTATATATATATATATGTATATATATATATATACATATATATATATATACATATATATATATACATATATATATATATATACATATATATATATATGTATATATATATATATACATATATATATATACATATATATATATATGTATATATATATATGTATATATATATATACATATATATATATATGTATATATATATATACATATATATATATATATACATATATATATATATATATATATAAATATATGTCAGTTTCGATCAAAATATGGTTAAATAGAATGAAAAAACTATAATATACCGCTTGGGCAGATTTACAGTATAAGAGCGCAAAATGAATGTATGAAATTTTTGGAAGGGGAAATAAGTGTTCTAAATCTACACTGATTTTTAATAGTACTGTCAAAACTGTAACACAGAAAGTATCTAGGGCACTAGCTTAGGCAAAAATCTGTGACAACTTTAAAATTGTGGCGCTGGTTGAGGGCGATGACTGTTCGATGTACATTTGTATTCATATGTAAGGTACATAGCTTTACGTATGTATTTTACTTGCAAGTAGGTCTGTCGGAGACCAAGCGGAAGGGCAGCGGTACTGAAGAGCTCCCTGGCGGGGCGTTAGCTCTATGGTCCGGAGTCCCGGAGAGCGAGAGCGCCTGCCAGGGAGTAGGGGTGCTGCTGTCGTCTCGGTTGGTCGATGTTATGACTGAATATAAGGTTGTGAACCCGAGACTTCTCTGGGTTCGCTTTAAATTGGGACTGACGAAGTTATTCCTTTTGGCTGTTTATGCGCCGGTAGCTTCGTCGTCCAGAGCTGAGCTGGAGGAGTTTTGGGAGAATGTAAGAGAAGTTCTAGACTTGGTTAGAGGAAACGAAAGAATGAAGGTGTGGAGATTTGAATGGATGGGTTGGTACCGCTCGGCCAGGGTACGAGTCGGTGCTTGGAATGTTTGGTGATAAAAGGGTTAACGATGCTGGCAAGCTTATACTGGCTGTATGCAAGGAAAAAGGGTCTTCTTGTGACAAACACTATGTTTAGTCACAAGAAAATCCATATGTATACTAGAACAAGAGAGAATGAGAGAAGTATGATCGATTTATTCCTGGTGGATGACCGACTGCGAAAACAGGTGATGGATACGCGAGTGTTCCGGGGTGCTGACCTGGGAACGGATCACTATCTAGTGATTACTAGATTTAGGGGTCTGTTCGCGGGTTGGCGCCACCGGACGGCGATACCAGAACCACAGTCGGTCGGTAGCATCCGAAGCTGGAAGCTTCAGGAAGCGGACGCTAGGGATAAATATCAAGCAAGGGTAGCCGAAAAGCTGGACAGCATCGATGTCAGGAAAGAATGTGTGGAAGAAATATGGCAGAGCCTTAGAGATGGAATGGTTAGTGCAGCGGAAGACGTGTGTGGAACTGTGAAAAGAGGTAGTAGTAAAATGGGTGATGCATGGTGGAATGACGAAGTGAAAGAAGCTGTAAATAAGAAGAAGAAAGCATGGTTAGACTACTTGGCCTCTAGTAATGATAAGGATATGAGAGAGAAGAGGAAAGAAAGATATAATCTCCAGAAAGTTCACGTGAAAGCATTGATTGAGGAAGTGCGTGAAAGGAGTAGAATGGAAGCGGACGAAAGGTTGTCGCACAACTTCAAGGAGAACTCCAAACTCTTCTGGAAAGAGGTTGGAAGGACCCGGAGTGGTGCGACAGCCTTAACCCTGATAAACCTACTGTCCTATATTTAGGACAGTAGAAATAAAAAAAAATATCAGAATACCCTCTTTATCTAAGATTATTTAGTCTTATGATTTGCAGTAAGAAACGTGTCAGCTTTATTAGAAAAAATAAAAAGACAGTTATTTTAACAGTTTTTACCTTATATTTTACCTTATAATTGTGTAATAAAAGTGCGTTGCAGACATGGCAAATGACAGGTATGTATAAAAATTAATATTTTACTCGTGAGTTGTTTTTTTCTGTGTTAATATCTAGTTGATAACCTTAACTTTTGTACTAAATAAATATTCTAGCAAAATAATATAAATAAATTACGTATAACTTGTTACAAATACTAGCGTACTATATATAGGATAGTAGGATAATATACATGATTTTAGTACAATAATACAACTTTTTCTTTACAGACAGTTAGCTGCGCATGAAATTTTAGATGCTTTAGAAAATGTTTCTGATAATGAAGAAGATTATAGAGAACGACTGATATGTATTCTACCTCCTCCTGTTGATCCTGACTGTCTCACTGACGAAGATTCGGGTGAAGAAGATAATGTAACTTTGAATAATTTGCCACGAAACATTCTGCTTCAACCGGCTGAAGTAATGATTCAAGGGCAGATTATGGTGAGTGATACAGAAGAAGAACCTTCTGATTCTACAGGTCGAACTAAACGTAGGCGTACCTACGCATGGAGAAAACGGGACTTGGCAAAAAATCCCGTGAATTGGCCAGATGTTCAAGGCGCTTGCCAAGATAAGCGCCCAATTGAGTGGTTTGAAAACTTCTTAGATGAAGATGTTATTTCGTTGTTGGTGTCAGAGAGCAATAAATATGCTGTCAAAAAGAATTTGCCTGGAGACATAACCACTGAAGATATGAAATGTTTCATCGGCATATTGTTGGTTAGTGGTTATTCATGGCTCCCCCGTAGAAGAATGTATTGGGAAAACTCCCCTGATACAAAGAATGAATTGATCAGCTCGGCTATGACTAGGGATAGATTTGACTTTATTTTTCGCCACCTTCATGTCAATGATAATCTGGATTTGCAAGACAAATACACAAAAGTACGCCCCCTAGTTACACTTCTAAATAAAAAGTTCTTAGAGTTTTCTCCTCTTGAAGAGCATTACAGTGTAGATGAGGCCATGATCCTACTATGTTAGATATGGCTGCAAACAGCACATAAAAGGTAAACCTATTAGGTACGGGTTCAAAGCTTGGGTTGGTGCTACACGGTTAGGGTATGTTTTATGGATGGAACCATACCAAGGTGCTACAACTATGTGCAATCCAATATATAAAGAATTGGGGCTGGGTGCAAGCGCTGTTCTCACTTTTTGCGATGTGCTGATTTCACGTGGCTTCGACCTTCCTTACCACGTAGTTTTTGATAATTTTTTTACTGGGACGCCCTTGCTGGAAGAGATAACAAAGAAAGGCCTTCGTTGCACTGGGACAGTTCGAGAAAACAGGACATCTAGTTGTCCTCTGATTACATCGAAGTTACTGAAAAAAAAAGGAACGTGGTGCTGTCGATTACAGAACGACACATGACAACACGTTCATTATTGCTAAATGGCATGACAATAATATATTCAGTATTGCTTCTAATGCTGTAGGAATAAATCCTAAACAATCTGCCAAACGCTTCTCACAAAGTGAAAAGAGAAACATTGTCATAGAAGAACCACATATGGTGTCCATCTATAACAAATATATAGGAGGAGTGGATCGGTCTGATGAAAATATTTCACATTACCGAATTGGTATACGAGGTAAGAAATGGTTCATGCCGTTGCTCACACACATGATCGATCTTGCCGAACATAATGCATGGCAGTTATATAAAATAAATCATGGAAAACTGGATCATCTTGGCTTTCGCAGAAGGGTAGCAATTGCTTTGATTGAATCAAACAGAAAAAATGCCAAAAGAGGGCCTAGCCGACCCTCCCTTCATGAACATGCTGATAGTCGTAAAGACCAAATGAATCATCTGGTTATTCCTCAATCGAAGCAAACACACTGTCGTCAATGTCACAAAAAATGTTTGACACGTTGCAAGAAATGTGATGTTGGAGTGTGTGTCAAGTGTTTTGAAACATATCATTCATAAATAGTGTTAATCTAGTAAATTACATATAACAATGGGTAAAATAATCAATAGTTATCTAATAAACTACACTTTTTGATTACATTCTGTTTTGTCATAAATGGTCTTTTATTTCCTCTTATTATCCTACTGTCCTACATATAGGACGGCTGTTTCCCTGAAAGCCTTACACTTAAATTTTGCTGGCGGACGGGGGCTATTCCGGATGATTGGCGATCCGCGGTCATTGTGCCTTTATATAAAGGTAGAGGTTCACATTTTGACTGCGGGTGCTATCGGGCGATCAGCTTGACCAGTTTAGCAAGTAAAGTTTACTCGAAGGTTTTGACACGTACGATGCAAGATAAATCAGAAAGATTTCTATGGGAGGCACAATGCGGATTTAGACCTGGAAGAGGATGCACGGATCAAATGTTTTCTCTCCGCATGATCACGGAGAAGCTTCTGGCTGCTAACCAGAAGATTTTCTGTGCTTTTGTGGATCTTGAGAAAGCATTCGATAAGGTTGTAAGGAAGAAAATGTGGGAACTGTTGCCGGGGTATGGTGTGGATGGTCGATTGCTAAGGGCTGTGCAGTCACTTTACTGTGACTGTAAAGCCTGTGTGCGGGTAGGGCATGACCTGTCACCCATGTTTAGCGTCGAAACGGGCGTAAAACAGGGTTGTGTCATGTCTTCCTGGCTGTCATACTGTATCTCGACAGCTGTTTACAGAAGCTGAAAGATAGCTGTTTGGGTGTGAAATTGGGTGACATAAAAGTAAATTGTCTGCTATATGCTGATGATGCAGTGCTTATTGCACCATCAGAGGTAGAAATGCAGGCATTAGTCACGTGTATGAAAGAAGAATGTGAAATTAATGGTCTCCGTTTGAATGCGAATAAAACTAAGGTTCTGGTATTTGAAAGGAACGAAGAAAGAACGAAGTGCGAAATTTGGGTAAATCAGGAATGTCTAGAACAGGTGAATGAAATTGTATACTTGGGGAGTGCGTTTAGCCGGGATGGAAGATGTGATTTAGATGTGGACAGGCGTGTCGCTGCCGGGAATAAAGTCAATGGTGCCCTGACTGCGTTAATGAAAAGGCAAGGCGTTGTGAATAGTGCACGCCTTGCAATACATAACGCAGTGTTGGTACCGACTTTGTTATATGGCAGCGAAACCTGGGTATGCCAGAAGAAGCATAAAAGCAGGTTGAATGCAGTGGAGATGCGGTCTTTTCGTAAAATGTGCGGCCTTACCATGGCCGACTGAAAGCGAAACGAAGAGATTCGCAATATGGCAGGTTTGAGAGATGACCTTGTCTCAAAAATGGATAAGGGCGTGCTTCGATGGTTTGGGCACGTTGAGCGAATGAGTGAAGACCGAGTGGTGAAGAAAATATATAGCGCGAAAGTTAATACTAAAAGGTGTCGAGGCAGACCGAGACTAACTTTCGAAGCCCATGTAAGCAAATTGCTCGAAGAAGGGAGGGTCAAGAGAACTCGGACACCTAGAAGTGCATGTATGAAGAAGATGATGAATCTGAAAGAAGCGAAAGAAGTATGTAGGGATCGTGACACTTGGCGATCTGTTCTCTCTGGCTACCCCGTAAGGGATTGTGCGTGAAGATAAATAAATAATAATAAAAAGTAGGTCTGTCTGTTGTATGAAAGAAGTAAAAGTAACATTGTTCAGTATGTATTGCTAAACATTTTACACATGTCGCTTTGAAATAAACAAAGCCTTACATGATCCAAACAACAAAGCATTATTCAGAGTTCTGCTCTGCTCTTGTAGGTCACCGATGTTTGCAGAAGTACAATTGACAGGTAACATGCTATTGCATAAAAGCGGTGGACCTCCCTGCTTACTTAAGTACGGAATAGGCGGACAGACAAACTCAATATAACTTACTTTATATGGACTTTTTGTCTGATAGAAATAATTGTTATTACAGCAAAAAGTGTAAAGGCATTACAGCATTGTGAAGGTACGATTGCTATGTAATTAAGCTGCAGTCACTTATCAATAAGACCTGACCTAGCAATTGCTGACCAATTCTACATCCTGGTGTTTTATCTAACAAATTCAATTTACACTTTAAAAATAATTACCGTTGGCTATTTACATGAACCAATCTTGTTTTGTAATTGTGGTTTTAATTAAGAAATAGGAATAACCGCTTTATATTTATTTGCCAAACCAATGGCAATCTGGAGAAATGAATTTTATTGCGAATGATTGTAAAGATTGATTTCTTAAACCTTATCTTATAATCTGAACGACAATACACAATTATTAAATTAATATGAATATAGTTGGCGCTCTTGTATTATTTAATATTATTGTTGGCGCTCTTGTATTACTATATTATCTAATCGTATTAATTATGGCTAAACATATTAATATGCACTACCTACTGCAGTATACCTTGCACTTCATACATTAGTACGAGTTAAATTATCCAAATGGGAAGGAATCATATTAAAAACATAAATCATCTTTTTTAGTGATTTAGATACCATTTATAGATACCTAACTCTAAACGTACCGATTGCAGTGGCTTCAGTTATTTCTTTAAATGTTTACCCTACACTCAAACGTACAGTCGTATTAACATCTTAATAGAGGTTAAATACTTAAATAGCTAACTAAATTTGAAGATTTTTCTTGATTTTCTTTGGGATCAATCATCGAATCATGGTGACAGTGGGACCAATGGGAGAGTTCAAAAAATATTTCAAATCGTAATATAATAAAAAAATATTAAAAATATTTCAGGTGTTTTCGAGTAATCGGGGAATGCATGGGAATGAATGGGACATTTTTAGAACTTGAACCTTGTTGTAACTTGAACCTTTCCGTGAATTTATTTGAATTAAAAATACGACATGAGTAAGTTCTGTTTTCAGAAAAGTGGAGTAGACAGAGCTCTAGACAATTTAGTCTTTTATACCCTGTTTCACTTGAGCTTATTTGGTACCATATTGTGAGCCTGACGCCCTCATAGTGTCCAAACCATCGGTACATTACACCTACGTTTATTATAAAAAAAATATTCAGATATACTGATAAAAATCCATAATTCGAGTACAAACATTCATATTCACCAAATAAGTGTTTGCCTCTAGCGGGATTCGAACCCGCAATTCTTAACTTAGAATGTCTTAACTTTGGATCACTAACAACTTCCAGCAGCATAATAATATTATAAAGTGTTGTTCATAAGTTGTCTCATTTGTAAACTATCGTTGTATAAAATGGACGAGTTAACCTTGCCCTACGAGTATGAAAATTTATGATGTCATTCCGTGTTTATGCGACATAATGATTACAGTTATTAGTCGCATGAAGAGAAATTTAACCAGACGTCACGCGAATAAATTACGAGTAATCATAAAATAAGTATCCATAGTAAAAAACATGTTTTTTGTTTTTAAAACTGACATATTTCAAACGATGTTTTATTATTTATTATTTTTATTATTTCATTACGTATTTTTCGTTTTAGTTTTATTATTTTACTAATTATTTTGTTGTTACTACCACTTTAATTATAATTTTACTTTTATAAATTCAGAGAGATTTATATGTATATAAAATTGTTTGTCAACAAGGTTGGACAGTGTAGGCATGACACATGTGAGAAAAATCAACAAAAGCCGAAAAACTTATTCCCCTTAATAACGGCATCAACTTAATTCTTTTTTTGTGTATAGTTGCCAAACAAGATTTTACAATGATTTTAAATAAAACGATTTTCAGATTTTATCGCGTTTTTAATTAGTTTTTACAAACTGTTTTTATTTCCCGACGTTTCGGATGCTTTACAGCATCCGTGGTCACGAGGGGATTGACCCTCGTGTTGGTCTAAGTGTGTACTACTGTAAATGTGAATAAATTTCAGACGCCACTTTTTTAAAATTTTGAATGATTATTATTATTTACTACGACCACTGAGTAACTCAGTTGAAAAGTTCTTTCAGTATTTTCATCCAAAAATGAACTAGTAATATTATGTTAAACATCTTTTTGCTATCTTAGTTGATGTTTTTGAAACTATTTCGTCGCAAAGTAAAGTAAATGCCACGAAGTGCTTTCTTTCAAGGATATCGTAGAAATCGACTAAAGGCAAACATCTCTAGTTGTGAATGTAGAACATTAATCAGCAATTGTCACATATATTGACGAATAAAACGAGAACAGAGAAAGGGCGTGTATTGGATAGACAAGAGCCCCTTCCTCGTCGCTACTTGCTGGTTACGTTACATTACATCTGATAGTTATGACATACGTGAGTTGTAATCGTGGACTGAGTCAAGTTGAGGATTTTCGAAAAATATTCTTTTTATTATATATAATTCAATATTTACTCGCAATCAATTATTATCAATCATTTTCAAAGAATCTTACAGTAAAATCTAATAATTTCTTTTGCTAAATCAATATTATTTCTAAACAGTTTAGCTACTTAGGTATTGATTATGATTATTGTTATATAACAATCATGCACAATTCCTGACGAGGTAATTAGAGTGAAATAGATTGCCACGATCGAGAAGTGTCACCATCCTTACCTCTACGAAGGTGCACAAAACCAAATTTTTGTGATATGATCATCTTTCCACCTCTATTATATCGCATATCTTTTTTCGTTTTTGGTTTACCAAGATAACGCCGTAAAATTTAATTCCGCCGCATTCAGTTATAATTTTATTCTTCATGTGGCAAGCTTAAAACGAAGACGTGCACTTTTTACTACACTCTGCTTTTTGACTAACAAAGACAGAACAACGGTGACTTTGTTTTCGACTACACTCCTGCCCATATTTAATTCATATCTTCCATCCTGGTTAAAAGTGCTTTCCAAGTATACAATACCATGCGATTGTTCTAGATATTCCTGATTTACCCATATCATTCACATTTCTCTTGAAAATTTCAGAACCTTAGCATTTTTAGCATTGAAACGGAGACATACTCATATCTGCATTCCTATTTCCAATGGTGCAATAAGCACTGCTTCCTCAGTATATAGCAGATAAATTATTTTCATGTTGTCCAATTAACAGACAACAATCTTTTAGTTTTTGTAAACAGCTGCATATAATGTAAATAGTAAGGCAGCATTTTAGCATCTTATCAAATGCCTTCTCAAGATACGTATAAGAGTATAGATAATTTTCTGACTAGCAGAAAATAACTTTGATCATACGGACAGAAAATATGATCTTCCGGGTGTATCTCGCATGAAAGTCTTTCGGATTACTCTTGCATCCTACGCGTCATAAACTTCATGTATATTTAACTTGCTCAACTGATGAAGCTGATTTCCCAATAGCTCAGGGGGTTAAGATGTGAACCTTTACTTTTATAGCAAAACACATCGGCAAGGATTTGCAAAAAATATAATATCTTTACGCCATTCCTGATACTGAGCTTGACAGAGGTATAGACAATTAAGGCCTTATGTTCCAACTCTCACCAAAGACATTTTTCATTTGGGACAACGAGACAGGTGGGAACCTACAGCCATCTTTATGATATAAATCGTACAAAAGTTTAAAAAAAAAATATTTGTAGCGGCTTACTTGTACCGGCTTAATTTGAGCCAAGAGAACTCGGGTCTCTTGGTTCAAATTCCGATCATACAACCACTCGGCTATCTCGCTTCAGCCTTCCCGTCTCCGGGTTCGTGAGGTTCGTGGCCCACGTGGATTTGGAGGCCAATTTGCGTCCGTATTTTGGCGCGTCTTGCCAGGAGAAACTGGGTGAGGAATCATTCTTTCTCAAAAAGGGCTACCTAAGGCGGCCAATCGCGGCGGATCGCGGATGTATGCTAGAGCGCTGTCGTGGCCCTGCCAATATGCGGCGATGGATTAACAGCGTGGAGTTTTAGATGGTGAGAGCCTGCCATCACCAGCCAAGCATCCGCAAGGGCCGGTATACGTTAGGTATTTCCCCACGAATAAAAAAGGCAGAAGGGACAATTTTTCACTTCTAACCTTATTTGAGGCTGCTGCGAAAAGGGGAAGATAGCAAAATTCATACCCCCTGATACCCAGACTGAAAACCGGGCGTCAAAGAAGTGATTGGCCAAGCTCTTCTTCATTCCCATAATATACAAGACGGGGTAATGGGGTTGATCCGTCGTCGATAAGGCTGAGATGGCGCACGCGGTGTTCTTCGCGTAAAGTGCGTACCTGCAGGCTAAAAAAATAAGAACAGGTCTAATAAACTAATTTCGTCAGGACTGTGGTAGTGTGCGAAAGCGTTCCCGTGGTCTAGACAAATAGACGTTAAGAAGTAAACCGTGAGGTTTTGCCCGTCAAATACCCTTTAGCCGCACTGGCGGAAGGCTGTCAATGAGGATACACAAGAACCGATACTGTACTCCATGACTAATACTCGTATATCTCCTTTAATAAGTTCGTATCATTCTTATAAATATATATATATATATATATATATATATATATATATATATATATATATATATATATATATATATATATATATATATATATATATATATATATATATATATATATATATATATATATATATATATATATATATATATATATATATATATATATATATATATATATATATATATATATATATATAGGGTATTTTATAACCTTCTACTTCTACTAAGGAGACGCGTACCTTGACCTTCAGTTTATTCTGTTTATTACATTGACATAATAGTATTACTAGAGACTGCATACAGTGTTTGTTCTTATTTACTTTACATAAGCCTCAACCGTAAAAAAGATTTTCCATAATCACCACGCTTAGCGAGCTGATTGGCAATCACAGTACCAAACAACTCGCGCCTTAACCACTACAAATAGTTTAATATAATAAATACACGATATCAAATGATTTACATAGTTGTTACAGAGTCTTAATAAATATTTATTTAAATAAAAAAAATAAGTCACGCATAGTCTGTGTCTCGGCGTAATGTATTGGCCAACAATGTTGTACGCGCGAGTGGGTGCGATGAATTTGCATTACGAGTCCTGAGTAATGCTGCCTCTTTGTTATTTGACACATTGTCAAGGCATTGAGCCAAGGAGACACACCAATTACATCGCTTCCCCGCGTTTTGGTACGCATAATATTAGTCAATGTTATTAGTAATAAAATTATGTTTGTAAACGATACGCCGAAAAAATAAGGTCCATAATACCAACACAATTTTTGTTTCATTCTTGATCTAAAACTACATAAAGCAAATAGAACTAAAGCGGGTTTTGGAGCAAAAACAAATGGCTTATGAGTATTATTCCACATTCCAATGTCCACAATCTATCATCAGTGTTTTATGTAGCTTCATAGAATTGAGAATAAATTAAAAATATTAACACTAGGTTATGATCATTCTATATTAACACTAGAGGCGTAATCTGCACCATCTCTGGAGATAGTAATGATGATGTTTTTAATAATAATCTTCTGATTTATATCAGGCATAGGACCATTGCTAAATAATATGGCTTTTTCTAACTTATCTCAGCCAGTTAATATTGAGTTGTATTTAAAACTTCAATCTTTACTGATATGGATATTAAAGATGAAACGCATGGAGTTACTTATATCTAACCGAGCATAGATCACTGACCATAGAGCTTCACAGCTTTCCTTATATTCTAAATAGGCTTGTGTTACGGACCAAGTTGGTAGTAAAAAGTATGTCACAATCGTTCCAAAAAAGGAACGCACTGCGTTCCTGTTTTATTACGTAGAGATAGTAGTGAGTATTTATGATAAATTATCTGGCACGTATGGGGAAATCTGAGCTCAGAATGGAAATAGCTACTGGAACACGTACGCGCGTTACTCGTCGCTTCTCGTCTTTTTTTAAGCTGTTTTACATTAAGGAGTGAGCTCTTTGAACCGACTATGAACCATCACTATTTAATTTCTGGTTTAGAATTTAATCAACATTTTCATATATTAGTTACTTTTTTTAGCACGCGAGAGAAAATACCCTCAATAATTATATTGCAATGTTTAATATGCTTGCAGACTGATCTGGTGACAATATGAAAAAATAATAAAAACTTAAAGAAGGTTAATATTAATTTGGCCCAAAGTTTCCGAATTATTGTTGACATTATTATGGTTTGTTAATATAACAACTAGTAATGATGAAACTTTATAGTAGCTTGAATAGCTATTGCATCCAATCGATTTAGCACATGCCCCCAAGGCGCATACCATATACTTAAAGACTTTATGTCTCTTTTATCTATTACGCATTGGCTTATGAGCAGCTGACATACAAGGAAAGAGAGTCTGTCTAATTTATTCTATCGCCAATTAATAGTTGTTGAGACATAATAACGTTATGTACGCTGTCAAATAGTGTTTAGTTAAAGGCAAATTAAGAAGAAATAACGATTATTTTATCATATTCCTCAGACGTGACAACCTATGCGACCTTTTTGATTAGATGGTGTTGGTAGGTAAGTTGCTGCAACCACTTATTATCAAATGGGCTGCAAGCTCATTTTTCACCTTAATCTTATAAAAAAAATCTATTGATTCTGTAACAGGCTAAAATGATGAAAAAATGGAAAAAATTTCGATGACTTTATACTATATTTATACTATATATTAACGCACTTTTTATTAAGATTGTGAGATAAATAGATAATTCAGAGCCAATATTAACCAAATGACATATCGTATGTCAATTACTAATGAGTAACACTATACAAACCACCATGCACCGGAGGTAATTTGTAATGTACTTTATGCGACATGTAAGAAAATATCTTCGCACTTCTTTATTGTAATCGACTTTCGGAATATCGTTGTCGTCCTTCGATTAAATTATGTTTCCATTATTATTTGGCATTATAAGAACGCTCTGAAATATTGCTGTATCGACCATTCTCGTGGAAATACATTTCGTAAGGATATAAAATATAAAACTTATAAAAAAGTAAGTAGAATAAATTAATAAATAAACAGACAGGTGCATCAGATATAATACTCTTATCCCAAAGTTGCTGAAGCACTTGTCTTCAGAAAGGAAAATACTACAGAGCTGGCGCCACCGTGCTAAACAAGCCATTCACCACTGACCTGAATGGGAATTAATATTTATTGATGGAAGTGAACATCTTTAAAACCAAAAGAACCAAAAGAAGTTGTTATAAACCTTCGATAGTGATACTTTCTGGTTTAATACTCTGTTGTATAATTGATTACAAAAAAAAAAGAAACTTGTAATCAAGTATCATTTTATTAACAGCTGTTTTTCTGAACTTTTGGACGACGAAAATGATTCCAATCAAAAGTAATGATTAATAACATACAGTAAACGTTTTGCATATCCTACATAAACACATTTTAAATTTTTCATTTTTGTATTGACTGAGAGATAGATATAGAAAAAATGAATAAAGTACTGTGTTTCTCCACATCACGTGTCACAAATTGGGCATTATATATGCAAAGACGCTATTAGACCTTCAAACGAACACTTATCTTAAATAATTCTATCAGATATGATGATGTTACTAGTTTTTATTCTTGTTTGTAGCTGCTTTATCGTCTTAGTTTTATATTGTCATGTATTTATATCGCAGGTTAAAATGGACACGTTATAGTTATTTTCCAAGTATGGTTACAACACAATTGCGGTACGGAATATTTGTTTATATATTCTTTACTACACGCCAAAATCAAAATGTAAATAAACCATTCAATGTACATAGTATTGTTGTGAGCTATAGCTCTTATTGTTGGTAGGAATATCTTCAAGACAATCGGCAGATGGACAGGATGAAAGGTGTAAATTTGTATAATATCTATAGAATAGTTAAAATAGAAGAATAGTTAAAATCTCTATAGAAGTAAAAAGATGGATGAACGAGGTTGTTCCTTTGTTTATTTTTCATTTATGTCAAGGAGAATGAAGAATTAATTGTAGTATTTCACTTTCAAATGTAATAAAATAAATTTTATTTTCGTTTACCTTGTGAATTAAAAGATACTATTCCTTATATAATTAATGACCATTCTAAATGATGAGAATCGAATGTAACAATATCAAATGAGGACTATCTCTCAGCTATGCAAATTTTATGAGTCATAAGTGGTAATAGCGAACTTGCATAGTTATAATTGAAAATTTTATCAGACGTACATGGATTGTAAATGTTTTGTACCAGTGTTCGTTTAACTATTTAGTCGTTGTCGTTAAATGCTAAAATAGAATGCCCTGCGTACTCTTATTACATTTGTTTTTCATAATTCTTAAATTGGGATACTAAATTTATTGTGCTATTAAAGAACTAAGAGCTCAACAAATTTGTTAATTACACATAGGCTTGAAAATTTCCATCATTTAGTTAAGGTAGTGTATGTTTTAATGAAGTTATGATTGGATCAGTGACTATGGAAGAGGCTATGTTGTGTGAAAGAATATGTGGCAAAGTTCATGTAACTGACGTAGCTTCATGACGTAGGTGAATGTGGGTTAAGTTGCAATAACATTGGAAAACTTGCATAACTGAATATATTTTCCAAAGCATATATATTTAAAAGAATCCAAACACATCGATAGAGTATAATACGAATAACATGCACTATATAACAATTTGTAACCAGATGTTTTTCAGCTTTGTAAGCAATTTGATCAATGTCAAAAAAATGACAAAACTACTTTTAAAATATCAATGGACATATCATAAATTTTTTGCAAAAAAGCATTTATAAATTAGTTAATTTTTATTCTTACAGGTACATTGCTGAGTGTCAAATTAGAAAAAAACAACAAACAATGAGATCCATGGAAAAGGTACAGGCATAAATTTCATATTTCCTCTACGACAATTTTAATATATATATAATCATTTGATATTTATTTTCGTGTAAATTCAGCGAATTGTTACGTTTATTACAAAACAAAATAGTAACACAATAAATTATCTAAAGCAATTCAGCATTCTTAGATGAGTTCATAGAATAGTCGAGATTTACCGATAACAGTTGAAGGTATTCTTAATAAAAGAGGCGAAATTAAAGAAGGTTACAAAGTCTATGTGCTAATTTCACAAAAACAATAGCGAATGGTAGGTGGTGTTAGTATTTATGCAATTAACATCTAGTAGACTTCTTTGTGTAGTTTTATATCTCTATAATTTTTATCTACGTTCTTATTTTAATGTTTCGACACCCTTTGTGATGGTTTCCTAAAAAAAACAAGTAACTTTAATCAGAGGCTCTGTCACAAATAATTCATAACTGAAAGACTCTATTCTCAAATAAGAAATTATTAAACTGATTAAATATGAAATTACAAAGGACTTTATTTTTCTGTTTTAAATCTTTTTGCCTTCGTTAATTTTTTTTAAATTCACATCTGAGGATATTTAGTACAATAATTATTTGTTATAGAAACATCTTCTGAAAAATTAATAATATTTTACTTACGAAATTTCAAATATGCATTATAGAGAGTGCAATCTTGAAAACTTTTTTGCTATAGAGAATTTAATAGATCAGGTGATGTTGACCCAATGAAAACAAGCGTTTATAACGATCAATTAAGACAATGTGTAACAATAAGATTTTTATCATAGTATGTTCAAATCCTAGAATTCCACAGAAATATTCAGTATTTTTTAAAGTTGTATTTTTTAGATGAAGGCAGATTAGCGTGGGAAAGATTCAACTAAGCATCAAGGTTGCGTGTTGTAGATTTTTATCTTGATTAAATCTTAATTAATTAATATACAATCACCCAACAAGACAAAATTTTACACTTTTCAATGTTTACTAGTTAAGCAAAATAATTAATATTCTAATTAAAATTAGTAAGTTACTGTTATTTTCCAATAAAATCAAAAATCATATGAGTATATAAAATCTTAGTAAAAGTGAATAATTCAATTTCTGTGCGAAAATCTCAATTTCTACCTTATCATAATTTATAATAATAAAAATATTTTTAATCATTCATTTGAGAAATAAGGCTAATAAATACTTTGGTAATATTAAATAAGTAAAACATAAGATATTTTAATAATAACCTTCAAATAATAAGCTAAAATATATTGATAAATGTAAAATTGTTTGAATAAAGTAATTTTATTTTAATTACTACACTATCCTGGTATATTTTAATATAAGAGTAAATGTTTTTATAATTAACATAATTGTGAACGGAGAATGTTAGATAATTTGAGGAATAATTATACGTACTGAATGTATTTTTAAAGCATTAATAGTTACGTTAACGACTGCCCTCTTGATGCTGCGCATTATATAAAATATTGGAATCTAAAACTTGAAGAATCAGTCATGATAGCCGAGTCGTTGGGTGGTTGGAATTAGGAGTCAAGAGCCCTGAGTTCGATCTCCAGGTAGCAGGTACGTACCAATGGGTCTTTCAAAAAACTTATGTACGAATCATATCGTTGGCTTGGACATAAAGACGGCGAAAGGGCTCACCACTTGTCACGTTGTCCCGAAAATATCCTCAGTGGAAGGTGGGTCAAAGGGACTTAATTCTCTAGACTAGACCTCTATTTAAAAC
The DNA here is from genome assembly GCA_029286605.1 of Sericinus montela. Taxonomy (NCBI): domain Eukaryota; kingdom Metazoa; phylum Arthropoda; class Insecta; order Lepidoptera; family Papilionidae; genus Sericinus; species Sericinus montela. Next base: position 5,163,424 of record JAGSMR010000004.1, read on the forward strand.
TTGAAGAGATGGATTGACAGAATCTTCTATTTGTGTAATTTAATCATTACAGTTGCTGGTATGCCTGATGCTGTACATTTCCTGTACACATGCGATCATGGTAAAATTTGGTACCAAAGATGGACCAATCGAACCTCCCACTCCAGAACCTGTACCACCACCGCAGCCTTTCCGGAAACCAGCGCCTGTTTGGGAGGAACGTAGCGATGACTCCCCTGATCCTAACGCCCAGTGGTAAGTGTATTATATTAACAAAAACTCATTTAAAAGTTCTAAAATCTTAAAAGTCAAAAACATTTAAAAGCTTGTTTAATATTTAAAAGCTAGTTGAAAATGGAAAAAATTAAAATACATGTTTGTGAAATTTTATTAATTTTTATTTGATTTGCAGGCGACCACCATTCTTCAAACCTGAACCGAGATATACTCAAGTTATTTTCAAAGTCCCTCCTACCATTCAGCCAATTAATAATGCACAAAGCTTCGTAAACTCATATTTATCAAATCAACCTATCCAAGCACAGCCTGTGCGAACTTTCTTCACACCATCCCAGATATTGAGCTCTCAAAATTTACCAGGAATCGGAATTAGGTATTTTGTACCAACTTACATAAATGATCTCCAGGAGGTAAAAGAACAGAAGAAACAAGACGACGCAAAGCATAATGACATTGAAACTAATGAAATTGTAGACAGTAGCAGAGATGCTTCTAGTGACCTTCAATGGAAATTTGAAAAGGACGCAGCTTTGAGGATTCAACGAACTACTTTAGAAGTGAGTATTTATTAAAACTAAGAACTATGTGTAATTTATATAATGTATGTATGAAAGGCGATCGTGATATATCCCGCCATCTGTAAGTATTATTGATATTAATTTGATAATGGCTCACCACATGTCTGGTAACACCATTAAGCTTCGGTAACAGGTGGGTCAAAAGAACTTAGATTCTTAGACCGTGTACTAGAAAGGTGCGTATAGATAATAAAATTGTAATTAAGAGATATATACACATGCAATCTGTTATTTTTATAGAATAACAGAACAGTAAAGGAGCCGACTTGAACCGGCTCATCTCTTCTCGGTCCTTAAAACACAATAGCAGAGTGGTTGGGTGGTCGGAATTTCAAGTCAAGAGACTCGAGTTCGATCCCCAGGTGGCAGGCTCGTATGTCGTTGGCCGAATTATGTCGAATTATGTCGTTGGCTTGGACATAAAGACGGCGAAAGGGCTCACCACTTGTCACGTTGTCCCGAAAATATCCTCAGTGGAAGGTGGGTCAAAGGGACTTAATTCTCTAGACTAGACCTCTATTTAAAACTTGAAGAGATGGATTGACAGAATCTTCTATTTGTGTAATTTAATCATTACAGTTGCTGGTATGCCTGATGCTGTACATTTCCTGTACACATGCGATCATGGTAAAATTTGGTACCAAAGATGGACCAATCGAACCTCCCACTCCAGAACCTGTACCACCACCGCAGCCTTTCCGGAAACCAGCGCCTGTTTGGGAGGAACGTAGCGATGACTCCCCTGATCCTAACGCCCAGTGGTAAGTGTATTATATTAACAAAAACTCATTTAAAAGTTCTAAAATCTTAAAAGTCAAAAACATTTAAAAGCTTGTTTAATATTTAAAAGCTAGTTGAAAATGGAAAAAATTAAAATACATGTTTGTGAAATTTTATTAATTTTTATTTGATTTGCAGGCGACCACCATTCTTCAAACCTGAACCGAGATATACTCAAGTTATTTTCAAAGTCCCTCCTACCATTCAGCCAATTAATAATGCACAAAGCTTCGTAAACTCATATTTATCAAATCAACCTATCCAAGCACAGCCTGTGCGAACTTTCTTCACACCATCCCAGATATTGAGCTCTCAAAATTTACCAGGAATCGGAATTAGGTATTTTGTACCAACTTACATAAATGATCTCCAGGAGGTAAAAGAACAGAAGAAACAAGACGACGCAAAGCATAATGACATTGAAACTAATGAAATTGTAGACAGTAGCAGAGATGCTTCTAGTGACCTTCAATGGAAATTTGAAAAGGACGCAGCTTTGAGGATTCAACGAACTACTTTAGAAGTGAGTATTTATTAAAACTAAGAACTATGTGTAATTTATATAATGTATGTATGAAAGGCGATCGTGATATATCCCGCCATCTGTAAGTATTATTGATATTAATTTGATAATGGCTCACCACATGTCTGGTAACACCATTAAGCTTCGGTAACAGGTGGGTCAAAAGAACTTAGATTCTTAGACCGTGTACTAGAAAGGTGCGTATAGATAATAAAAATTGTAATTAAGAGATATATACACATGCAATCTGTTATTTTTATAGAATAACAGAACAGTAAAGGAGCCGTCTTGAACCGACTCATCTCTTCTCGTTCTTTAAGTCACAATAGCAGAGTGGTTGGGTGGTCGGAATTTCAAGTCAAGAGACTCGAGTTCGATCCCCAGGTGGCAGGCACGTACCAATGTGTTTTTTAAAAACTTATTTACGAATTATGTCGTTGGCTTGGACATAAAGACGGCGACGGGCTCTCCACCTGTCACGTTGTCCAGAAAATATCCTCGGTGGAAGGTGGGTCGAGGGGACTTAATTGTCTAAACTAGACCTCTGTCTACCCTTGTATGGGGAATTGCGTGAAGATATTAATTTGTTTATTTGTATTTTTTATTTTAGGGAACAGCAAGACCGATCTACCAATGGCCAGTGTACGTCCATCCAAGACATTAGAAATTTAAATTCATTTCTTATTAAGTTTGTAATAATTTACTCAAATGTTAGATTATCATTAGACATGTTATGTGAAAATAATAACATTTCGGAAACAAGGAAAAAAATAAAGTTGAATAAGAATGAAACGAGGTAAAAGAAGGTTCAGTATAAATATTGTGATAACTAATAGTTAAGGATAAAAGTGCCAGAATTTAAAACATGTTATGCAACATTTTAAAGTATTTAAAATAAGGGAATGCAACATATGTATCGTTATAGTTTATACTTATATGTCTTAAGTTAAAAACGACGACCGTGTGAAACTTATACACCATTTTGTTTTATGTTACGTCAGGAAATTGACAAACTATTTGTAGTCGTTAATAAAACAGACATTGTTTCGCTTGATCAAGTTTTAGTGATTGGAGGGCTTCTTGTTGACGGGACTATCAATTACATACACAAGCAGTCTCTATGAAGTTATCTCAACCATAACGAACACCAACTACTACTCTCAATATAGGTCTTAATACTTAACATCTACTATGTCACCCTGGTATCGATATTACTTGTTAACACACTATTTAGCACATACTGTACATGCATACTAATCTACTTCAATGTAAATGAAAAATAATCAATACTTAAAGCTAATAATTAAAAATAAATAGAATTTACTTGTGCTCAGCGAAAACATTTATACCCAACAGACATATTAATAATGTTTTCCATTCCAAATAATTTAGACAAGTAGGAAATTGTATGTAATGTGAATGACATGAGTATTTGATAGTTATGTTGAGATACAATTATTTAATTCAGATCAGTAAGAATTAAATATTGAAATTAGTACGGAATGCAATTTTGTTATAGTTTTCATTCGATCGCTTTCAATAACTTCAATAATGCTGATCGTGATTTTTAGTATTTTAGAAATTCTCAATCACTAGCTCTTTGTTCTCTGTTAAAGATTTTTTTGAAGATCGTTAATACTTTTGTGAAATAAATGTAATTTGTTACGACCTGTAGCTATCGTTATTTATAAGTACACTTTATTTTTATTATAATTGCCATTATATAATTTTCATTGTTTAGTTACTTTGTACGTCTGAAAGTTTTGTTACGTCATTAGATGCATCATCATTTTGTCGTTTGCTTAAACGGAAGGGATTGCTTATAAAGAAATAATCTTTATTGAGGAACGACTGTACAAAGTAAGGTAAGCGGAACTCATGACTCTTTTGTTACTTTCTGAGTCACCGCCGCAACAGCTTGAAATGATTTTGACCATTAATATCTTATTAAAATTCTCATTCTAAATAGAACGTTATAATTCAGGTCAATGTTTCCATAAAAATTAAAGCTTCGTTATTTTTATTTCCTAAAAGATAATAATACTGTAATTTTTAAAATTTGTAAATATGTAAAATAAATGATTATTAACACTTTGATTTGTTTTTGTTTATACTAAGACTTACTTCTATTTATGTGAGTATAATTCCAGCGGGTGTTGTGTAAAACAAGAGTTCCTTATATAGAGCTATTATAAAATAGTTTTTCTAGCTGTTACTGAGAACATGACAGCCAATAGTGGAGTGGTTGGGTGAACGAAATTCAATTCAAGAGACCCAAGTTTTCGATGCCCAGGTGTTCGATGGCTCGAGGGTCAAAAATACTTAATTGGTTAGACCTCACATATTTGCGCCCTTCCTGATACCGTGGTGGACCGGTATTAGGAATGGCGTGCTGATATTTTTTAGAAGTCCAGACATTTAAGTCCCTTCGACCTGACTTGACCGAGGTCACCATATACAGGTTCTGAAAAACACTCATTGGTACGAGCCTACCTGGGAATCGAACTCTGGTGTCAAATCTGGTTTCAATCTTGCAGGTTTAGTTACGATTTTTTCCGATGCGCTGGTGGTCATTTTTGCGCATAAAATGAATTAGGCGCGAGGATCTTACCCGGAACACTCGCAGAATAAAGCGAGACCCTTATTAAATATTAGGCTAACAATTAACATCATGTAATCTTCAGCGGATGTACTAAAAATTAACTTTGTGTACCTGTAAGAATTTAAAAACGAAAAGCAATCTTAAATATTAAAGAAGCACTAACAGGTAATGCAACTTTCACCTTTCTCTTAATTATATCAAAGCAGGAAAAACGGGGGTTACGAAATAATCACAAAATAAGTATAACTCATCAAAACTTCGTGTGGCACGAGATGGTTGGAATATTACCATTATTAATCACTGCATGGATCGCAGATCTTGTGCAGATAAAAATTACAACCTCTGAGACTTCTGCACGACTATAGCTTTTGTCGCTACATCATAAATTATAAAGGAGAAAACAAAAGATAAACAAATTGCATAGGGCATTTGTTAGTTACCTAATTCAGCTAGTATAAATTTTGTCAACTCTAGATTCTAGCACGTATATGACTGTGTATTTTAAACAATAAAGTTCTTAGTTACATAAAATAAGGTCTTTAAGTTTTCCTTAAGTATTAAATTAATTAAGTACGTACATAGAATTACCGTCGTAAAGTAATACATTAAAAGTCACAATATCGGTGCAAAAATTATGGATCAAAAATCAAAAAATAAATGATGACTATATACTAGAACTAGAACTAGAACTTTCTGGTTCATATAACTTTACTACCTTTTATTTTGTCCCGAAAATATCTTCGGTGGAAGGTGGGTCAAAGGGACTTAATTGTCTAGACTTGACCTCTGTATTGGGAATTGCGTGAAGATATTTTTTTTTACCTTTTATTAGATGACGCATGACATGTAATATTATCCGGTTCACGTAAAGTTAATTGAATGGCCATCACGTACATCCACAATATTATATGAGTTGGCACATAGCACAAATTTTTTTGAGTGTTACCCGTATTGAGGACAGAGAGTGCGAAGATGGGAGTGAGCTTTCGGCTAGCGTACTTCTTGATTGAAACGCTTGACGTACAAGAGGTATCTGTCAGTATCCTGCAAAATTTGCCATACAATTCATTTTGCGGCTATCTATACTTGCTAGTTCGTTTCTTTTATCTTCACGCTATTACCAATACCAAGACAGAGGTTCAGACAATTAAGTCCTTTCGATTTGGAGTGAAAGGTAGCTTTCACCGAAGACATTTTTCGGTACAACGTGACGTGAGTGATGAGCCAGTCAGCGATGATATAAATCATCCATAAGTTTTGATAAACTCATTGGTAGGACCCTCCTGTCTGGGAATCGAACTCGGGTCTCTTGATTCGAATTCCGCTAACTCAACCGCTTGACCATCGTAACTTCTATTTGTAGCGGTCTGTTCCTATTATAATTATATTATTATAGCAGCTGCTGATGCACGTATAGGCCGCATATGATTACGCTTTTAATGTCACTCACGCGTTTTCACTCATATTGATAGTGCAAGTGACCATGACCTGCCTAACTTCGTGTCGATCCATGACGATCGTATCATGCATAACTTTCGCGTCGGTATCGTTTCGGCGAAAGTACGCACTGTGAGTAGTTACTGTATACGTAATATTTGCAATTAGAAATAATGAAACGTCTTTTTTACGTAATACTTTGCTGGTCACCGATATTTTGGGTACGTCATATATTTTGGATAAATAAAATGTGATTTTTCGTTTTTACTGGAACGAATTAATTTAAAATATTCTACTAATAACACTAACAGAACCAAAGTTATGTTTATATATACGATACTTATTAACTAAAAACTATAATAATCGTAGAGCACTACACCTCGTGGCATGGTTCCAAGATGGGCTGCATTTCCACTTTGAATGGCTACACTTAACCGTTGAGCGAGAAAAGAACCAGCCGTTTTGTCACCAGCTGCTACGACCAGACGCTGATACAATTCCATAATAAAAAAACGTCGCGCGGGGACTCCGACGACCGATCTTCGTTACGGCAAATGTAACAAAAATATAGTCTCCTTTCAAAGACTTGATGTGAGAGGCCGCTAATGTGTCGACGCAAGTAACGTCTGAGAAATTCAGGTGCTTATATACTATGTATAAATTAATACATTTCGACAGCACATACATTGCTGTTATACCAAAGTGAGTAATCAAAACACTATATTTAGTAGAAACAATGAAGATAAATAATATATGGTAGGGTAAGGTACGCCCAGACCAATGACAATACAGAAAAAGTAGATTCTATTCTACATTGATCAATCTGGGAATCAGACCAGGGAACTCAGATTTAGAGACATGTTGAAAACAGGTGTGCACGCCGCTCATCTTCAGAGTAAAATATATAGTGTCCACGGTAAAAGGAACATGTGGTACATTTTCCTTACTCTAAATATTTTATAGATCTGGTCTTCTGGTTTTACGGATATTTGTGAGCGTCGCTTATCATTTACTATCAGGCCGTATTCTCGTTTACCTTAATCTAAATAAATAAACAAATTACAATAGGTACATTAAAGAGCTTCGGCAAAAAACTGCGTCAACCTCCTGGTGGATTCATAATGCTAGAGTATAACACGGTATGTTATCTTTCCCTTACGGTATTACAAGGTATGTTATCGTACCCTTGTATTAGTTACTTCCCTACCAAACACTAAAAATGTGAATATGTGACTAATTTGTGTCCGCGATGGCCGTAAGATACTATTACTAATACAATAGGATATGAGCAGGACTCTTGAATAAATTAATGGTGTCCTTTATCACTTTCACATTAATTTCGAAGAGGAAAGTAAGGTATTTTCTTAATACTACTAAAAATGCTTATTACACCATAACCCCGTGCATAAAAAGTTCAAAAAATTAAAATCGATGTTTGAAATACAGACTTTTTTATTTTAATGAATAAATTGTTTAATAACCTAGTTGCTTCGACTATTACACTACGACTACGGGGTTCGAACCCCGCGACACGCAAATATTTTTATGATAAACTGAACCTTTGTACTTGAGGCATGGATGTTTATATATATGTTAGAAACCGGGATCGGTGAAAGGTGGGTCGATATTTATTTATTTTCTTGCCACTAAAGAACCTACCATCCCTAAATTTTAACAGTTCCTCGAACTGAGACAGGCCCATTGCCACTTCAGCGTGCTGATTCATACGACTATATCAGTTAACTTAGTTATGCTGCGATTTTCGTCGTTACGGACGTAGAGAATATCACAGAGACACATCGAGCATACTCCTTTTCATAACACGCTGAGAAACTCTTAGCTTTTTCATTCGGCCAAACAGTCAAAGACCTCGTATCATAATTTATTGATTTATTTGAACAATTTGATTTGGTATACGGCAATAATCGATTTATCGAAGTACATATCACATATGGAGGCCTATAATATATTGAGTTAACAGATTATTAGTGAACACTTAAAATTTTAATGACGTGTAGTAATCACAATACAGTCATGAAGATTATGCCATGCCACAAAGGTTTTTTTGTGATAATGATGATCACGCTTATGAATTCGTCGAGTAAGCCTTTACAATAGAAAAGAGCACAAGGACTGTCACTGCTTGTGGCCGAGTTGTTGAATAAATTGCATAACGAGACCACAACATGAAGAGACCATTGATGGACTATAACCCACAAAAAATAGAACATCTAGTCGTGAATAGTTTTTAGAAGGTTATCAATATATCAAGTTTATTTTCTATATTACAAGTAGGGAAACTATTAAAGGAGTAGTAAATTTATCTTATTAATATTGTACTTTAAATAAGCTTATCTCGTATATTTGTGTATCAATAATACAAGTATCTTGAAAACTATTGTAACGATTAAGACAATCGTTTGTATTTAGATACAGTGACTTCACATATTTATTTAGATACATGTTATCTTTGCGAAAATTATTGTAATTAGAATATAATTGAAAGTAATATATTATAAAAAATATATAATTATGAGTTAAATGAATTGCATTTAATAAATGAAATAATATTTCAATGCAACCGATTGACGTAAAGCTAAGTGCGGTCATCTAGGTAAGTCATTTAAAAAGATTATAACTTCACTGCAGGTCTCTCTGTTAAAGACAATTAGACAAAATTACTTAGCAACCGGATTGGCTCTCACATTACAGAATACCAAGTACCTTTGACGTTGCTCTCAGCGGTGAATTTAATTTGGTCTGGTATCATATTTTCAGACGTTTATCGCGCCATCTGTCGGAAGCCACTCCGATTTATGAGGGATGATCTACCCATGGGAAGAAACGATTTTTTACGAAACTCATGGAAAGAGACGGAGAGGTTATCCGTATGCCGAACGAATATGAGCTTTAACTATTTTCTAGAAACAAAATATAAAATGCTAATTGTAAAGTCATTTAAAATGGTTTCTCAACAAAATTACCTACAATGTTAACTAAATAGCGGTCAGCTTTTAGTTGCTAATATTTTCTTTAATTTGTTCTCGTGAAGTGCTACAAATTTAGACACAAGGTGCGGTTTAATTTCAAAATAAATACACGCACTTCTCGTAGTCATGCCAAATGAATATAGCGTAAATGCTACAGACTGATGAGTTCAAACTGCAAAAACCGGTATTAATCGTGATTGGTCTGCTATAAAGCTATTTATAGTGCAGTAAATTTTAGTGATTTAAATGTTTATATATACTACTTACAGGAAGATTTAAAAGGTCCATTTCTTGCATTTTATCTATGTAGATAAAATATTTTTTTAATCCATAATGTATTATTAATTTTTCATTATCTTTAGTTACGGAACAATTTTTAAAACAATTTATTTTCTCGTAGTCATGCCAAATGAATACAGCGTAAATGCTACAGACTGATGAGTTTAAACTGCAGAAACCGGTATTAATCGTGATTGGTCTGCTATAAAGCTATTTATAGTGCAGTAAATTTTAGTGATTTAAATGTTTATATATACTACTTACACGAAGATTTAAAAGGTTAAGTATCCATTTCTTGCATTTTATCTATGTAGATAAAATATTTTTTTAATCCATAATGTATTATTCATTTTTCCATTAACTTTAGTTACGGAACAATTTTTAAAACAATTTATTTTCAGTATCTTTAAAAATCATTAAAATTAATAGTTATACAACCATAAGTTTCAGCCACAAGTTTTCGTAATTATGTAATAAACATTTTTGAAAGAAATTGTATTAATTTTAATAACATACACTAAGCGTGTGGATTTCGAGAGATGACTAGATAAGAGAGGTAAAATTAGTTGCTTACTGCAGTAAATTCTGAGAACCATGTGATGTGTGCGAAAATTAATTTTAAGTTCTGCATTAAGGAATAATTTCAGTTTACTAACGCGGTATTAATATTAATTGCTTAGTACATCACTAACGTTCGATTTGCCAACTAAATGGTACTAATTTTCGGATCACTGAAAAATTATTATATTAGCACAGCATTATGCTATACCTACATAATGTACATACATACAAAACGACCTGTAAAATTCCACTGCTTGAAAAGCGGTAAAGTAAGGAAGGAACATTCTTTCCAATATTCAATTGGGAAGTACCACGACCTCACAGAATACCGGCGTGAAGTAGAAGTCTAATAAATTTCTGCGTTTCGTCTGGTGAGTGCAGGAACCGGAGGCCCACACACCCCCCTTCCCCAATTCTGGGGGGGGGGGGAGACACTGTAAGGCCGGCAACGCATCTGCTATGCCTCTGGTATTGCGGGTGTTCATGGCGGCGGTAATCACTTACCATCACGTGAGTCACCTGCTCGTTTACCTCCCTTCACTATAAAATAATCATAAATAGCACGGATTAGTTGAAAATTAATTTCTGTTTTTTGAAGGCACTGCACTTATTCTCTTTCTAGTAACAAAACAAAAAGACAAGACAGTAGTAATGACCTAAACGATTGGTCATTACTACTCTCTTGCCTTTTGGTTTTGCCAGTATGGTACTGATGTGTTATTGTTTAAAGGGCACTGTAATTTACTGTACACATAAATATTGCCAATATTATTACCTAATGTATGTATACTGTCAACTGTATCCTGTATCCTGGCAACTGTAACATGTATCCTGGTATTCGCAAGTTTACATTTACATTTGTATTGAAACTTTTACAATTATAGTATTCGAAAATATTTTGAAGGAAAGACTGATAAATAACTGATAAATTGGGTTGTCAGTTATCTTGAGCCGCACCGCACACATCGCTGAAGTTAACAGGAAAATTCACTTCACTTTGCATTCGCTAAAGTGCCTCCAAAACGTCCTACCCTATTAAAATAAAATCTCGCACCCCTTGGTCTTGTTCAGCCTTTGCTCGATTATGCTTACGCTTGCTATCCGGATGCTACAGAGGAGCTGCTAAATAAACTCGAGCCCTTACAAAATCTGTCTACACGTTTCATTTATTGCCTAAGAAAAAATGACCGCTATGTAAATGGTCCCGATGTCGTTGTAACGTTGTGTCAACTACTATGTTATTTGAAAATATTCTTCATAATTCATCTTCTTCCTCATACCTAAGAAATTTCTTTTCTTTTGTCCATCCGCCAGGCACGCCTTTCAGATCTAATGTCCGAACTCTTCTCCATTTTTTAGGTCATAATTCCAATTTCTTTTCCTATTACTTTTCCGTACACGCGGTTAGGTTTCTAGGGTGCGGTTAGGTTTAGCACTAAGTTTGCCATTTAACATTCATCTCTCCTCTATGGGACTACAGGAAGATATTTCATTTTAGGAATAAGTAGGGCCCTTGTACAAACATTCTGTTTTAATTATTATTTGTACACACAACAAAGTGTACATAAATAAACAAAAAAAATAACTTTCATGGAAGTAAGTTTTAAAAATAGTGGAGTCGCATCGAACCGGCTTCAAAGAAAACAAAACAGATTTATGCCCTAATAATATAAAGAAACGGCTCAAAGTTTTTTTAGGTATGATTTATAAAAAAAGTTAAAACAATTATTATCCTAGATTGAAGCAATTAGTCCGATTATTTTAAAAAGATTTAATTAATGAACGACTGCATAAATAAATTGCTTGAATAAATTGTAAAACTTGCCGATGTGTATGGGACATGCCGATGTTCTCAAGTGAACTTTTACAGGCTGTTATGATGATGAAAATCTTTTTTTTTATTTAAGTTAAATTTAGGGATGTCAAAGAAATGTTGACTATAGTAATATAGTCGCACCCAAGTGGGTAAGTACTCTTACTAGTAGTTAACTAGTAAATTACAGGTCAAAGATATTAAATTATTAAATACATTTTGCAGGCCTTGTTGCTGTCATATAAACCGACTTATGTTTCGATATTTATATTTATTTTGTACGATTTATCACAAATTTCATTTTCAATAGTAAAAATGTAAATGTACTGGCATTTACACTTAAACAATTTACTGTCATTAAATACAAGAAAGAATCATGTGAATAACATTTTATAGATTCTGGTTGAAAACTGGTAAATAAATTTCATTTGAAACATGTTTTACCTTCTTGGTCAGTAATTGTAAATACTAATATAGATACTTGACAATGGAAATACGTATGAGGCAAAATGTTTTCAATGTTGCATCACTCGTTAGTTAAACATTATAGATTTTTTTTAATTTCGTATACAGTTTAAAAAACAGAATTAACTTATAACACATATAATCTTTCTGGTACATACAATTCTGAAGAATTATGTCCTTATCATAAGGGGAATTAGCCATAAACACCACGTTTGATAAGCGGATTTACGATTGGAGTTCCAGACACCTAGATGCTGCTGTCCGTCATGTGTCTGCTTTATTTTAAAAACTTTTTGACTGGCTTTTTTAGCGCTTATTCCGCTGTGTTGGTAGTCATTGGCATTTTGCCTTAACCAACACTTATATCAAACACGTGAGGAAATGATGTCCTCCATCTGTAGTCAGTTCTACGAGCCATGAATTTGTTTATAAGCACTAATCAAAGGAAAACTCCGAAAAGTGTTATGTGTATAACAATATATTGTTATCATAAACTTATCAAGAGTTCACCGTGATGTAGTGTAGACTCGAAAACAAAGAATAAGGGTCTGGTAAAAGATATCTTTATATCTCAAAAAGTAAGTAGTTCTTATTTTTTGAGATATGAATAAAATAAATTCTGTTTGATAGCTCAATACTTCCTAGTAGTAACTAAGATGTTTTAAAGCTATATCCTATGCTATAATAGTTAAGAAAAAAAAATACGTTTGTAAATCGTACTAAACATTTTTTATCTTATGTATTATTTACTTTTTTCTGTATTATGTCATGTAAAAATACACATAAACAGCGTTTTTTTAACCATTATAAGCTGTTATATTGAGCTTACACTTGAAGAATGTACTAGAATTCTCACAATGCTGGAAAACGACCAGTCATCATGATACAGCAAGGATTGATCGTGTATCGCTGTCAACTGTACAAAGAGTTCTCTGACGTTAAAAAAAGCGGCACTTACCGACGCATACTAAGAAAAGGTACCGCCAGGTTCATCACAACATGTGAAGATCGATACTAGGTTTAAATGCTTCATCACACCTCGGTGGAAGTTATCCAAGTGCATGGACTGCAAGACGACGACTTGCTGAGGCAAATCCTAAAAAAAGCTAATATTAACAATATAAGTAACTAGTTGTATAATTAAATAACTTTCATTTAACATGATAGGCGAGTCATTGGTTTGGTTTTTTTTATTGAAAAGGGAGGAAAACGAGCAGGTGGCTTACGTGACGGTAAGTGACTATCGCCGCCCATGAACACCTGCAATACCAGAGGCATAGCAGATGCGTTGCCTCAGGGGAGGGGGCACTCTAAGGGTGAGTGCAGGTAACCGGTGTGGGCCACCGGTTACCTGCACTCACCAGACGAAACGCAGAAGTTTGTTAAACTTCTACTTCACGCCGGTATTCTGTGAGGTCGTGGTACTTCCCCGGTCGAGCCGGCCCATTCATGCAACAACAAAAGCTGATGCGCGGCTCTACCACTGTTGAAATCTGGTTACCGGAATTCGAGTCAATAGACCCAAGGCTCGTACTTATCGGTTTTTTCAACAACTTATGTACGAACTACACCGTTGGCTTGGATGTAAAGACGGCGACAGGCTCACCACCCGTCTCGTTGTCCCAAAAGAAGGTGGGTCTAAAGGATTTAATTGTCTAGACCTCTGTCTACCCTTGTATTGAGAATGGCGTGAAGATATTTAATTATATTATTTAAACCTTTAAATTTAAGGAAACCATGCCATTAAAGGATTTAAAGTTAAAACAATCACGTTATATTACACTGCGTGCAGTTAATTATATTTTTAATGACTTCATCATACGTTTACTCCGATGGGCGGATTAATTGAATGACCTGGTGACATTTTTTCTGGTGACAACAGGTAATTTGTTAAAAGCATTGTATTGGGCCTAGTGGCCTTTATCTTTTACATTCTTACGCTCAGCAATGTACTATTAACGGATACGTTTATGGAAGTTCAAACATGTGGATATACTGTTCATAAAAATACACGAAAACTGCAATCGTGGTACTACAGAAAAGGCTATTATTTCTATTAGATTTTATGACTATAATTGGCATACACCAGTAGCTGTGATATTACTGTGTACCAATAGAATACTGGTATTGGTACACAGTTGGCAGATGTCGACACAATTTAGGCCTTTCTTCGTCCTGCTTCTCACTGAACCTCATTTACTTTAAGGTGACAGGTGGTGAGCCTATCGCCATCTTAGTGTCCAAGCCGGCGATACTATATACTTACATAGATAAATATTCATATATGCATACTAGCTCATTATTCATATATGCATACTAGCACAATATTCATATATGCATACTCGGGAAGTCACGATAGCCGAGTGGTTGGGTGGTCGGAATTTCGAGTCGAGAGACCCGAAGTCGATCCCCAGGTAGCAGGCTCGTACCAATAGGTTTTTTAAAAACTTATGTATGAATTAAATCGTTGGCTTGGACATAAAGACGGCGACGGGCTCACCACAAAATATCTTCGGTGGAAGGTGGGTCGAAGGGACTTAGTCTCTACTTATTCTAGACTAGACCTCTGTCTACTCCTGTATTAGGAATTGCGTGAAGATATTTATTATTTATTTATAGCTGACTTTGTTTTGCCATATAAAATGCCGTATAAAATGGCAAAACAAAGTCAGCTATAAATAAATAATAAATATAGTCAGTCAAAAGGGGTTGATCGGAGAGGGGTGAAAGTTTAGGGGTGGGCCGCCTTTATCAATTAGGGGGATGAAAAATAGATGTTTTCCGATTCACAGACCTAACCGGTATAGACACAAATGCCGTTTCGGAGGAGTTTAATTACAAACGCATTAGATAAACATTTATGACACGATTGCAACAAATAATTTATATGCATCACATTAATATTCCTCCCTAACGATAGTCGAACCCACATCCCTTAGCTACGTAGGCTGGCCACTACCAATTTTGACGACCTCCGTGGACGAGTGGCGTAAACACCGCTTTTCAAGGTGTCACCATCTCAAGGTCCCGGGTTCGATTCCGGGTCGGGTCAATGTGGAAAAACCACTTTTTCTACATTTTCTCGGATCTGAGGGTTTGTGTTGCCTTCGTTGTTTCTGATTCCTATACTACAAGTGATTTAACATTGGGATCGGAGCAATGTGTGATGTTGTTCCTATCTATTATTATGTATTATAACTAGGCTACCAGTGATCTAGTTGTCAAACTTCGATAATTAAAATTATGTTTATGCTTATGAAAAAATATAAAAATATCTTCACGCACTTCCCAATACAGGGGTAGACAGAGGTCGAGTCTAGGCAATTAAGTCCCTTCGACCCACCTTCCACCGAAGATATTTTCGGGACAACGTGACAGGTGGTGAGCCCGTCGTCGTCTTTATGTCCAAGCCATCGATATTCGTATATAAGTTTTTGAAAAATCCATTGGTACGAGCCTACCAACCGGGGATCGAACTCGGGTCTATTGACTCGAAATTACGACCACCCAACCACTCGGCTATCGTGACTTTTTTTATGCTTATATGATTTCAGATTAATAACATTACCATCTACTTACTCTATAGTGGACCTCTTCCCCGGACCGTGTTAGCGAGTAGACGTGGAGTAGACATTTATTAACTTTTATTAAAATTTTCTTACATAATTTTCAAATAAAACTCAGTTTAAAAAAATAGGATAACATAAGTAGTAGAAGGTGTAAATCTCACAGAATTAAACTCCTAAGAAGCGAAAGATGAAACTAGCTGCGCACGGGCAAACTCGCATAAGTGTGAAAGTGACGACTACAGTGAGTAAGTTTCTTTACATACTCACCCTTTGATATAGAAACAGACAAGTTTTATGTGCTCCTGGTACTCCGATTCAAATACAGAATCTACTTTTGAAAGTAATAAATATCTACTGTCTCTATTTAAATATTGGTTCTGTTGTGTTATGTTCTCCTAGTACCTGTTACGTATACTACTACCAAATAAAGTCTTGATTGAGAGAAGCCAGATTAAAATAATAACATAACCGTAACTGACGACTTTTAAAAAGCTTATGCTGGCCTAGTACCACGGCGTGGATTTGTCTGTAAACAACATATACTTAGAAATAATACAAATAATCCTTATTATACCATCTAAACTATTCATACCGTCTTATATTCTCCTGGTATAAACATGGACAAATCATTCTCTGATCCTAATTTAACGGAACAAACTCCACCAAAGTTTACTCAGCGAGCGAAACGACGTCGACAAGATGACGGTACTGCACTAGACTCTTTTAAAGAGGAAATGAAGAATATGATAAATGAACTATTTTCTGCTCAAAAAGCGGAACTCAGATCAATCACTACAAAACTTGCAGATTTAAAGGAATCAAACCTTAACATTGAAACCTCGGTGGCATTCCTATCGCAACAAAATGAAGAACTTCAGAAAAAACTTACCTTGCTTGAAACACAAGAAAAAAAGGATCGAGAATATATTACGACCTTGGAAGCTAGGATAGAGGATTTGCAACGAAGCAATCGAAAAACTTGTCTGGAAATAAAAAACGTACCGAAAAAAATTAAAGAGAATAGAAGTGATTTAATGAACATGGTCATGAGCTTATCAAAAAGTGTTAACTGTAAAGTAGATAATTCTGATATAAAGGATATTTTTCGTGTTCAGAGCAAGCAGGATAAAGGAAACAGAACCCAGATTATAGTCGAGATGAGTTCAACCATTCTCAAGTCTGAAATTCTCAAAGCTTGTAAAACTTATAATATTACGCATAAAGATAAGCTACGCGCTAAGGAGCTGGGTTTTAATACCGAAGAAAATACCCCAATTTTTGTGTCTGAACATTTAACTGCAAAGGCCTCACGTCTCTTCTTTCTTGCTAGAGATCTCACTAAATGTAAGCAATATAAATTCTGTTGGACTTCTTTTGGTAAGGTTTACGTTCGTAAGAACGAGAACTCACCAGTCAAAGTTATAAGTAATGAGTCACAGATTAACCACTTAATGCAGGAATCTTTATGACTAATTACTTTAGTTTATTCCTTAATTAAAAATAATACTAAAATTTTTTGCTATATCCTTTGTGTTACGAAATTATATAATTTTTTTTGTATTAGAAACTAATGTTATAAGCATTAAAACCTACAACAATATCACTCTCTCACACACTGGTACCCAAATAATATGGCACACTTACAGAAACACAAACCACACTTACATAAATACATACAAAATCCAACACAACCCATACACTATTTACACTACCATACAAACTTCATGTTCTGTTAAATTATCTATGTATGTTCTAATAAATACAAACCGTATAACTATTTTAACTTATCAATATGAATAGCCCAACACGAACTTTACATGAATTAGATGACATAGAAATTGCAGAATCTATTGAATGTTCTATTGAGGATCTAAACCAACGCCTACAGACTAAAACATCTACCTTACAAATTGTAACCCAGAATATAAGAAGTATTTATTCTAATTTCATTGACTTTGAAATAACACTCACTCAAATTAAGTTAGACGTTGACGTGATTATTTTACTGAGTGCCGGCTGAATTCTTACAAACAGGTACCTCCTTTGTCTAATTATACCCCTATTTTACTTCTAAATTAATAAATCAAAATGACGGAGTGGTCACATATATAAAAATTGTCACAAAGTAAGAGTAAGAGAAATTGGTTTAACCCACGCGTCTTGTCTTGAAATCTCTATATGTAACTTTGTAATATTAGCAATTTATAGGCCTCCGTCAAATGTCAGTGCTGATAGTTTTATTGATTCACTAAGTTTATATCTTGATACAATTGAATCACAGCAAAATGTTATAATTGTCGGTGATATAAATATAAATATTATTCCTAAAGAATCTCAACAAACTTATGAACGTAATAATAGACAAAATTATCTATCATCTTTAGTAATACACGGTATACTGCCTGGTCATACATTCCCAACAAGGCAACATGCATGTCTAGATCATTTCATGTTGAAACTTAACAAAAGCAGTATTCGGCTTTTATTGCTATTTTAAACACTTCAATAACTGACCACCAAATGGCTTTGCTCAGTTTATCGAATACAGCTAAATCATTAGATTGTCGAAGGACAAAAATCACAATTAATTTTGATAAAGCTTACAATGATCTGCAGAAACAAAATTTTGACGAATTATTTAGAGATATGGATGCAAATATTTTTACAGACCTGCTTATTAAAACAATCTCAAACACCCTCATTACACACACAAAAATTTTGTCTATCTCCAGAAGTAAACGCATTATTAAACCATACATAACAGAAGGTATTTTAAGATGTATAATAAATAGGAACAACATGCAAAAGAAATTAAAATTAGACCCTAAAATGAAATACTAAGTATAACATATAGAAGATACAGAAATTACTGCAACGGACTTATTAAAAATTGAAACGCAAATATGAACGCGAAAAACTGGCTGTATCAAGTAAAGATAACAAAAAACTCTGGTCCACAATAAATGATATAACTCAATTTAAAGAAAACAAAATCTCAAACAGTGATTTACTCAGTATTGCACCGTCAAATAAACTGTCTGTTAATCTTGTCAATAAGTTTTTTGCCAACATTGGAAGAGACCTTGCTGAGGTGATCAAAGCTAAGCCTTTAACACACCTACCTACCATTTATCAAAATTCGGTAAACAAACAAGTATCATCTTTTGTTTTATTCAATACTGACCCTTACGAAGTTGAACAAGTTCTTATGACTCTCAATCCCAACAGTGCTCAAGGTTGGGATAATATACCTAAGATTTATACAGCAATCTAAAAGCATTCTTGTTCCTGTTATTAGTGATTTGGCTAATCTTTGTTTTGCATCTGGTGTATTTCCGAAGTCCTTAAAACAATCTATTATTACTCCGGTGTACAAGAGTGGGGACAGAGATGATGTAAACAACTACAGGCCAATATCAGTCCTAACATCAATTTCTAAGATCATTGAGAAACTTATTAACAAAGATTAATCTCATATTTAAACAAATTTAATATCCTTGCGGAGAATCAATTTGGATTTCGTAAAAAGTTATCCACAGAAGACGCTGTTTCCTCCCTCACCTCACTTGTTGTTGATAATTTAGATAAAGGAATAAAGTGCTTAACAGTATTCTTGGACCTCAAAAAAGCATTTGACACCGTTTCTGTCTCCACGCTTGTTCACAAACTCGAGTATATTGGAATCCGTGGCACCTCATTGGCGCTTTTACATGATTATTTGAGTGACCGTAGTCAAAGTGTTAAAATAAACGATAACATTAGCGATTATATTAACGTAACTTATGGCGTACCGCAGGGTAGTGTTCTAGGACCTACACTTTTCCTGATTTACATGAATGATTTATGTAACTTAAATTTAGAGTTTGGGAAAATTTTCTGTTATGCAGACGATACTGCAATTGTGTTTTCGGGTGACTCGTGGGAACAGGTTCGCCAACGTACTGAATCTGGACTAAAAATTGTTGCAAAGTGGTTAAATTCCAACTTTCTTACACTGAACATAAAGAAAACAAACTACATATGTTTCTCAATTCGGAATTTAACTCAACCAAATTCCGATTTCACAATCAGGATTCACGACTGCGATAACCAAGACTCTAAGCACTGTAACTGTCCAATCATAAAAAGTTGAAACAACGAAATATTTAGGTATTATAGTTGACCAAAATATGTCTTGGTATGCTCACATAAATTTGGTATCATCTAGAATGAGGAAACTTATTTGGATTTTTAAAACTTTGCGACATGTCACTTCGAAAGATCTTCTAAATAAAATATACATAGCTTTAGTTCAATCTATCCTGGTCTATTGCATTCCGTTTGGGGTGGGGCTCTGAAAACAAAGTTTTGGAACTTGAAAGAACTCAGAGATCCTTTTAAGGTCATGTATTCAAAAGATACAGATTTCCCACCACAGAATTATTCAAAATTAGTAACCTGCTTTCAGTCAGGCAACTTTACATATTACACTGCATTGTAAAAACATAAAACAACTACATTTGATCCAAGCATATTAAGTAAAGAAGAAAGGATATAGTTTTTCCGTGTCCAACAGCATCAACGAGTTTTGCCAGTAGGCAGTATGAAAGGCGAGGTACTTACCTCTACAATAAAATAAATAAATCTCTAAATATTTACACAAAGAACTATCGAGAGTGCAAAAAGAGAGTGGCTGAGTGGCTGCAATCACTTGACTATAAGGAAACTGAAAAGCTTTTAGAAGTACTACAATAACTATTGATAGGTACGGAACGGTTTGATAGGTATATATTAATGTACAGAATACTCGCTCACACACACGGACAACACACTCACCCACCCAACTACATACACATACACACACGCGCACATGCACGCACGTACACAAACACACACACACACACGTATTTTTAATTATTATTCTTTGTTTTACTTTTGATTTTTTTTTTCTGTTAAAGTTGCCATTTTACTTCTTAATTATTTTAAAAATTTACTACTGTTAAGCAAGAGAACTATTACTTGTATATTATCTTGCTCTTATAGTTTTAAGTACCGCCTAGATTTTTACTAGCCTAATGGAAGAGCGGGGCCTCCTATTACAAGTAAATAATTATTACTTAAAAGGAGTTCTCCAGATGACATTTTGTTAACTAGGTTTAAGTTACTGAAATAAAGATTTTTATTTTTTATTTTTTTTTTTTTTTTTTTATTTATAGCTGACTTTGTTTTGTCATATAAAATGCCGTATAAAATGGCAAAACAAAGTCAGCTATAAATAAATAATAAATATAGTCAGTCAAGGGTTGATCGGAGAGGGTGAAAGTTTAGGGGTGGGCCGCCTTTATCAATTAGGGGATGAAAATAGATGTTTTCCGATTCACAGACCTAACCGGTATAGACACAAATGCCGTTTCGGAGGTTTAATTACAAACGCATTAGATAAACATTTATGACACGATTGCAACAAATAATTTATATGCATCACATTAATATTCCTCCCTAGCGATAGTCGAACCCACATCCCTTAGCTACGTAGGCTGGCCACTACCAATTTGACGACCTCCGTGGACAGTGGCGTAAACACCGCTTTTCAAGGTGTCACCATCTCAAGGTCCGGGTTCGATTCAGGTCGGGTCAATGTGGAAAACCACTTTTCTACATTTTCTCGGATCTGAGGGTTTGTGTTGCCTTCGTTGTTTCTGATTCCTATACTACAAGTGATTTAACATTGGGATCGGAGCAATGTGTGATGTTGTTCCTATCTATTATTATGTATTATAACTAGGCTACCAGTGATCTAGTTGTCAAACTTCGATAATTAAAATTATGTTTATGCTTATAAAAAAATATAAAAATATCTTCACGCACTTCCCAATACAGGGGTAGACAGAGGTCGAGTCTAGGCAATTAAGTCCCTTCGACCCACCTTCCACCGAAGATATTTTCGGGACAACGTGACAGGTGGTGAGCCCGTCGTCGTCTTTATGTCCAAGCCATCGATATTCGTATATAAGTTTTTGAAAAATCCATTGGTACGAGCCTACCAACCGGGGATCGAACTCGGGTCTATTGACTCGAAATTACGACCACCCAACCACTCGGCTATCGTGACTTTTTTTATGCTTATATGATTTCAGATTAATAACATTACCATCTACTTACTCTATAGTGGACCCCCGGTAATCGGTCAAGCGTTTTGCATAGCAATCTCGGACTATACGAATTGTCGGATTATAGATCACTGCCTATAATCCGACAAATTTGATATAGTTCGGAATTTATCGAAAAAGAGAACTTTATAACCACGTCGGGTTATAAAGTTCTCTTTTTCGATAAATTCCGAACTTTTCATTTGCAATCTCTTCATACAATAGCTACGTTAGTGGAAATTTGCCAAAATAATGTTGATGTTGGCGTACGAACATAAAGATTGCTCGGCCTCTTGGCAGTTGATTCGTAATGCATATCCATTTATTTCGATTGCAGTCGTGTATGTCAATGCGTGTAAACATGCAAGCCAAGACACCTCCAGGTGCAGTGAATATGCGTTGCGTTTAGGGGCGGATAGTTTGTTTTGGCATCGCCATTCATCACAAGGTTACACGGAATACTGCCGCAGAGCACGTTGTGAATCTATAGCGGCTTGTAGCCGCAGTCTCAAGTTTTCTCTCGTCACCTACCACGCGCACCCGCTAGATGCATCGTCGCCGTCTTTATATATAATACCCAAAGCCAAAGAAATAATTCGTACACAAGTTTTTGAAAAATCCATTGGTACGAGCCTGCCACCTGGGGATCGAACTTGGGTTTCTTAACTCGAAATTCCAACCTCCCAACCACACGGCTATCGAGAGTCTGAAAGTATGTTTACAACAAAAAATAGTTTATCCTGTGGTTTATTTTACACAATGGTCTTTATAATTAACTGCACATAGTTGTAACAAGTTTTATTACTGTATTTTTACTTATATACTTTTGTACTGTATAATAGCGTCATCTAGTAGTAGTATAATAAACTATAATAGTAAACATAAACTGCTATAAAAATCGAACTCATAGTGTTCACATTTGTTGGTAATTCTAATCATACCTAAAAGATGGCGCTGAAATGCAATACTGCAATACTTTGTTTTTCTTAAATATTTGCCATATGTGATAAATTTTTAACATATTACATTATAAAAATATTAAATTTTTATTTAAATGTAAATTACTTGCATTTAAAAATGTTTACTATAAGTTTTTATTAGACACATTAATTAAAAATTTCAGTAACTTTTATGTCGCCATCTATTGGTAAATTAAGAACTATTTATTAGATTTCTGTTAAATGTATTGTTAATAGTTTTTAAGAAATATCAAGGATGGCGTCCTGATCATAACAGTTACAGCCTCTAAAAGTTCATTACACACTACGCACGGTATAGTCCTCTACAGAAGGGGAGGCTATAATAGATTATAGATAATATATAACAGAAATTTAATAAACAAATATTGACGCGAAAGAAATTCTGATCAAAGAGTATACAATCACTTCGTTTCAATTCTAATTTGTTTGTTTCATGTAGTAAGTGTAAATTGATGCAATATAATCTTCTTAAAAGTTTGTATTTCTTGGCGATTGGAGATCATAGTGATTATCGAAATCCAACAGAAAAATTACTATTAGTTTTTCTTAGAACGTGTAGTTAATGCATTTACAACAAACAACATTTAATAACTAACGGATTAATCGTAACCAAATTGGTGCAAAATTCTAGGAGTTTCTAGGGGTGTTAGAATGATTCGTTTTTCGTGCTATGGAAATCGATTAGTAGTTTTAATGTACTTTACAAAACAATCATAGAGAAATTTTAACTAAAATTCGGACAAAATTAAATAAAATACGACTAAAAATTGATGAACGCGTTAGAATCAGATAAAAAGAAGAATGACATAAAATGTACCTTTGATTTTAAATTATGTGCTTAGTTAAATAACTTAAATAGGCTATGAAGAAAATTGTTCAATTTTAGATTGATTTGTTTTTAATTATCACTTAAATTCAAGGCCATATTTTATTCCAATGACCGTGTGAATTCACCTACATAAACATGTGCCCTACTTTCGAAATGACCATGCTAATTTTAGCGTGTTTATGTGTATTTCACGTAACAAGTTAAATCAGATGTCTATCACCAATTTATGAACTAAACGTACATTTACATGCTTGTTTGGTTCATAGAGTTGATTACATCTTCTAAAATATGTTCGTTTATATATATATATATATATATATATATATATATATATATATATATATATATATATATATATATATATATATATATATATATATATATATATACATATATATATATATATATATATATACATATATATATATATACATATATATATATATATATATATATATATATATATATATATACATATATATATATATATATATATATATATATATATATATATATATATATATATATATATATATATATATATATATATATATATATATATATATATATATATATATATATATATATATATATATATATATATATATATATATATATATATATATATATATATATATATATATATATATATATATATATATATATATATATGATATAAATCGTACATAAGTTTTCATCATAATATAATATAAAATAAATATCTTCACGCAATTCCCTATACAGGGGTAGACAGAGGTCTAGTCTAGACAATTAAGTCCCTTCGACCCATCTTCCAACGAAGATAATTTCGGGACAACGTGACAGGTGGTGAGCCCGTCGACGCCTTTATGTCCAAACCAACGATATAATTCGTACATAAGTTTTTGAAAAACCTATTGGTACGAGCTTACCACCTGGGGATCGAACTCGGGTCTCTCGACTCGCAATTCTGTCCACCCTCGGCTTTCGTGACTTTCGTTTATATATATATTTTAAATAATTAAACTATAATTGCCAATTATATAAATTGTATTTTATATTCAGATGTAGGTATTGTTAGTCGCGAATAAATGCATATATAAGAATAATCTATGTAATAAATACTATAAAAATACACAACATAATTATTCCGTTTTGTACTATATTGTGGGCTTGTTTGACGAAATAGATAAATTAATATTAATTATACAAGTATTACTTATCTCAAGAAATGTTTTAAATAATAGTGAAAAGCGCTATGAAATAAAGTGGATTTCGACACTGAATGAAATTATATTTATTTATTAGAAGTCTTATATTGTATTAATTTATACGTTTCTATTAATTATTTAATAGAAATGTTTATCTTATAAAGAATTATCTCAGTAATGCTTCTCAAATAAGTCCTTCTCATCTATGATATTATGAATAAATGTATTGGTTTGTCTATTAAATAAATATGCAACCAAATTGAGATCCTCCTCCTTTTTTGGTGTCAGTTACTTTTAAAATATCCTTTGATTAATAATGTCCGACTGTCTGTCTAAGAATCTTATTATAAAAATTCACCAAATATGCAAATATACAAAATATTGTTATTGTGTACGTACTTACTATAAATACATTGTACAATATGGTGTACATACTTACTATAAATGCATTGAAGTAATAATATTTGTTTTGTTCACTATCTGTTATGTAATGTTTATTTCTCTAGTGGAGCTTGACGTGAAGTATACGTGTTTATTATTTAGCTTATTTCCTTGGCCGAGTATCAACCGTTGCGGCAACTCTTTTTTTCCTCGACTCTTAAATTATGATTCTACGTTACAATAGTTTAAGATATATATAGAGCGTAATATTTTTGATTCAGACTTGAATTTTTGAAAAATGTACTTGTGTAATCAGTGAGAATTTCTACATATAGAATATCACTGGCATTCCTCTTAAGTTGCATACTTAACGTATTTTAGATTTTATACAATTACACCAGGCGATGAATCCCGAATTTTTACATTTC
The DNA here is from genome assembly GCA_029286605.1 of Sericinus montela. Lineage (NCBI taxonomy): Eukaryota > Metazoa > Arthropoda > Insecta > Lepidoptera > Papilionidae > Sericinus > Sericinus montela. The sequence goes on from JAGSMR010000004.1 coordinate 5,189,176, forward strand.
ACAGAAACAAAGTTAGTATAACCAAGCTGAAACAACAAATTCTATAAAAGTTACGTTATCGCGAATCTGAATCGATGAATATTTTGAGAGCTACGGATGTTTTACTAGTACTGTACATTATTTTGTAAAGATGCGGTATCAAGACTACGGTAGGCAGATGTCTAAATGAAATACTTAATTAGAATTGTTATTCAACATTCGTTACTGTTAAATTTTGACATTTCTAGGACTTCTGTGACACCGCATCGGCCAATCATATTTTTTTTTTACAATTTCGCGAAACTTTCTACGTGAGCCATGTGCACTTTGCTCAACCTGCAGTGGATGAATCGATTAGCGTTCCTTAATCTTTGTTCTTATCAACACGTAATTAGGGGCTTAGCGCACACCACTTTATGATTACTGTACTGTAATGTAACAAAATACCTCGGGCAAAAGCATGTTGTAATCTATTTAAATTCGTCCCAAATCTGATGTTTACAAGTTAAGTTATATATAATTTTATTTTAATACAACGTGTATAATATCACAAAATAGCGTAAAACGATGAGCCAAGTGCAAGTCTAATTCGTGGAAAGAGAATTTGTTAATATTTCAGGTTATATATTAGGCTTTTTAGTAGTCCATTTTTCAAACTCTTAAATTGTTTAGTAAATTCGAAGAAATGGTGCTTCGTTAAAAAAATTGTGTTAAAGCTCTTTAAGAAATTGACACAAGAAAAAAAATTAAAATTAAATTATTAGTATAGTACTTGTATGGTTCTAAAATTTATAGGGTAATTTGCTTTTAGTAGTTAGTTAATATTGTTTCTTGTGTTTGTCGCTTATGTAAGCAATTCGATAGTAACTTTCGCAATTCATTCATTACATGACAGCGGCAAATATAGCATATTTGAACCAAATTTCAATCTTAAACATGTAAAGTGTAAATTAAGTAGTACAATTTAATTATTTTCACCGTTGAATATGTGTAAAACATATACTTACTACGTACTTTGATATGATTTAAAGATGCTAAATGTTTGGGCGATCCGAACCGGAATCCGAGTTCAATCCCCACGAAGGATTGACTTGTGACTTTGTCAAAACTTATGTTTTCAACTTATACTGTTTGCTTGAAAACTAAGACGAGTATAGGTTCAGTGCAGTCAATACATATTCACTGCGGTTCAATGTAGGTCCAAAGGCTGCTAGATCTTTGAATATCTGAGCAGGAGAAATGTGTAAAGTTAAAAAAAATAAAAACGCCTTATTCCTAATATATACCATTAAACTAAATCTCTTTAAAATTTGTTGGCCATCGTTTTGCTGACCGATATGATGATCAAATTAGGAATTAATACCGAAAATTCAATTAAACAATTTTTTATCATAAAGTTAAAAACAAGTATTTAACGCATGTTTGGAATTCTCTATTAATTATTGATATTAATCTCAGGGAGTTGATCCACTTTTCCCACTTTGCATAAGTAAATGGCTATTTCATAACAAACGCAATGCTGTTTTGTAAAGATCTTACCGCGCCTCACTAGAGTACCATACTCGTCTAGATTACTCCAGATTTTTCAAGCAACACTGTAATTTCTATTTTCAATAAATAATAAAATAAATATCTTCACGCAATTTCCAATACAGGGGAAGACAGAGGTCTACTCTAAACAATTAAGTCCCTTCGACCCACCTTCCACCGAAGATATTTTCGGGACGACGTGACAGGTGGTGAGCCGGTCGCCGTCTTTATGTCCAAGCCAACGATATAATTCGTACATAAGTTTTGAAAAACTTATTGGTACGAGCCTGCCACCTGGGGATCGAACTCGGGTCTCTCGACTCAAATTCCGATCACCCAACCTCTCGGCTATCGTGACTTTTTTATGCTTATAACATTTCAGATTAATAACATTACCATCTACTTACTCTATAGTGGACCCCCGGTAATCGGTCAAGCGTTTTGCATAGCAATCTCGGACTATACAATTGTCGGATTATAGATCACTGCCTATAATCCGACAAATTTGATATAGTTCGGAATTTATCGAAAAAGAGAACTTTATAACCACGTCGGGTTATAAAGTTCTCTTTCGACTTTCATTACAATCTCTTCATACAATAGCTACGTTAATGGAAATTTGCCAAAATAATGTTGATGTTGGCGTACGAACATAAAGATTGCTCGGCCTCTTGGCAGTTGATTCGTAATGCATATCCATTTATTTCGATTGCAGTCGTGTATGTCAATGCGTGTAAACATGCAAGCCAAGACACCTCCAGGTGCAGTGAATATGCGTTGCGTTTAGGGGCGGATAGTTTGTTTTGGCATCGCCATTCATCAATGAATCTACAGCGGCTTGTAGCCGCAGTCTCAAGATTTTCTCTCGTCACCTACCACGCGCACCCGCTAGATGCATCGTCGCCGTCTTTATGTCCAAGCCAACGATATAATTCGTACATAAGTTTTGAAAAACTCATTGGTACGAGCCTGCCACCTGGGGATCGAACTCGGGTCTCTCGACTCAAATTCCGATCACCCAACCTCTCGGCTATCGTGACTTTTTTATGCTTATAACATTTCAGATTAATAACATTACCATCTACTTACTCTATAGTGGACCCCCGGTAATCGGTCAAGCGTTTTGCATAGCAATCTCGGACTATACAATTGTCGGATTATAGATCACTGCCTATAATCCGACAAATTTGATATAGTTCGGAATTTATCGAAAAAGAGAACTTTATAACCACGTCGGGTTATAAAGTTCTCTTTCGACTTTCATTACAATCTCTTCATACAATAGCTACGTTAATGGAAATTTGCCAAAATAATGTTGATGTTGGCGTACGAACATAAAGATTGCTCGGCCTCTTGGCAGTTGATTCGTAATGCATATCCATTTATTTCGATTGCAGTCGTGTATGTCAATGCGTGTAAACATGCAAGCCAAGACACCTCCAGGTGCAGTGAATATGCGTTGCGTTTAGGGGCGGATAGTTTGTTTTGGCATCGCCATTCATCAATGAATCTACAGCGGCTTGTAGCCGCAGTCTCAAGATTTTCTCTCGTCACCTACCACGCGCACCCGCTAGATGCATCGTCGCCGTCTTTATGTATAATACCCAAAGCCAAAGAAATAATTCGTACACAAGTTTTTGAAAAATCCATTGGTACGAGCCTGCCACCTGGGGATCGAACTTGGGTTTCTTAACTCGAAATTCCAACCACCCAACCACTCGGCTATCGTGACTTTTTTATGCTTATAACATTTCAGATTAATAACATTACCATCTACTTACTCTATAGTGGACCCCCGGTAATCGGTCAAGCGTTTTGCATAGCAATCTCGGACTATACAATTGTCGGATTATAGATCACTGCCTATAATCCGACAAATTTGATATAGTTCGGAATTTATCGAAAAAGAGAACTTTATAACCACGTCGGGTTATAAAGTTCTCTTTCGACTTTCATTACAATCTCTTCATACAATAGCTACGTTAATGGAAATTTGCCAAAATAATGTTGATGTTGGCGTACGAACATAAAGATTGCTCGGCCTCTTGGCAGTTGATTCGTAATGCATATCCATTTATTTCGATTGCAGTCGTGTATGTCAATGCGTGTAAACATGCAAGCCAAGACACCTCCAGGTGCAGTGAATATGCGTTGCGTTTAGGGGCGGATAGTTTGTTTTGGCATCGCCATTCATCACAGGTTACACGGAACACTGCCCGCAGAGCACGTTGTGAATCTATAGCGGCTTGTAGCCGCAGTCTCAAGTTTTCTCTCGTCACCTACCACGCGCACCCGCTAGATGCATCGTCGCCGTCTTTATATATAATACCCAAAGCCAAAGAAATAATTCGTACATAAGTTTTTGAAAAATCCATTGGTACGAGCCTGCCACCTGGGGATCGAACTTGGGTTTCTTAACTCGAAATTCCAACCACCCAACCACTCGGCTATCGAGAGTCTGAAAGTATGTTTACAACAAAAAATAGTTTATCCTGTGGTTTATTTTACACAATGGTCTTTATAATTAACTGCACATAGTTGTAACAAGTTTTATTACTGTATTTTTACTTATATACTTTTGTACTGTATAATAGCGTCATCTAGTAGTAGTATAATAAACTATAATAGTAAACATAAACTGCTATAAAAATCGAACTCATAGTGTTCACATTTGTTGCTAATTCTAATCATACCTAAAAGATGGCGCTGAAACACAATACTGCAATACTTTGTTTTCTTAAATATTTGCCATATGTGATAAATTTTTAACATATTACATTATAAAAATATTAAATTTTTATTTAAATGTAAAATGCATATATAAGAATAATCTATGTAATAAATACTATAAATACATTGTACAATATGGTGTACATACTTACTATAAATACATTGTACAATATGGTGTACATACTTACTATAAATACATTGTACAATATGGTGTACATACTTACTATAAATACATTGTACAATATGGTGTACATACTTACTATAAATACACAACATAATTATTCCGTTTTGTACTATATTGCGGGCTTGTTTGACGAAATAGATAAATTAATATTAATTATACAAGTATTACTTATCTCAAGAAATGTTTTAAATAATAGTGAAAAGCGCTATGAAATAAAGTGGATTTCGACACTGAATGAAATTATATTTATTTATTAGAAGTCTTATATTGTATTAATTTATACGTTTCTATTAATTATTTAATAGAAATGTTAATCTTATAAAATTATCTCAGTAATGCTTCTCAAATAAGTCCTTCTCATCTATGATATTATGAATAAATGTATTGGTTTGTCTATTAAATAAATATAATTATTCCGTTTTGTACTATATTGCGGGCTTGTTTGACGAAATAGATAAATTAATATTAATTATACAAGTATTACTTATCTCAAGAAATGTTTTAAATAATAGTGAAAAGCGCTATGAAATAAAGTGGATTTCGACACTGAATGAAATTATATTTATTTATTAGAAGTCTTATATTGTATTAATTTATACGTTTCTATTAATTATTTAATAGAAATGTTAATCTTATAAAATTATCTCAGTAATGCTTCTCAAATAAGTCCTTCTCATCTATGATATTATGAATAAATGTATTGGTTTGTCTATTAAATAAATATAATTATTCCGTTTTGTACTATATTGCGGGCTTGTTTGACGAAATAGATAAATTAATATTAATTATACAAGTATTACTTATCTCAAGAAATGTTTTAAATAATAGTGAAAAGCGCTATGAAATAAAGTGGATTTCGACACTGAATGAAATTATATTTATTTATTAGAAGTCTTATATTGTATTAATTTATACGTTTCTATTAATTATTTAATAGAAATGTTAATCTTATAAAATTATCTCAGTAATGCTTCTCAAATAAGTCCTTCTCATCTATGATATTATGAATAAATGTATTGGTTTGTCTATTAAATAAATATAATTATTCCGTTTTGTACTATATTGCGGGCTTGTTTGACGAAATAGATAAATTAATATTAATTATACAAGTATTACTTATCTCAAGAAATGTTTTAAATAATAGTGAAAAGCGCTATGAAATAAAGTGGATTTCGACACTGAATGAAATTATATTTATTTATTAGAAGTCTTATATTGTATTAATTTATACGTTTCTATTAATTATTTAATAGAAATGTTAATCTTATAAAATTATCTCAGTAATGCTTCTCAAATAAGTCCTTCTCATCTATGATATTATGAATAAATGTATTGGTTTGTCTATTAAATAAATATAATTAAAAAATACGACTAAAAATTGATGAACGCGTTAGAATCAGATAAAAAGAAGAATAACATAAAATGTACCTTTGATTTTAAATTATGTGCTTAGTTAAATAACTTAAATAGGCTATGAAGAAAATTGTTCAATTTTAGATTGATTTGTTTTTAATTATCACTTAAATTCAAGGCCATTTTTTATTCCAATGACCGTGTGAATTCACCTACATAAACATGTGCCCTACTTTCGAAATGACCATGCTAATTTTAGCGTGTTTACGTGTATTTCACGTAACAAGTTAAATGAGATGTCTATCACCAATTTATGAACTAAACATACATTTACATGCATGTTTAGTTCATAGATGTGTTCAACTCTTCTAAAATATGTTATATAATCATCTAAAATATATATAATACATCTTTTAAAATATGTTATAAATAAATAAATAAAATAAATATCTTCACGCAATTCCCAATACAGGGGTAGACAGAGGTCTAGTCTAGACAATTAAGTCCCTTCGACCCATCTTCCAACGAAGATAATTTCGGGACAACGTGACAGGTGGTGAGCCCGTCGCCGCCTTTGTGTCAAACCAACGATATAATTCGTACATAAGTTTTTGAAAAACCTATTGGTACGAGCTTACCACCTGGGGATCGAACTCGGGTCTCTCGACTCACAATTCTGTCCACCCTCGGCTATCGTGACTTTCGTTTATATATATATTTTAAATAATTAAACTATAATTGCCAGTTATATAAATTGCTTTTTATATTCAGATGTAGGTATTGTTAGTCGCGAATAAATGCATATATAAGAATAATCTATGTAATAAATACTATAAAAATACACAACATAATTATTCCGTTTTGTACTATATTGTGGGCTTGTTTGACGAAATAGATAAATTAATATTAATTATACAAGTATTACTTATCTCAAGAAATGTTTTAAATAATAGTGAAAAGCGCTATGAAATAAAGTGGATTTCGACACTGAATGAAATTATATTTATTTATTAGAAGTCTTATATTGTATTAATTTATACGTTTCTATTAATTATTTAATAGAAATGTTTATCTTATAAAGAATTATCTCGAAGTAATGCTTCTCAAACAAGTCCTTCTCATCTATGATATTATGAATAAATGTATTGGTTTGTCTATTAAATAAATATGCAACCAAATTGAGATCCTCCTCCTTTTTTTGGTGTCGGTTACTTTTAAAATATCCTTTGATTAATAATGTCCAACTGTCTGTCTAAGAATCTTATTATAAAAATTCACCAAATATGCAAATATACAAAATATTGTTATTGTGTACGTACTTACTATAAATACATTGTACAATATGGTGTACATACTTACTATAAATGCATTGAAGTAATAATATTTGTTTTTGTTCACTATCTGTTATGTAATGTTTATTTCTCTAGTGGAGCTTGACGGCCAAGTATACGTGTTTATTATTTAGCTTATTTCCTTGGCCGAGTATCAACCGTTGCGGCAACTCTTTTTTTCTCGACTCTTAAATTATGATTCTACGTTACAATAGTTTAAGATATATATAGAGCGTAATATTTTTGATTCAAAGACTTGAATTTTTGAAAAATGTACTTGTGTAATCAGTGAGAATTTCTACATATAGAATATCACTGGCATTCCTCTTAAGTTGCATACTTAACGTATTTTAGATTTTATACAATAACACCAGGCGATGAATCTTGAATTTTTACATTTCAAAGAAACGAAGTTAGTATAACCAAGCTGAAACAACAAATTCTATAAAAGTTACGTGATCGCGAATCTGAATCGATGAATATTTTGAGAGCTACGGATGTTTTACTAGTACTGTACATTATTTTGTAAAGATGCGGTATCAAGACTACGGTAGGCAGATGTCTAAATGAAACACTTAATTAGAATTGTTATTCAACATTCGTTACTGTTAAATTTTGACATTTCTAGGACTTCTGTGACACCGCATCGGCCAATCATATTTTTTTTTTTTTTACAATTTCGCGAAACTTTCTACGTGAGCCATGTGCACTTTGCTCAACCTGCAGTGGATGAATCGATTAGCGTTCCTTAATCTTTGTTCTTATCAACACGTAATTAGGGGCTTAGCGCACACCACTTTATGATTACTGTACTGTAATGTAACAAAATACCTCGGGCAAAAGCATGTTGTAATCTATTTAAATTCGTCCCAAATCTGATGTTTACAAGTTAAGTTATATATAATTTTATTTTAATACAACGTGTATAATATCATAAAATAGCGTAAAACGATGAGCCAAGCGCAAGTCTAATTCGTGGAAAGAGAATTTGTAAATGTTTCAGGTTATATATTAGGCTTTTTAGTAGTCCATTTTTCAAACTCTTAAACTGTTCAGTAAATTCGAAGAAATGGTGCTTCGTTAAAAAAATTGTGTTAAAGCTCTTTAAGAAATTGACACAAGAAAAAAAAATTAAAATTAAAATATTAGTATAGTACTTGTATGGTTCTAAAATTTAAAGGGTAATTTGCTTTTAGTAGTTAGTTAATATTGTTTCTTGTGTTTGTCGCTTATGTAAGCAATTCGATAGTAACTTTCGCAATTCATTCATTACATGGCAGCGGCAAATATAGCATATTTGAACCAAATTTCAATCTCAAAAACTTGTAAAGTGTAAATTAAGTAGTACAATTTAATTATTTTCACCGGTGAATATGAGTAAAACATATACTTACTACGTACTTTGATATGATTTAAAGATGCTAAATGTTTGGGCGATCCGAACCGGAATCCGAGTTCAATCCCCACAAAGGATCGACTTGTGACTTTGTCAAAACTTATGTTTTCAACTTATACTGTTTGCTTGAAAACTAAGACGAGTATAGGTTCAGTGCAGTCAATACATATTCACTGCGGTTCAATGTAGGTCCAAAGGCTGCTAGATCTTTGAATATCTGAGCAGGAGAAATGTGTAAAGTTAAAAAAAATAAAAACGCCTTATTCCTAATATATACCATTAAACTAAATCTCTTTAAAATTTGTTGGCCATCGTTTTGCTGACCGATATGACGATCAAATTAGGAATTAATACCGAAAATTCAATTAAACAATTTTTTATCATAAAGTTAAAAACAAGTATTTAACGCATGTTTGGAATTCTCTATTAATTATTGATATTAATCTCAGGGAGTTGATCCACTTTTCCCACTTTGCATAAGTAAATGGCTATTTCATAACAAACGCAATGCTGTTTTGTAAAGCTCTTACCGCGCCTCACTAGAGTACCATACTCGTCTAGATTACTCCAGATTTTTCAAGCAACACTGTAATTTCTATTTTCAATAAATAATAAAATAAATAAATAAATATCTTCACGCAATTTCCAATACAGGGGAAGACAGAGGTCTACTCTAAACAATTAAGTCCCTTCGACCCACCTTCCTCAAAAGATATTTTCGGGACAACGTGACAGGTGGTGAGCCCGTCACCGTCTTTATGTCCATGCCAACGATATAATTCGTACATAAGTTTTTGAAAAACCCATTGGTACAGCCTACCTGGGGATCGAACTGGGGTCTCTCGACTCGAAATTCCGACCACGCAACCACTCGGCTATCATGACTTTTAAATTCTATTTTCAAGGTCTAAATAAAACAGGAGAAAGAAAAAATTTAATATGTTTTTTAGCATGGAAAACGGTTACGGATCTGCGCTTCACCAGTGCGTTCGAAGATCGATGACGGTTCTAAAATTATGGGGACTTTATCGAATGTGGAGTTCATTAATAGAACAGTGTAGGTATTGTTTAGGGCAAGTTTATTGGCATTATAGATATAGAATACCAGGTATAACTTAGTCGAGTTTCAATTTACCTGTATTGTCCAAAAAGTTCAATGCCAATCCTTTTTTAAAGATACTAAATTGATGAGAATCTTAAAAAAATCAACTAACTCTGGCAGGATTCAAACCCGAATGCAGAAGCGAACTTCGCCGTACCGTACCTTGGCGAAGATCTATTCTGCGAGCCTAATTTTAATAATTCAAAAACTAAAATTCTAGCAGGGCTTACATACTTTAAAAATAAAAAAAAAGTGTAATTACAGATGTTAAGTGAATATTATATGATTATTGGCGATTTTGCTGTGAAGGTGTGGAGAAAGCATTTATAATTTCATCCTGTAACCACTACTAACTTAAAATAGTTAGGAGAATAGGATATCACAAAAGATAACTAAGAGAAATGCATAACAATTCAATGCAAATAATATAAATCTAATCAAAGTAGAAAAACCTAAACCACACAAAACCACACAAACCACATCAAAATTATTAGATTAGTTACAGGTAGCTAGTATTTTGACCAGTAATTTGTTTACAACTTCTAGTGATCGCTCATGAATTGTGGCGATTGCGGTTAATCCTCTTATCGAGAAGGGCTCATGAAGTGAACTTTAACGAGTCAGATAAATAAAATATTATAACAAGCTATTGGATCTAGTTTAATAAATTTGACACTAATTATAAATTCGCCTCCCAAACTATTGCAAGCATAAAAATAATATCTTTTTATTTCTCTAAAAGGAAAATTTTTGACAATATGAAATGGAAGCTGTGATTTACAGATATAGACAAGAGAATATTCTTTAAAGTGTTTATTCCTAGGCCATTGTATTGTATTTTATGTAAAGGAAAAAATCAATATCTTCACGCCATAAACAATATACAATTCACAATCAGGCATACAGAGATCCAGAAAATTAAGTTTTGAAAAACTCATCGTTACAAACCTAACCCCTGCGCAACGAACTCTGGGCTCTCGACTCAAATTCCGATCACCCAACCTCTCGGCTATCGTGACTATCGATAATAAAAAAAATCCTATATAATATATAAAAATTAAATATTATTATATTGTATAATCTATTAAAAATATATTAAATAAGGTTGTTACATGTTTCAGTGATTAAGAGTGAACATTAACAATAAAAATGCATTCTTTGTTTGATAATTGCAAAAGTAGTTTGGTAACATTATAAGACGGAGCACGTAATTTTACAAGACCAAATAAGCTTCATAAGTATTGTTTTATGAAATTTACCTAAAACAGGTATTGCACTTTAGGTGTACGCAATGAAATTACGTAACGCATAAAGAGGAAATATGTAAAAATTAGTCTGATGAAAAGTGATGAAATAGGAAGGAATTTATATCTTTCTTTTTCTCGGCTTGGAAAAGTCTACTGAAGAAATAGATAGTAACGATAAATAGATGGAGGCTTTGCTATAATCGCACCGCTTGGTAGGTGAATGTATTTATTTTATGTAAAGGAAAAAATCAATATCTTCACGCCATAAACAATATACAATTCACAATCAGGCATACAGAGATCCAGAAAATTAAGTTTTTTCTAGCTTTCGGCCTAACTTTTACCGTAAACATTTTTTTTGGGACAACGTGGCAGATGTTGAGTCTGTCACCGTCTTTATGTCCAAACCAATGATACAAACCGTACATAAGTTTTGAAAAACTCATTGTTACAAACCTAACCCCTGCGCAACGAACTCTGGGCTCTCGACTCAAATTCCGATCACCCAACCTCTCGGCTATCGTGACTATCGATAATAAAAAAATCCTATATAATATATAAAAATTAAATATTATTATATTGTATAATCTATTAAAAATATATTAAATAAGGTTGTTACATGTTTCAGTGATTAAGAGTGAACATTAACAATAAAAATACATTCTTTGTTTGATAATTGCAAAAGTAGTTTGGTAACATTATAAGACGGAGCACGTAATTTTACAAGACCAAATAAGCTTCATAAGTATTGTTAGTTTTATGAAATTTACCTAAAACAGGTATTGCACTTTAGGTGTACGCAATGAAATTACGTAACGCATAAAGAGGAAATATGTAAAAATTAGTCTGATGAAAAGTGATGAAATAGGAAGGAATTTATATCTTTCTTTTTCTCGGCTTGGAAAAGTCTACTGAAGAAATAGATAGTAACGATAAATAGATGGAGGCTTTGCTATAATCGCACCGCTTGGTAGGTGAATGTATTTATTTTTTTAACAAATGATGATAAGAAATATTGTATAAATATATGTAACAATTTTACGAGAATGTCAATTGAAAAAAAAAATCAAAATATGCAAAAAAAGATGAATCAAATTGTTTATCAATATGTAACATCAACTAGATACAAATATTCCTAAACACTAGCTAACTTAAAATAATTATAGTATTGTACTTTAATATTTTTTATAATCTCAGCTGTTAATAGGCGGAGGCGAAAAGAGGCACGGTTATGAACAGGCTCTTGAGTTAAAGAGGTGGTGCAACCAGAAACGTTTGATATAAATACTCTGCAATAGATTTAGGTTGCTACAGTGTCAGTTCAGCTCCTGTCAGCACCGCTGAAGAGGACGAAAGTGACTTTCAATCGATATTCAAATTATATCAAGATGCGCGGTTTTCAAGTAAGTGTTTAATTTCATATTAAGTAAGACGTTTTTCTTTTTATGATAATGTTGTACATTGAATAATTGAAAATATAATTTTAATTAACATTGACAGTACACGAAAATAAATGTATGATAATTATAATAGTTCAATCACAATCGTCCACCAGTCTCTTATTTTATACTTACGTTTTGTTACCTCTATAGTATATGTATGTGGTGATAGGAGGAATTTATGTAGTTGAAAAAACTACCCATTCATTTAGCCTAATATCCGCCCGATAATTAAACCGAACTCGAAAATAAATTTACCATAAATCAGACTTTTATTTTCAGTTTGTTATTTTTTTAATGTAAGTTAATTAGAAAAGTGAGAAGTAATACTTAATAAAAAAATAATACTTCATTATAAAACAATTGCAGGAATTTTGCAATAACTACAAATTGTGTCGATCGTACATAATAACTCATGCGGTGAAGTAAAATTATATACTTCTGGTGCGGTTCCAGCCTATTTCAAGCTTACTGCTTTTGATTGTGGTTATAGCGGATAAAATAATGAAATTATTTATTTATTGAAATATGAAACATATCTCTTTCGATTATCAGATTTAAGTCAACTGTCGTTTGAATTTTAATATACAACTTTAATATGCCAAATCATTTTTTGTTCCTTATATATATTTAATGTTCTAGAGATATTATATCACAGGACGTGTTTTTATAAATACCCACCATTTTTTACAAACCACTATTCAGCGCTTGTGCTAACTTGTTAAAATCAGATACTCGACTTTTAAAAACAATATTTAGATCTTTATTCACCCAAAAATTCAAAATATGTGCAAATAATTATAATCAGGTTATAAAAGAAAAGTCTTTAATGTTCTTTTACACACACCGTGTTAGGAAGTCTATGTTCTTTATTTTCAGGTACTGATATTTGTTGCGATATGTTCCGCAAGTAAAGCCGGGTACATTGGCTATAGTAGTGCCGGTGATTATGGAGGTGCGGGAGGATACTCAGGATATGGAGGTGCTTATGACGGAGGAGATGCTGGACACGGCGATTACTATGTAACTAAATTTGATTGTTTCTTTTAATATGTATCTAAATTTTGTTCTCTTTAATATGTATCTAAATTTGACAATTAAACGATAGCCGAGTGGTTGGGGTGGTCAGAATTTCGAGTCAAGAGACCCGATTTCCATCCCCAGGTGGCAGGCGCGAACTAAAGGGTTTTTCAAAAACTTCTGTTGAATCATATCATTAGCTTAGGCATGAAGACGGCGACGGGCTCACCACCTGTCACGTTGTCCCGAAAATATCTTCGGTGGAAGGTGGGTCAAAGGGTCTTAATTGTCTAGACTAGACCTCTGTCTACCCCTGTATTGGGAGTGAAGATATTTTATTTATTTATTTTCGTAATGTTTATATTGAATATTGCAATGGTTACAATGAGTAATGAGAGGCTGCGATAATTATCTAGATAAATTAACTAGAGCAAAATTAAATAAATCAGTGAGAGGAAACAAATTCTCTGGTACGAAGTGTCTGATACTGCGATATCAGTGTACAAGAAATCCTCCTTTTAGAAGATGCATACGTGGTAAAGTACTTAATTATAATTAAGTAAAGACAGGCAGTTAAGAAAAAAGAACATGATTATTCCCAAATTAGTAAATCTTTTAGATAAATAACTATACTATAAACTTATAATTTCTCCTATGACTAAATAAATAAATAACCTGGATATATCCGTATTATACAATTTTTTTTTCATTCAATAACAGTCAAGTTCAGTAAAAGTTTTGAAGCTTGTAAGAGCAACAAAATACGGTAAAGGAATAGCAATTACACATTTAAATGTAAGATACTATATATTTTTTAATAATTTTATCTTTATAATTAAAGTATTTTCTTTTCAAATAATATTATCTTATTAAAAATCATAATCTAAATATCCGTTTATATTCGCTTTAGTTTTCCTGGCCAATGTACAATTATGTACCTTGGCCAGTTAAAGAAAATAAAAAAATAGCGGACTAAGTTTTTGCATACGAGGAAAGTAAATTATTAATCCATTGTGCAAATGCAACGAACCATGACATCATGTGTGTAAACACCATGACGTTCATGTTTGCTTCACCATGGAAGCATATGTAACCTATTAATAAAACTTTAGGTTATGAAATTCAAAATTGCCGTATTAGTAAACCTCGTTTCCGACAAACCGTGTTTGGAGGGCTACACTGGCTATCAGAATATATTACTTTGTTATTCAATAGATATATAGTCTTTATAAAACATCTAATATCCTACACAGAACCTTTTTATTATGTTTAGTGCATAAAAAATATTTAGTTTTTTTTTTTTTAAATAGAATGATAAAATAGTTAAGGTATGATATTATTTGGCTTCTATGAGTAACATTTAAACACAAAGCATTTTACGAACTTAAATTATACGAACTCGTTGATGTCTTTTAAAAGGGTAAATCATTGCCTGTAGAAAGTTATAACATGTTCAATCTAAATTAAAATTATTATTTATAATATTACATTAAAAAATAATAAAACTAAACTAGTATTAACTATGTATAAACTAGTATATACTATTAACTATGCTTTTTTCTCCGTTTCTTTTAATCCTCTGCGAATTTGTTTCAAATTACAGTTATTGCTTGATTTCAGGCATATCCTAAGTACTCTTTTGATTACTCGGTAAAGGACCCACACACTGGTGATCACAAAACACAATGGGAGTCTCGTGATGGTGATGTTGTTAAAGGTATTGTTTAACATTATTTTTAGCTTAATTACTACACTTCAATTTTTATCTTCATTTTTTATCTTTTCATAATTTTTTAAGAATGTTTAATTTTATAGAAATTTCCAGGAAACTAGTTATAGTATTGAAAAATAATATGTTGTTTTCATTTTAAGGTGCGTATTCCCTAGCAGAACCAGATGGCACTACTCGTATTGTTGAATATACTGCAGATAAGCACAACGGTTTTAACGCAATTGTTAAACGCATAGGACATGCGCAACACCCACAGATTTACGGCAATCACAATGACGGTGCTGGTTACTACGGGTATCACTAGATGGCGTTTACTTCATAAAGAAAAAAACTTATAATAGTTTTAAAGTTTAACAATAGGTGGCGTTGAGCAAATACTTATTATAAAACTCCTCTACATTATTTTAGTTGACAAAATAAAAATTGCTTAGTACTTACCTGTAATGAAAAAACTGTGATAACAAATTTGTTTAAAAATGTTTTTCTCTTGTATGCTCTTATATATCTGTATTTATTCTTATGTTAGTATGTAAGGTTGTGAAAGTGAATCTTGTTACCATTGTCATAATGAAACCAAAAGAAAATAAATTGTACATAAATTTTCATAGTTTTATTCCTAGGAAGAAAGTAATATATCAATTGAGTTTCCTCATGGAATCTATCATCATTAAGTTGTTATTTGACGCATGAAATGATATTGCTGTTGCCAATATACGTAATATATTAGGTTAAATGTGATTAGTTGAACGAAAATCACCAATAAAAGTAACTGCTATTTTTAAAACTGTAGAATGGAATATTTTATGTACCAACCGTATATCACTCTAATCAGCACCTCATATACTTCCTGCGATGAAAGGTTTCCTTTTGTTGAGAGACAGTAATTATTTCCCCAAGGCGATAAACATCACTGATTTCTCATATTAGCGAAGTATACGGTCATTGTTCTTTTGATGTGTTAATAACATATACCGTACTATTTCTTTTTTAATATTATGAGTATTATCGCAATAATCAATCTATTAAGCGAACGATTTCTTCCGAGTATTTATATATAAAAAGAATTTATGAAATCCATAAGGAATGTGGTAGGCGTTTTTTTTTTTTAAATCAAAGTATATTTTTCTTTGATTTTGAAACATATCAATGAAACTTTACGTTTCTACGTTATTTGAGAGATTTTTGAAACATTTTTACAGATTGATTTGACAACATGATTTTTACAGGTTTTTAAAAAAATATATCTTCACGCAATTCCCAATACTGGGGTAGACAGAGGTCTTGTCTAGACATTTAAGTCCCCTCGACCCACCTTCCACCGAAGGTATTTTCGGGACAACGTGTTTGGGACAACTTAATTGTCTAGACAAGACCTCTGTCTACCCCTGTATTGGGATTTGTGTGAAGATATTTATTTATTTCAGTTGTTTTTCATCATTATTTTAAGGTAATATAATGTTTTTAACTATCGAACACAATTTACTTGAACTGGACCTAATCCATTATTCTCGAGTGTGTTTTAATTGTTACCTGACTCTGACCTCTGATTATTTGTAATAATCAGAGGTCTAGATAGTTAAATATTATTTAATAAGAAGTTGAAAAGAACATTAAACGGTTAACCCATGTTTCTCATTTGGTAAAGCATAACAGGTGGTTCGACTTTAAACAATCATACACGACATATGTACCCACACAAGATATCGTTTTTCTTAGATACGAAATCGTAAAATCATCGATACAATAATCATAGATATTTAACTTCCATGTTCATATATAATATCCAAGAGCATACATATGTATTAAATATATGCCCATAGCTTCGAAAGGCATTTTTTAAACTACAACTTTGGACCAGGCCGTCGAAATAATACGTGGGTTAAAAAGATGTACAGTTTTCGCGTATCTTTATTCTAGATAAATAGAACTAGCTTATGTTATCTCTACAAAATTTGCATTATGTAGGTTTTTCATGGTTATTTTTGCACTGATCACTTTGATGTAGACTGTCCATAAGTTACACTGCTGTACATCTTTAATATATTCCTGGATCCCTTACAAAACCTTTGAATAGTTGGTAACTACGACTTTTAAACTTTCTATCCCAATATTTAAATTATAAATCATTGTTTACAAATAATATACAAGAATATAAAAAAAGCCTTTGCTTTTTCCAGGTGATCTATTTTTCATGAAAAACGTCATGAGGGACAATTAATAAAAAAACTAAATGTAACTTTCAAAATTAAAATCGTAGAGATTCTTTTTTTAATTGTTTAGAATAATTTAATACTCTTTAAAATAATCTTAACAAATTTTTGCGTGTATATTATTGTTGTATCTGAATGAATTTACAATATATTCTAATTTTTAAAGTTCTTTAGAAGACAAATAGTGTTTATAGTAGTAGTTTATATCCACCACCCAGGGTGAGAATGTGTGCGTTTATAAATAGGTAAGTGGTGGACGGTACGAAGCGTCTTCGCGTAGTCCCAACCTTGGAAATGGACAAGATAAGACATATGTAAGGGAATAAAAAAATAAAATAAGAATTGAAATATTTGTGCCAGTGTATGTCATAAAATTCATATAGTGAATGTGACCAAGGTCTGTATAAGTGAACGTCATGGCAAAAGCGCTTGCTTTGGTGGTGAGTATTTGTTGTTTTAAAAATATTTATTTTTCTTAAATTTCTTTATGTAGTAGATTTCAACGCGTGTTTTTGTTTAAAAAGCTGTTATTAAATGTATAAATTTATCTATGTTTAAAGTAAATAACTTTAAAACATCTTATTCAAATTATTTTAACTAAAAATACTAATATTGTAACTGATTAACTGCAACTCATAGAACATAATATTTAAAATAAAAATAATAATTTCTGTTTGTTATTTATGATGTTTTGTTCACTTCCTTTCTTTTACAGGTACTTCTTCTAAGGTTGTCGCTGTTGAAGGGCGAAGAATCTGATAAAGTTGAAGTTTCAAAATATCAACCTAATGATAAAGTGAGTTTAGATAACTTTTATTAAAAAGTAACCTGTGTTATTAGTATTTGAATATATTTATCGATATTCATTTTGGATGTGCAATTAATTATTTATGGACTAGGACTAAGTATAGAACTTCGTATAAAACCGTTTAGTCTTTTTTAAACTTTTTTATTTAAGGTTTTCAAAGTAATTCAATCGCTGATTTGAGCTGTCCAAAATAATGCTACATAATGGTAGCTATAATAATTAAACGACGCGATAGTCTAATTGGTACTAACTATGCCTTTAAAGGTTAGAGTTGCTAGGAGACATAGGAGATTGGTTCAGTAGTTTCTAAGTTTATCTGCCACAAGTATCGTACACGAGATTTTTTTATACACAAAATAATTATGCAGTCAGGCAATGCCTACTGAATCAATGGTGCACCCTTGGTTCCGTAAGGTTTGCCATACTCGCGTCGCTTGTTAAGCAGATTGGCGATCGCACGCTGCTGTCCGTAACCGGTTGTTTTTATTTTGGTCTGGAATTTATTCATATTGTCAAGGCTTTTGTCTATTTAATAATTTTAAATATAAATGTTGAGATTTTTAACTTCGTTTAATAATAAATTTATTGTGATGTTGACTTCTAATAAAAAAAGAAACGCTTTACAAGACGCACAGACGCATATAAAATTTTCACCTTTTAATTCCATTGAGCGATGCGGCACGCAATGTGTCAATGACGCTACCCGTGAGTGAATTTAATTGCCCGGAGCATACTTTGTTTCAGATCGTTACGATCACTTTCAGTACAAAGTTTTCTAATAAAAATCGTCAGCTATATATGACAAAGCAAATTTGTTTAGTTACTTTAGTTACTATAAGAGTAGCTGTTAAAGTTTTGTAAGAAATCCAAATTAAATATATGGTGCGATAACTATCTCGCAAAGTACCATACCAACAATAGGCCGGACCCTAGAAGTAAGTTGATTGATCTTAATATCATCAAAGTACCTGCAAATGTCCTCTTGTAGTAGACTATTAACCGACTATAAAGGTCAGACGAGGTTGTAACTAGGATCCGAACGGGGTCCTGCTTTGTGGCGATGGCTCTTCTCGGTTTCTTTTCTTTTTTTTTTCTTTGGTTCGGCCATATTACCGTTGTGGCGAATGGCCGGGCCAAGTAAAATTATTTGAAAAAAGACAATTTCCTGTACAAACTTTTGTATTTAATTTAAATTGGAAGATATCATTAATGTTGGAAGTAATTCCGTCAATGTTGGAAACATCATTTATGATAGTAATCCTACCATATTAATTTTCATATATTTACTTGAATCCTCCCTTTACGAGGAAATAACCTAAACTCTTTTTTTAGCTGACGTTTCTTAGTCATGGTAAATAAATCTCTTTTAGAAAATGTTTCTTAATCAGAAGTCAACACCCAATTTTAGAGATTCAGTAATCAATCAGTGTGATAATTTAATAATAATTATAACAAATGCAGATATTCAAATCCATACATAATTCCTAAGTAAGTAGCTAAAGCATCCATTCATCTGAGTCTTATATAATCAGATACAATGAAGCTGAACACATTATTTCTACCATTCCATTTATGAATTATATGTCTATAGTTATAAATTCAATATATTTAAGATAGCTACTAAAATATGTTAACGTGTATAAAATGCTTTTTATTAAATATGTAAAGGTATAACATAAATTTGTATAGTTTATATGAAAGTACGTGTTTATTTAAAAACATGTACAGCGAACTTATTTTATGCTTGCTTAAAAACGAGTATTTAATTTAAATTGTAGTAATTGTATATTTTAACGTTAAAAGTAGTACGCCATGGTAGGAAGCCCCATAATTTACCTTTAACGAAACCTACTTAAAATGCAATAGCTCGCACAGTATGCAGAATCACTTATCGAAAGTTGTGCTCGAATTACGAAACTGTTAATGTACTAGCCGATGCTGGTGTTGTTCACCCACTTTTCTCCGACAAGCAGTCAATTATTGCGTCCAAGTAAAAGTAATTTACGCACATAACTAAATACAATTTATCAAGTGTATTATTCATGAGATACAGTAATTTATTGAGTGTCAAGGATTATGTATTATTATCCAAGCAGATTACTTTTACTTGTGTTTTTATGTGAGTAACGTGCGCGAAACAAATGAAAGTGATCGTGCGTCAGTTATTGCTGTAATTGGATTGAAGAGTTAAAACGAACACTGCCTTATCTTGAACTTGACGAAAGAAGATGACCGCGAGCCAGTGACTTCAAATTACCTCTGCTTGTAAAACATTCAAACTAGTTGACTTAATAATAAATTTCGTACATAATATATTTCCATTGAAAATTATTAGTATAATTTGATTGCTTGAAATAGTATAATTTGGCTTGCTTTAAATAAAATGACATCAAAGTTAGAAGCATAATGAATAAAATGATCTTTATATAAGTCATAAATGAAGATCACACATATTTTTACTTACAGCTATATTTATTTCGTAAATTATAAAATCCTTACTTCTACATGTGCCTTAGGGTTTTATTTCTTACAACATTGTCTGGATAACACTTTACTATAATCCTGAGATCCAAAATATTCTAATTTTATTAAATTTCTGATATAAACTTGATATAATTTTTATTTCTCCTACTCTGTTTTTATGCGTTCATATGTTTCCCATTTGTGTAATGTCGTATTTATATAATATTACTACTTTCATGAAGTTCCTACAGATACTTAAAATTTTATATCGCAGCTATTTTGATGTCATTGTAAAAATTAGGATTTGAATTATAATTATTCTCCAATCCCGAAGTGGATCAATTTCATACAAAGAGATTTTTAAAACTTATCGTGTGATCATGACATATGCTTTTGGGAAATCTATAGTATACATTATAACAGGGCTAGAAAAAAGAGTTAAAATATTTTTCGTCTGAATTATTTCTGTATACGTATTGTAAACATTAAATGGTCTGTACCTGTTAAGGAGTTAAGCTGGTTTTCCAAGTTGAAATGATAAATCAGTGAATTGACAATCAATTAAAAGTATTGCACTACTTAGATATAAATGAGACAACAGGTTCTTTTCTTGTATTGTATATACTAGTTATATCCAAAACTAAGTGAGATTTATGTAGTTGGCTCGGATATAACGGTGACGGGCGCACCACCTTTCACGTTGTCCAAAAAAGTCTTCGGTGGAAGGTGGGTCGAAACGGCTTAATTGTCTTATTTCTGTCTACGCCTGGAGTAGAGTGAAGTTATTTACTTATTTATTATTTAGTTACATTGAATATTTTTTACAATTTTAAAAATTAAACGTAAAAGTGTTTTTTGATGAAATCAAACGTAAAATATGTCAGAATTAAATATGTTAAGGAAGGCTTTCAACACTGATGTGTTGAAAGCCTGTCTATCAAACCCAAAAATTCGGTAAACTTAATAACTTTCAAAATAACTCATAGACAACTTCAATAATAGTCTTACACTAACAAATTTAAAGAGTAAATATTTATTTATTGTAACGTAGCAAGCCATGAAAATTATGTAGTAATTCATAATCAATTTAAAATATAAGTGGTGAGCATGCAACGAATTGTCATAATGAGTAAAATACTGAATAATTACACGCTAACTATCATTACACACATTCTCTGCAAGTTTTTTTACCTGCAAATATTAGCGTAATAGCGCAGTAAAATTATTAATGATCTTAATGCTCTTTATAACTTTTTTCATTATAGGAAAGTGCAAGCTATTCATTCGGTTACGGTGTGTCTGATGCTAAGACAGGTGACATTAAGAAAGTCTGGGAGGTTAAAGAAGGTGATAATGTAAAAGGTATGTTTCTTTACTGAAGTAAAACCGTACAAAGTACAAGTATTTTTTTAATATTTAATGTTTTATTACAGGTCATTACAGTGTATTGGAACCAAATGGCTCTGTAAGAACTGTAGAGTACATGGCTAGTCCAGATAAAGGATTTACTGCGGCTGTCAATAGCGACGGAGAAGAGAGGCATACAAAGGATGGAGAAGAACAAACAATAGAAAATAAATCTCAGCGAGATATGTACAAAAAAGCTTACGAATTTTCTGATGATTCAGAAATTTACTCTTCTAACGAACGGAAATATAAAAGGCATCCTTACGATTCATTTTACAAAGAATATTTAGCTATGAAACGGCCTTCCTACGCCACCGGTTATGAATCCAGTGATTATTTGCATAGCTTGTCATTGAAATATCCACGTGATGAAAATGGATTTGACAGTGAAGCTCTTAGTCATACGGGATTCATTCATGATGCTAACTGCAAAAATAAACACCCTAAAGACAGTAACAATTTTTATAAGACTCTAGAAGATTTTGATTTCCGCAAACAAAAATACCCTTTGCTTTATACGAATTCTTATAATTATGATAAATATAGCGATTTGTCTAACGATGACACAAACAAATACTTACAACGCTATAAATTCAAGGGTCACCATAAATCACCAAGACCAGATGAAATAGGTCAAGCAACATCTATGAAGTATAGTTATCCTATATTACCAGACGCACCTATTTCTGAAGATATTTATCATGATGAAATAATGCAGCGACCCAAAAAGAAGCACAGACCTCACAAGGATACGGAAGCATATTATTCTAGTGATGATCTGAGTGATTACATTTTGGTGCCAAAGAGGAAGCTTAAAAAACCCCTAAAGGTACCTGACATAAGTGATTATCCTCCCGATGTCGACGACGATTATGAACATTTCGATGACGATGATGATAGTAATCACAAACCACCACGTGGTTCCGGGCAAAAGGAAGTTGTACGAAAAATCGTTAAAAAAAGAAAACCATCAATAATTAAATTACTCGATATTCTAGATATTTAATTAATTTATAATTTAAAATAATTTGATTCCAAAATTTAAAAATGTACATTCATATTTAAGTTTGTAAAATATTCAGATTAATATTTTTCCTTGTTAACTTTAATTTTACCGTGTTACTTTGTATAATGTTATCAAAATCAAAACAATTCAAACTTTTTATAATGTTTGATGATCTTTATTTATTTGATTGTTTAGTACTTCTTAGTTACAATAAATTATTTATTTAATCGGAAATGTTTGTTAAGTTGTTTACAAGTATTTTAAGCATACTTACATACAAACATACCAGCCTGTTAAAGTCGACTGCTGGTATTAGGCCTCTCCCATAGGGAGGATTTGCCACAATCGCCAAGCTTGGAAATGGATTGGCGATCGCAGCACCAAAACAATCGCACCTAAGACGTTGCTGCACGTCTTCGGTCTGATAATTTTGGTCTGATATTTTTAGAGATGATTATCCCTCCGTCTATCGATTGCTGATTGAGACTGGGTGTTGTAAGAGGCGACTAAGGAAATGCCTTGAAAATCACAAATATAGTCTGTGATCTAAGTAAAGAGAAATTAATGAACACATCAAATGAAAAATAATTAGAAAAATATAATAACAATAAACATTATAACCTCCATTTTGAACATGATTGACGATTTTTTGATTGACCTCCTCAAAAGTAAAAATAGTCTTATAGGGCATATTATTACTATAGAGCAAAAAATCTCTTATTGAGAACTTCTCCTATTTCCAGAAAGGTATTTATTATTTTAAATTAACAAAATAGTTATACTTCTTTGACCTATCATACGTTAATGTTTTTACATTTCAATTCAATTCATTAAAATGTTTATTTTGTCAATTTATAAACCGATTTTAACTTGTGATGCAAATTAACAAAATTTCCTATGAAGCAAATTAAAAGTTAATCCGTAAATACACTGTAATTTACGGATTTTATTTAAATTTATTGCTTTTATATATTATTAATATTTAACATTGACACAGAATGTATAGCCGCCATTGCATAAACAATCTTACAATGATAGTGAAAGTGTTCGAGCTTCTGAAACTGGAGCAAATGGGAGTGTTGCTTATGGACTTATCAAGGACGCATGAGTTATTTTTAAGAGCAATAATATTTATATATATATATATATATATATATATATATATATATATATATATATATATATATATATATATATATGTATATATATATATATATATATATATATATATATATATATATATATATATATATATATATATATATATATATATATATATATATATATATATATATATATATATATATATATATATATATATATATGTATATATATATATATATATGTATATATATATATTATAATTTTTATTAACTAAGCAGGTAACTTTTGACTAAATAGAATTATAAAAATATTAATAACTACATGATAAGAATATGGCAGTAGTAATAAAGTAAATTCTGTATGTAAAAACACCATTGCCGGCTTAATTAGCTTATATGGCATTAATAATATTTAAGGCTCGTGTATTTGAGGTTTGCAAAAAAGAAAGAAATATGAGAAGGGAGAAGAAGAAATGAGGCCGTTACATAAATCAATTAATAAACACTTAAATAAATTAACTAATCTTTGTAAAAATTACGGACCTAATTAATAACTAAATCGTATAATTATCACTATCATTATCATTATATAACTAATTTCAGAAAATATGTAAAACATATTATCATCATATCACAACGGTCTGTAAATGTTTACTGTAGGATATAGACTACTCCCTTACGGGAGGGTTTACCACGCCAGTCTAGCAGATGATTTGCCGGATATCTCGCACCGTAGACTCTGCTGCCAGTCAACGGTCAGCAGTAGTTTGTTCTAGTATACTTTTAGATTGCTAAAGCAGTTGCATTTTGATAGTCACTATAGCCGAGTATGGGTGATCGGAATTCAAGTAAAGAGATCCGAGTTCGACCCCTAAGGCTCGTATCAATGGTTATTTAAATGTACTGTTGCATTTTCAAGGCATTTCCCTTAGTTGCCTCTTACGTTATCCACAGAATAAAAATCTCTATAGAAGCCGAAATTCTCCATTATGCATTTGCCATGGATCAAAGCACAACTTAGAAAAAGATCGCTAACCGTCAAAACATCGGTACTATCACCGTTGCTCTATTTTCACTTATCTTTAAAAATCAAACGAGATTACTTAGAATGTAAAAAATCATTTTTTGTTATGTATTATGTGATTAGAGTATGTTATTATATATTATGTGGTTGGGCCATCAGAATTCGAGTCAAGAGATCCGAGTTCGATTCTTACTTCCGTTGGCTGGTCCATGAGGATGACGAAAGGCTCAACACGAACGTGACAACGTTGACGCAAAATAAACTTCGGTGAAATGTGGGTCGTACTACTAAATTGTCTAGGCCGCTGGCTACCCTTGTATTGGGAAATACGTGAAGATATGGCTAATTATTTTTGAATGGTTTATTGGCCAATATTTACATATTTACTTACAAGGAATCTTCCTACTGATCAAAACCTTTATCCAATTCCCATCGATCAAAACATTCTCAGACTATTTTGATTTTATATTGATGAATATGGATTTTATTTGCATACATAGCATTAAAAGAAAATTCATCCCATGAGTATAAGGAAATCTTATACCAATAGTGATACTTCTTCACATAAGTCTCATACTGATAAAAGTCAGTATGGGACTAAAGAGATTTATAGTAATGCAAAATAAAGTTAAAAATTGTATTTTTAACAAGTAAAAAAAATAAACGACAAAAAAAGTCACGGTAGCCAAGTGGTAGTTGGGTGGTCGGAATTTCGATTCAAGAGACTCGAGTTTGAACCCCAGGTGGCAAGCTCTTTCCAATGGGTTTTTCGAATTATATATTTGGCTTGGATATAAAGATGGCGACGGGCTCACCACCTGTCACGTTGTCCCGAAAATATCTTCGGTGGATGGTGGGTCGAAGGGAATTAATTGTCTAGACTAGATCTATTGGAAATTGCTTGAAGATATTTATTAATTTTATTATTTAATAAAAAAAAGTCAAAACTGTATTTTTATTTGTTTTCAATAAATCTGTTTGAGGTTTTATGGCATACCATAAAACTCAGCTCATTATACTAGGGCATTAGATCACTTATTGTATCATAAACGCTACAATAGCAATAAGACCGTTACGAATTCGGTCTAGAAAGATAACTGAATTGGTTCTTGCACCGTTGCGTGTCACTCCGTGCAAGCGCATTGCGACAATGCTGGCCATGTCACGGCCGCGCCCACTGGTGAATGTTCGAGGAATGCATACGTTACTTTAATAAAACATAACACCGATAACAGCTCGTGGACCATGAGATTTCACTTTTGATTAATTTGTCCCTTACACTTCACTACGTACATAATCAACTTAAAAAAAACTAGTGCTTGCTGTAAAATGATATGCTCACCACCTGTCACGTTGTCCCAAATAAGCTTCGTAGAAAAGGGGATCGAGATGACTTCATTGTATAGACATGGGCACCCTACCCCAGCATATGTTGTGAAGATTAAATATCTACATCTTAAACAAAATTGAAGCGTCTGTTTATAATTAATTCACATTTAACGTATCAACTCGACGATGTAGTCAGTAAGCGCAGGCTGCTTTGGGTCACGTTCATTAAATACATTTCACTGTTATTTTTTTTTTACACTTACTTCTACATACACTTGAGTGTAATACACACTATTTCAGTAATTTTGTTTGATTTTTTTTATAGAAAAGGGAGGCAAACGAGCAGGTGGCTCATGTGATGGTAAATTATTACCGCCGCCCATGAACACCCGCAACACCAGAGGCATAGCAGATGCGTTGCCTCCCTTAGAGTGCCCCGATTTGGGGGGTGGGGTGGGGGTGGGCCACAGGTTACTTGCACTCACCAGACGAAACGCAGAAGTTTGTTAGACTTCTACTTTACGCCGGTATTCTGTGAGGTCGCGGTACTTCCCCGGTCGAGCCGGCCCATTCATGCAACAACAAAAGCTGATGCGTGGCTAGAGCCACGCATCAGCTTTTGTTGTTGCAATGGTAGACCATTGTTAAAATGGTAATGGTAAACTGATTTTTTATAGACGAGTGAAAATCTTTTTTAGCAATAAAATAAAGGAGCAACGGTGATGGTAGCGATGTTTTGACGCTAGCCGGGCGATCTTTTTCTATGTTGTGCTTTGATCCATGGCTGTTTACTTAAAGTATACAGATACGAGGTAATCGTTAGTGTGATTGAAAAGGTTTCAACTTCAAACCCAATCAAACCGTATTCCTCATGTTCGCCGGTAGCGAGAGAAATAAAAAGAAAGAGACGCCGATGCATCGATGTGAAATCTTCCCTCCTTATGTATAGTGTATCCAAAACTTTGCTTTCAATTTTAAACTTTTTATAATTTTACTAACCTAACATCGCCTTAAAGAACTCAAAAAAAGGAAGGAATTTCAAAGAGTGTTAAAACAAAAAAGAATGTAAAGTATATTATTTGGCACAAAAAACCAACAGTTATTATGGAAATCTCTGAAACAAAGTACACATCTTTAGTGCCGTACATACATACATAACGGCCTATTAAGTCTACTGCAGGACATAGGCCTCTCCCATAAGCAGGATTTGCTGTAATCACCACGCTTGGCAAGCGCATTGGCGATCGCAGTACCAGACCACTCGCAACTCAGACGCTGCAGCCCATCTTCGGGAAGAAACGGAGTGGCAATATTCTTACACCGCTACCACACGGTTTTAGTGCCGTATTTCGAAGGATTTTTTTTTCTTTCAGTGGGAGTAATAATACAAGATAAAATTTTCAAACACTCTTAAGGTTTCCCTTAAGAGTGTTTGAAAATTTTATCTGTTATTTTGCAACAGATCGTTGCATTTTTGCAACGATTTGTCGAAAACTTAAGGTAATAAATTTTTACGGTCTTATGGATAAAAAAGCTGCATTTCATATTATACTTATGTTATATCATATGTTAAACCAGGCTTTAAAAATATTATTATATATGAAAGAATCTTCTATATCTAGTATCTTTCGTTTCTTTCTTAGTATCTTTCTTCTTTTTAAATGGATTGCAGGTGTATGGTACACTGTAATATTTTATCCTCAAATGATCGTTTTATACCCTATTCCTAAAAGTGATCGGTTGACCTGATGGATTACACAACTATACATACGTCTTTAACACTAGAGGAGTCAAATCAATGTTGACTTCTAACAAGTGTATTGGAATGGGAGAAGAGAAGAATATTAGAATGGGAATATGGATGTAGGCCTCTAGAAACTTAACTGACAAGTCAAGTTACGAAAGCCGAGTAGTTGGGTGGTCGGAATTTAGAGTCGAGAGACCCGAGTTCGATCCCTAGGTGGCAGATCCCAATGAGTTTTTCAAAAACTTATGTACGAATTTCAATGTTGGCTTGGCATAAAGACGGCGACGGGCTCACCACCTGTCATGTCCCGAAAATATCTTCGGTGGAAGGTGGGTCAAAGGGACTTAATTGTCTAGACTTGACCTCTGTCTACCCCTATATTGGGAATTGCGTGAAGATATTTTTTTATATATTTTTTATATTTATTTAATGACAAGACCAAAATTTGCATGTGTTTTTGCTTAACTTTGATACTGCGAGGCCTATCTGACGGTCTCGATCGACTTGAACCATTCATGGGACCAAAATTAATAGCGTGGAGTTTATGCGTAATTATTTATCTTTGAAAATATATTACTATTTTTAAATACCGGCTATTTTTTAAAGTTAAGCGGCCTAGACGTTGAAAATATGATTATTTTACGATATGTTGCCGATATTATTAATTGCAAAAATATACTCTAAGGCAAGTCGCAGAATATATTCTAATACTGTAAATAAAAAAATCAAGACTTTTGTTTTTATTTTTTGAATAGAATATTATATAGATATATAGCAAGTGTAAAAGTAATGCCTCTGCCCTCTTCCCGTGAGTGACGTAAACAGTGACCAAACGTGAAAAATTTGGCTACCAACAAATAACGCATGACCTCAAAAATACCTGACCAAACTTCGGCAGATCGGCGAAGGAGACCAACATCTAAATTGGAGGAGTCTGGTATGTTCATCGCCAATATACTCACCAATTGTGGCGATTATTGCATACTCTCCCTTACGGGAGAGACCTGTTCTCCAGTGGATTTTACTAGCCGTGATGATTATGATTATGATGATTATGTCGAAGGAAAATAATACATTTACCTTTCTGCTATCAAAACAAAGGAAGATTTGTTCTTAAATCATTGTCATACTAGCAAATTTAGTATGAATATTTGACCTTTCATATTAGGTGTCGACTTCTTAGGCTAATTTACATAGTAAAACAAGTTGTAAAAGGTGAATGACATCAGGTAGATGAGTCATAGTCACAGACGTTACAATCACGTGACATCCGAGATTAAGAGAACATACACATATTGAGGTTACAAATTAACCACAACTAACATAATATGATAATGTTTTAATAAGCTTCATTAATTAAATGAATAAAATAAATAAATAAGTTAAGTCACGATAACCGAGTGGTTGGGTGGTCGGAGTTTCAAGTCAAGAGACCCGAGTTCGATCCCTAGGTGGCAGATCCCAATGAGTTTTCAAAAACTTATGTACGAATTTCAATGTTGGCTCGGCATAAAGACGGCGACAGGCTCACCACCTGTCACGTTGTCCCGAAAATATCTTCGGTGGAAGGTGGGTCGAAGGGACTTAAATGTCTAGACAAGACCTCTGTCTACCCCTATATTGGGAATTGCGTGAAGATATTTTTTATATATATTTTTTATATTTATTTAATGACAAGACCAAAATTTGCATGTGTTTTGCTTAACTTTGATACTGCGAGGCCTATCTGACGGTCTCGATCGACTTGAACCATTCATGGGACCAAAATTAATAGCGTGGGTTTATGCGTAATTATTTATCTTTGAAAATATATTACTATTTTAAATACCGGCTATTTTTAAAGTTAAGCGGCCTAGACGTTGAAAATATGATTATTTTACGATATGTTGCCGATATTATTAATTGCAAAAATATACTCTAAGGCAAGTCGCAGAATATATTCTAATACTGTAAATAAAAAAATCAAGACTTTTGTTTTATTTTTTGAATAGAATATTATAGATATATAGCAAGTGTAAAAAGTAATGCCTCTGCCCTCTTCCCGTGAGTGACGTAAACAGTGACCAAACGTGAAAAATTTGGCTACCAACAAATAACGCATGACCTCAAAAATACCTGACCAAACTTCGGCAGATCGGCGAAGGAGACCAACATCTAAATTGGAGGAGTCTGGTATGTTCATCGCCAATATACTCACCAATTGTGGCGATTATTGCATACTCTCCCTTACGGGAGAGACCTGTTCTCCAGTGGATTTTACTAGCCGTGATGATTATGATTATGATGATTATGTCGAAGGAAAATAATACATTTACCTTTCTGCTATCAAAACAAAGGAAGATTTGTTCTTAAATCATTGTCATACTAGCAAATTTAGTATGAATATTTGACCTTTCATATTAGGTGTCGACTTCTTAGGCTAATTTACATAGTAAAACAAGTTGTAAAAGGTGAATGACATCAGGTAGATGAGTCATAGTCACAGACGTTACAATCACGTGACATCCGAGATTAAGAGAACATACACATATTGAGGTTACAAATTAACCACAACTAACATAATATGATAATGTTTTAATAAGCTTCATTAATTAAATGAATAAAATAAATAAATAAGTTAAGTCACGATAACCGAGTGGTTGGGTGGTCAGGTTTCAAGTCAAGAGACCCGAGTTCGATCCTCAAGTGGGCGTACCTATGGGTTTTCTAAAAACCTTTGTACAAATTATATAGTTGGCCTGGACATAAAGACGGCGACAGGCTCACCACCTGTCACGTTGTCCCGAAAATATCTTCGGTGGAAGGTGGGTCGAAGGGACTTAAATGTCTAGACAAGACCTCTGTCTACCCCTATATTGGAAGTTGCGTGAAGATATTTTTTATATATATTTTTTTATATTTATTTAATGACAAGACCAAAATTTGCATGTGTTTTTGCTTAACTTTGATACTGCGAGGCCTATCTGACGGTCTCGATCGACTTGAACCATTCATGGGACCAAAATTAATAGCGTGGAGTTTATGCGTAATTATTTATCTTTGAAAATATATTACTATTTTTAAATACCGGCTATTTTTTAAAGTTAAGCGGCCTAGACGTTGAAAATATGATTATTTTACGATATGTTGCCGATATTATTAATTGCAAAAATATACTCTAAGGCAAGTCGCAGAATATATTCTAATACTGTAAATAAAAAAATCAAGACTTTTGTTTTATTTTTGAATAGAATATTATAGATATATAGCAAGTGTAAAAGTAATGCCTCTGCCCTCTTCCGTGAGTGACGTAAACAGTGACCAAACGTGAAAAATTTGGCTACCAACAAATAACGCATGACCTCAAAAATACCTGACCAAACTTCGGCAGATCGGCGAAGGAGACCAACATCTAAATTGGAGGAGTCTGGTATGTTCATCGCCAATATACTCACCAATTGTGGCGATTATTGCATACTCTCCCTTACGGGAGAGGTCTGTTCTCAGTGGATGTTACTAGCCGTGATGATTATGATTATGATGATTATGTCGAAGGAAAATAATACATTTACCTTTCTGCTATCAAAACAAAGGAAGATTTGTTCTTAAATCATTGTCATACTAGCAAATTTAGTATGAATATTTGACCTTTCATATTAGGTGTCGACTTCTTAGGCTAATTTACATAGTAAAACAAGTTGTAAAAGGTGAATGACATCAGGTAGATGAGTCATAGTCACAGACGTTACAATCACGTGACATCCGAGATTAAGAGAACATACACATATTGAGGTTACAAATTAACCACAACTAACATAATATGATAATGTTTTAATAAGCTTCATTAATTAAATGAATAAAATAAATAAATAAGTTAAGTCACGATAACCGAGTGGTTGGGTGGTCGGAGTTTCAAGTCAAGAGACCCGAGTTCCATCCTCAAGTGGGCGTACCTATGGGTTTTTCAAAAAAACCTTTGTACAAATTATATAGTTGGCCTGGACATAAAGACGGCGACGGGCTCACCACCTGTCACGTTGTCCCGAAAATATCTTTGGTGGAAGGTGGGTCGAAGGGACTTAAATGTCTAGACAAGACCTCTGTCTACCCCTGTATTGGGAATTGCGTGAAGATATTTTAATTTTTTTTGAAATATAAATAAATAAATATCTTCACGCCAGTCCCAACACAGGGGTAGACAGAGGTCTAGACAATTAGGTCGTTTCGACCCACCTTACACAAGATAGTTTTTGGGACAACAGGACAGGTGGTGAGCCGGTCGCCGTCTTAATGTCCAAGCCAACAAGATATAATAAGTACATAATTTTGAAAAACCCATTGGTATGTGCCTGTCACCTGGGGTCCGAACACGGGACTCTTGACTCGAATTGCGATCATCCGAGTGGTTGGCTAACGTGACTTTTGCATTTATTAAAGTTTACATATTCTTTGAACTTAATCGCAAAAGTTTTAATAAACTTATGAAGTAGTTGAAAGAAAGTTTATTTTTAAATCAATTTTATTACAGCCTCTTAATCTTAGTGCCTAAATATTTATATTCTTTCTATTTTTATTAAGTATAACTATGTTACGTGTTTACGTATTTGTCTTTTCACAATATTTTCCTTCACCTCTGTACAAGAAGAAACATTTTGTCGTTACCACTTTTTACATAATTAGGCAACCATAAAACATAATGTAGGAGTCATAGGGGTCATCCTACAGACTCAGGTGGGGCCGTTGACCATTTAGAATTAAAGGTGAGCAGAAAGATGCGTTCTTATTGACGAGAAGCTAGAAAGTCCATCGCGAATGTTCCCGTAATACCATCGAAATTCTATGAGGACGAAACACTGTGGAATTTTAGTCAGTGCAAATATGTGCCTGCGTCAATGGCCAATTCGATTATCTGCCGTCCGTATGCTTTCGCAGGTATGATGATGATCATGTATACTGGACAGGATGATTGGTTTGTATGTAGTACACGTAACAAATCATTTAGAATATAAACTATTGCGATTTGGTACGTATTTAATATTGAAGCTATTTAGAACACTATCTTAGTTCAAAACCGATGTACAATATATTTGCATAGACACATACTTACGTGAATAAATATTTATGTGAATTGCTGGAATGGTGGTGAGTCTGGACATTAAGACGGTCAAAACATTCAAAAATTATCATGCTAAAATCAAATTTGTTTACCCCTATTGGGATTCGAACCTGTAACCCTTACCTTCGAATACTGTGTCAACACCAACTTGACTAGTCGGTCGTTGTTATATTTAATATATATAAAGATAAATGAATACTAAAAATAAGTATTCATTTATCTTATTAAATGTAAGATAGTCTCTTTTTAATTACATGTTTTCCATTAAATTTTATTTGATTAAATCAATCCAGGATCATTAATAAAAAATTAAAAAAATTGACACTTGAAAACATTTATATTCTTCATACAAATTTTTATGTCAAGCGGGATTCGAACCCGCTGCTCTCTGATTCGAAGGCAGGGTCACTAACGACTAGGCTATGGGGTTGTCTCTGTTTTATTGATAAAGAAAAAGACGCATATGGCTCACGTCATAGAAAGTACCTTTAATCACGGCGTGTCTATAAAATACCATTACTTAAGTTGTAACTAACAAACTGTTATACTAGTTATCTGATAATGCGTCCTTGGCATCGTTGACACAATTCATACTTGTCAACGTTATAAAATTTTAGACCATTAGCGGATTGCAATGTTCACTAGATACTTTAATTTATTCTCTACTCTATTCTCGTTGGTATAAACTTATAGTTCTGATAGCAAATCGAATTTCCATCGTTGGTGCGATATAGATATGCCTTTAAATTATAACATTTTAATTTTATGGATAACTAATGCACATTTTTATATTGGTTTATATGCCATTAGTATATTATTTTATTGTTATTTAGAATTTTATTTTTTTATAATAATTTCTCTTAAAAGTATGTCCTATCCAAGTCAGGATTACCTGGCATGGCGGGTGGCAACTCTTTTCCTACCGCACATCGTCCACCATAAGCTTATCCTTATCTTAGTGTCGAAGTCAAAAGTACCCTTACATAGATATATATTTTCATGGGTTAATAATCATGGGTTAATAGACTTGAGTACATAATATATTCATCATACAAATATTTGCTTCCAGCAGAACTCGAACCCGCAACCTTCAGCTTCAAAGGCAAAGTCACTCCCAACTCCCTGCCTAAGAAGTCGACTAGTCTTTCGGATCGCGTAATATATTTTTTGGGTCTTATGAGTTCATTGCAATACTTAGGCCTCCCTTCTAGTTTTTGAATAATATACTTTTATGAAATCCTAAATTACGTAGCTAAAGCATTTGTGTTATCACATATTGGGAATTTAAAATAACGCCCATACTAACACCCAGATACGAGACAATGTAGAAAAAGTGGGTTTTCTCAGCTGTCGACACTATGAAAACCAGTGTGTAAGCCACGAGTCCATGGTGGTCGTCAAGCAAAAAATAAGGAGGGCAAATATTACTTGAGTCATATCCATGATATTATTGTATCAGTTTATTACATTTGTGGACTACGCCCAGTATACATATGAACATATAGTTTCCCGTGTCTACAGTATCTTAGGCTAGTCCTAGCGTATAGGTATAGGATACACGCCAGCTATATAAGCCCACTTATCTGAGATTTAGACACATATCAAGCCCTAGAGCTAAGAGTGAAGTACCGTGCCAAACTTTAGAATTAACCTTTAGAAAATGTTCGCAAAGGTAATATAAAAATAAAGTAGTGCTATAGGCTATTTGCATTATGTACGCTTATTGGTTCATAGTAGTCCCCATAGCCGGATGGTCAAACAATACGTCACGATGTTTTAAAAAATAAAAACTGCTAAGAAATATTATAATTGAATTAATATTAAAAAATATATCATGAGCTTTCTTAGGCACTTTTAATATAATAAAATATATAAAGTTTAAATGTGCCTCTGTCTCTATCTATGTATTATAATGATAGCTATACACAGTCATATGTAAACATTTATTAAGACTTCAACTAATTCTTATTTATTCTATTTCTATATTTTCTAGGTTGTGGTTACTTGTGCTCTTTTGAGCGTTGTTCGTGGAGGACTGATTGCGAGTCCTCATGGAGCAGTTTCATCGCAAAGCATTGTCTTAGGACATCCAGCTGTCGCACCAGCTTACGCTAGAGCATATGCGGCACCTGCATACGCAGCACCTGCATACGCAGCACCGGCATATGCTTCCCATTATGGTTTGGGATTGGGTAAATTACTTTTTTTCTCTACTCTATATTTTATTTAGTTTTTTTATTAACTTAATTCAAATACGTAAAATTGGTTAACTGCTATAGTGTTTCTTGTGTTGCCATGATACGAAAGAAACCTGCACAATATATTTTTTATTTAAAAATTAAACAAATTAATTTAAATGTCCGTAATAATGCCAGTTTTCGAACCTCTGCCTATGTCCTTTATCTATAATAATAATAAAGGGCAATTACAGGCCACAGCGCCGTGGTTTCGCATGCGGCGCCAGTCTACCACGCGGCTCCGGTTTACCACGCGGCACCGGTCGCCCACGCCGCCGCCCCTGTTGAAGTTTATGTAAGTATATCGCGCAATATTGATTGCTTATAACATCTGACTGTCACATTTCATTGCACTAAAGAGATGTAAACAATATTAAAGTATCAAATATTTTTACAAAAAAAAGGTAAAAATATATTTTAATCAATTTTATTGCGATATTTCAGTCCCACCCCAGCTATCAGTTCAACTACGGAGTCTCGGACGCTCACACCGGTGATCAAAAGAGCCAGTGGGAAGCACGTGACGGCGACGTTGTGAAGGGCCAGTACTCACTCGTTGAGCCTGATGGTACCGTCCGCACTGTTGACTACACTGCTGATGATCATAATGGGTAAATTTATTTCTATTTCACAAATGCCTCACACACTTCTTCAACACATTTATAGTCTTAGATTAACTATTCCATCAAATAGGGGTGTCTGATGTAATAAGATTTACTACCCCTAATAAAGCAAAATATTAGTTTCTTGAAGAGTTATTTTTGGAACCAAATGATAACATCGTATTTATAAATATATCTATATTCCTCTTATTTGTATCACCTTTTATAAATCTTCATAGAACGGTTCTTTCAAAAACCGTTTAGAATGTAACATCATAATATATATTCTTACAATCTCTAGTGAAGTTCATTATTTCTATGAGATATATTTTTACTTGAGAAAAATCCAAAGAAAAATGGCGATAGATTTATATTTTACGTTAAAAATTACAATTCCATTTATTAAAAAAAGTAAATTAAAATAAATATATTTTACTTAATTCCTACTTTTTCCTTGAAAGAAAAGCTACAATTAACTTGTTTTTTTTTTTTTTTAAGATTCAACGCAGTGGTCAACAGACAAGGACATGCAGCCCATCCAGCAGCTCCTCGTCTTGTGAAGACAGTAGTAGCCGCACCAGCTCTTGGACATGGTCACCTCCTCGGTTAAACAGTGTTCACAACTTAATCATCAACGACGACAATTATTTATTACTTACGTTAAATGAACTTAGTTTAGGCACGGATGGAATGATATAACCGATCTAGAAGCTTCACGTGGTTTTGGTTAAAAAATGGGCTACGTATTGGTATGCATTGTTAGTATTGGTTTGCTTAGAGGCTATGTGTTTCATAAGGTGTATCCATACAGGGACTTAAAGCCCAATCCTAAGACATTTTTGCCACCAGTATCTATTTTGAGACATAATACATAAATCTCGCTTTTGTATTATATTTTCTTGTAGTTCATAAGTTTCCCGAACGTATTTTTACTTATAATTTAAAAGTACTTTAATGATGAATGCACTTTATGAAACGTAAAATATAATGCCTGCTGTGGTGTTGTTAGAAGACTTCTATTACTGCTATTAAAAACTTAAATTAATATAATATTATTTTCATAACTTAAAGACTTTCATTTAAACCTAAGATTTGACGCTTTTGACGAATCATGAAGTTGACTCATTACGAAATTTTTTTATTAAGCGCCCAATTAAAACACAGTAATCAAGTTATGCATTATATTAAAAAAATACAGGAAATAATTTATATTTAACAATTAATTATTACACACCTAGTAACAAAATAGGATTCAAACAAATTATATAAAAATATAAACAATAAGACTAGTTCTCATGATGACTTTCGATCTGGACGTGGTGCCCAGGTGCAGAATGCTTGACAACAGCATTAAACCTGAAAGTTAAAAAAATATATATTATATATTTGCCATTTTTATGTGGTATCGGAGTAAGAATAAACACTATCCTGTTTCCATGAGTATCGTAGAAGGCGGCAAAAGTAAATGCTTTCATATTGATTGCCAACGGATAGCCGTTAACCGTCATATAACCGTTTCCAAAAATACCAGACCAAAATTCAACAGACATTCGCTAACTTTGGCGACTAAGATACGAAGGGCTGGTACTGCAATCGCCAATCCGCTTGCCAAGCGTGGCGATTATGGAAAATCCTTCTTCACAGGACAGGTGTATATCCTGCAGTAGACTATAACAGGCTTTTTTATATGTCTGTAATGTACACTCCTTAATATAATATGTCACAAACATACCCATGGTGCTTATCAGAACTATATTCAACAGTTCTAATAGATCCATCAGCTTCTTGCAGGGAGTAAACTCCTTTAACATTATCACCATCACGGATTTCATGTTGAAATTTATTATCTCCGGTATGAGGGTCCTCCACTTTGTACTCGTACTGGTATTTAGGGTAAGCCTAGAAATAATTCGATAGTTAAAGACCACGACTAAGAAGCTTAACGATTATATAATATTTTATATCAGATATTATCTAGTTCGTGACTTAAATAGACAAGTGCGATGCAAACAAATAAAGTAGAAAGTGCCTATAAATTGGGAGACGGACTTCCGTGAACAAATTAGCGATTTGTATTAGATACACAAGAAACAAACTTACATAATAATCTACTAGCTCTTCATGTGAATCGTGACTTTGAGGTTCTGATTTGTGGTACACGGGTGATTGATGAATCTTAGGAGAGTAGTGATGAGACACTTCAGTTGGTTGAATATAGTGTGTTACAGGTTCATGACGTACTGGTGCTTGAACGGTATGTATTTGATGACGAATTCCTGAGAAGTGAGGAGTTTGAGAAGCAGGCTGGTATTGAGCAGCCTGTTGAAGATTTAGTCGTTCATTGTGTTGCAAATATTCTTTGTATTTGACAGCTTCTGGTGTATATTCTGAGTAAGTCTCTTGCGATTCCTGATTTGGTTGTTGTTGGTGATGAACAATGCTTTGCGATGATATCGCATGTCCGTTCTCAGGACGGTATTGGTTTTCGGGCAGAGCTTGATTTTCTTCCTCATGAATGGGCGCTGGTTCTTGTTGGTATACATATGGAACACGTTCGGTTGGATGATATTTATATTCTTTAGATTGTTCATACTGCACAATGGGTTTTATTTTGTACTTGTATTCTTGACATAAAACAGCTGCCACCATAGTAGTAAACAACAGAATCTGAAAGGATAATTTGCGATTATAGTTAGATAAAAAAATATACTGTAAGGACATTTTTTAAGGAACAAACATTTTAATACAAACTTTGGCTAACATGTTGATCCTTCTTCTTTGACTTCCGCGGTGGAACTGATGAATTAACATAGGCTTAATGCCCAATATATACCGGAGACGTTACGAGAGAGAAATGTATCAATCTGCTACCGCTCGAGGCGCCTAACTTGTAACCCACGGCACGCGCACGCTTCGCCTGACGTAATTTATGTAACCAATGTGAAGGTTGCTAATATGGAACTAGTCTATTTTACTATTTTTCTACAAATTGTTAATTATTATTAGAACTACATTAAATGGAATTTAAAATTACCTCAAGAAATTTTTAAATATATGCAGTAATTGAAAAAATCAACGCACAAAATATAAAAAAATATAAGGTGCACGAAAAGTCAATAAAATAGATCTTTATCGGCTTTCATGAAGACTTTCAACTAGAATCTTATTTACGTATTCTAGTAAAGTAAAACGTTTTCTCCATATTTGCACATTTTTTTAGAAATTTGTAAAATTCGGAGTGTTTCCGGAATATTAATTTGTATCGTACTGGCTAATTATAATAATTTTCAAGGAAAAAGAAATAGTCATAGTTATTATCTAATAGAAAATGCATAAAAACCAAATTCAATTTCATTCTAAAACTAGCGGATATTGTACAATTAATCATATTTCTAACTATAAAATCCATTAAGGTTAGATAAGAGTAAAGTATATCCTTAAGAAATCATATTTATGCAAGATGAATTGTAGGCATATTATGGCCTACTAAATTTTTCTACATTAATAGAATGCACAGGTTTTTATATTGCTCAAGTTTTGTTTCAGTGTACGCTTTCTGTATGACATTAATTATCATATTCATCCTATTATTTAAACCAAGCAGTACTTTTAGATGATTAATAAGCAGGAATTGTAACTAATAAATATGGTTAGAGGATTGATTTAGGAGTTTCATAACATTGTCAATTCTTATAGCTTACAGTATACTAAATAAATAAATAAATATCTTCACGCAATTCCCAATACAGGGATAGACAGAGGTCTAGTCTAGACAATTAAGTCCCATTGACCCACCTTCCACCGAAGATATTTTCGGGACACCTGGGGATTGAACTCGGTTCTTGTGACTCGAAATTCCGACCACCCAACTACTCGGCTATCGTGACTTTTTAGTATATAGTATACTCATAAACACTTATCGTAAAATTAAAATATAATTAATATTTATAGTAATAATTATTGTACTGTATCTGTATGTATAAGCGAATTACAGTTATTAGATGAATCCCAAGAATTGACAAGATCCAATTCTAGATCCATATATATATCTTGCTTATATATTATTTTTAATAAATCTTGGTACTCGAGTTAAGGATTTTCTTATGGTTATTTATCAATATCCTTGTATAATCTTATATCTTTCAACTACCCAGTTTCCAATACACGTGGAATCCTAGTTTGCGACGCATAATATTTCCATAAATACTGACGCATAATTTTTCCATAAAATTTGGGTGTAAATTTTATAATACATTTTTAACAACTTTTTTTCAAATCTTTATTGAACAGATTCAAAATGTGAACTAGTTTTCTTGCATCTTCATTGTATACTCTCTTCATTAATTAAAATTTTTAGATATTTTTAAAAGAGCAAATTCATGTGCACTTTAATAAAGTTTTCAGACAGAAACGAGTCAATGTAAACTGTAATTACAATGCAAAACTAGGAGAAACGAGGGTTAACTTCTTAGATTTTAAGATTTCTAACATGTATTTGATTCTGTTCATTCGTATGCGAAAAGTCTTTACGACTAAACTCATGGATTTTTAATTGAGCCCAATATTTAAATTTTTTTATTTTGAGATTTTATATGCCCAGCTAAAGAAGGAGGTTAAAGATGCTTTACTTACTCCTTAGGACTAAAATGAAATATTCGAAAACCTGTAATTACACTGGTTCAGTATTCTAGGTAAAAAGAGAATTCAATAATTTAGTTCCAATTTCATAATATTGTTACATCGCTGGGTAGTGGGGTAGAGAGGGAGAAAGCGAGAAAGAGAGAGAGAGAGAATTATTGTTTGAGACTAATTTTATGAAATAAAAAATAAGTTGACACTACAGAAGTCCCTATATATTTTAAACCTTTATACATTTTACAAAGTCAGGGTTGTAAGATTCGCGGTTTGGTGTAGTTTCGCGGGTTTGAAATGGTGCGTTGCCGAGAGGTGTGCCAATGTGTCGACCCTGGCCACGTGGTCGGTCGTGCAACGTCCTCAACCACACTTTACACGTAGGGGTTCTTGTGGTCTCGAAGTAAAGATTAAGAAGGAGTACTAGGTGCGCAGATGTAGATGAAGAAGAAGTAGAAATACTAGGTTAGCCGGTTAACCAGATGTTCTGGTGAAGTAGGTGTGTTGGATAAGCCTGAAATGCTACAAGGGTGTGCAGGTTGATAGCAGATGGGTGCATATACGCACAGTCGCAAAGTCAGTCATAACCATACTTGGCCCAGTTAGGTGGGATTACCATTAGTATCTTGGATGGTATGATGGGTCCTAGATTGCAGCGGCTTGTAAAAGGCAAGACGATAAAACAGTCATAAGAAAGTACAGTCATACATGCCACGTGATGTAATATAAAAGATAGCATAAGTGCATTGATTTAAGTTATGCAGTATGCAGTATTTGTGAATTTAATTAATTGTCACCATATATTACATATGGTGACAATCAATTAAATTCACAAATAAACACAAAAACAAACACAACGAAATCTTTAAAAAAAGTGTAGCTTGGCATAAGAATTATCTGTATTATTTACATTAGCAAACAAACAAAAACTATAATACTATACCAGACAACA
Organism: Sericinus montela; assembly: GCA_029286605.1. NCBI lineage: Eukaryota > Metazoa > Arthropoda > Insecta > Lepidoptera > Papilionidae > Sericinus > Sericinus montela. The sequence goes on from JAGSMR010000004.1 coordinate 5,230,834, forward strand.
AAAGCAATATAAACTATAAAAACATTTAAATTATTAATAAAATCTATTACTAGTAAAATTGTTTCTAAATACGAAGATGGAAAGTGACCTTAATACAAAGTCAATGTTGCAGTTGTGTTTCCAGTTTAGTGTTGTCGAGCATCGGTCTCTATAAGCCATGAACTAAATTGTTTTTTTCATGTTACTCAACATAAAGAAAATTGTTAAAACCGCATTATTTATATAATATACCGACAGATCTTTACAAATTCACTTATTTAAAAATATACCAGTTACATGTTACACAATGCAAGTATATAATAAAAGATGTAAATGAAGTTTACTCGACGTAAGTGTTTTCTTATGTAACATTTAAATAATATAAATTTTGCACATCAGCATAATAACAGTTCACGGAAATATTTTACTAACATTTATGATATTATTACAAAACTGGTTACAAAATTTATTTAACTTAAAAAAAATTTAATTCGAGAGACGAGACCCGAGTTCCGATTCCCAGGTGGCAGATTCGTACCACTGTTTTTTTTTTTCAAAACATGTACGATTTATATAGGAATTAATTATTTGGATAGCTGTCTACCCCAGTATTAGGAATGGCGTGAAGATAAAATAAATAAATATCTTCACGCCATTCCCAATACAGGGGTAGACAGAGGTCTAGCCAATTAAGTCGTTTCAGCCTACCTTCCACCGAAGATATTTATGGGACAACGTGGCTGGTGGTGGGCACGTCTCCGTCTCAATGTCCAAGCCAACTATATAATTCGTACATAAGCTTTTTGGAAAAACTCATTGGTACGGGCCTGCCACTTGGGGATCGGCTCTCTTGACTCGAAATTCCGACCACCCAACCACTCGGTTATCGTGAATCGCTTAGCCATAGTTATTATAAAAATTATTGGGCATCAATTAAGTATATAATTAGGTAGGTCACGATAGCCGAGTGGTTGGGTGGTCGGAATTTCGTGTCAAGAGAGCCGATCCCCAAGTTTTCACAAAAGTTACGACAGCCAAGTCGTTAGGTGGTCGGAGATCGAGTCGAGAGACCCGAGTTCGATCCCCAGGTGGCAGGCTCGTACCAATAGGTTTTTCAAAAACTTATGTACGAATTATATCGTTGGTTTGGAATTGCGTGAAGATATTTGTTTATTCATTTTTAATTAAGTATTTAATTGGCCATCAGATATGATCAGTGTAATTGACATCGTTTATAATGTATTTCGATCGTGTTTATCTTACCCACAAGCAGTCTTGTCTTTTAGTAGTCAAATATTGAAATGGACTAAAATTTATAGATAATTTTATTTATAATGTATGTGGTGTTATCCTTATCTATGTCTATGTATATTGTTAAATAAAAATCACGAAGGCCAGACAATCGGCAGCGTCATCATGGGACCCGACAAAAGTTAATATCATAAAGGCGATGCTACATGTGATGCACACACACACTACCTTTACAATATACCAATATTACTGCATTCAACCGACAAAAGTTAATATCATAAAGGCGATGGTACATGTGATACACACACACACTACCTTTACACTATACCAATATTACCGCATTCAACTTTGGTTGCAAATTTTGTATACGTTTCTAACACTAAGAGTGCTCAAACATATTGCCTACCTGGAATGATGGCCGAGGTATCATAGTGTAATACTCTAAGGCGCAGACCACCAACGACAATTCGGTGATAAGGCTACCAATACGATATATTGGTCCCGAGTCCACGTTTATCGCGGTCTCCAACGTACGGACGGTACCAACTCTGTATAAATCTACCGAGTACCAAGTTCTACTCTACTCATTACATTGTACTTTCATCTTAGGTTATTATAATGTAATTAGGTTATAAATATGTATTATATATAGATAAAATTATTTTTAGTTTATCAGTCTTACTTTTTGATTTATTAATAATATGAAATTGAACTAATACACGAACTTATACTTCGTTCACATATTGTTACGAAATTTTTATAACAATAGTAATTTGATTTTTAATGCATTTAATTAACATATATTTTGAATATATTAAATTATTTTAACTCATGTTTATCACCTTTAAGCTTAAGCGGTGGAAAAGGTTTACACTTAAACATTTAAACCTGTTGATAAAAAAGTAATGAAAAGCTGGTCAGAAATAAAATATCAAGTGATAATAATAAAATATAAAGATAAATAAAATAAAATAAATATCTTCACGCAATTACCAATACAGTGGTAGACAGAGGTCTAGTATAGACAATTAAGTCCCTTCGACCCACCTTCCACCGAAGATATTTATGGGACAACGTGGCTGGTGGTGGGCACGTCTCCGTCTCAATGTCCAAGCCAACTATATAATTCGTACATAAGCTTTTTGGAAAAACTCATTGGTACGGGCCTGCCACTTGGGGATCAGCTCTCTTGACTCAGAAATTCCGACCACCCAATGTGGTATATAAAGATAAATAAAATAAAATAAATATCTTCACGCAATTACCAATACAGTGGTAGACAGAGGTCTAGTATAGACAATTAAGTCCCTTCGACCCACCTTCCACCGAAGATATATTCGGGACAACGTGACTGGTGGTGAGCCCGTCGCCGTCTTTATGTCCAAGCCAACGATGTAGTTCTTACATAAGTTTTTAAAAAACCCATTGGTACGAGTCTGTGACTGGGGATCGAACTCGGGTCTCTTGACACGAAATTCCGACTACCCAACCACTTGGCTCAACCAATCATGACTTTTATATATATAAAGATAAATAAATAATATTTTTCTGCATATTAAAATATTATTTTAATTATTTTACCCCAGTTAAATTTGAACACGCACATGAATTAAGAGAGTTTTTAAATATCAAGAAAAAACTGATAAGCATTAATTGAACGTATTTTATACGCGATTTCTACATAGTATTTATTGTTTCTTCATTGAAGGATAATAGGTTTTAATCGCTCTAATAATCTTAAACTACGTAATCCGCTTTAAAAACGTGAAAAAGATAATTATAGTTACCTGCGATTGTAGAGTCTATTATGCCATGATACTTAAAAAAAAACTTTTTAATTTTTAAACACTTTCGGTTTCAGTATGCAGTGTATTTTATGTATGACCTGGCTTTTGCAGCTAATGGGGATGGAGTGGAATCCCACTAGGAGATAACATTTATGTAATGAATATTATAATTTGTATTCAATTCATAGATGTTATAAATATATAATTGTATATAGAGGGGCACTAAATTTATACAGATATTTAACAGTGGCAGAGCCGCATCAGCTTTTGTTGTTGCATGAATGGGCCGGCCCGACCGGGAAGTACCACGACCTCACAGAATACCAGCGTGAAGTAGAAGTTTAACAAACTTCTGCGTTTCGTCTGGTGAGTGCAGGTAACCGGAGGCCCACACACCCACACGCCCTCTAAGGGCGGCACCGCATCTGCTATGCCACGGGTATTGCGGTGTTCATGGGTGTTCATGGGCGGCGGTAATCACTTACCATCACGTGAGCCACCTGCTCGTTTTCCTCCCTTTTCTATAAAAAAAGAAAAAAAATATTAAAATCGTAAACGTGCCATGTCTGAAAATTTAATATTGTTCAAAGAACTAATCCAAATGCAATGAAATAAATAACGAATTTCGGACACATAAGTACACGAGCTTAAATTTGAAATATAATTAAATTTGGAATTTCAAGGCAAACGTTAACATTTCTCCAAATTGGTTAGTTTACTAAAACTCAAATTTCATATTTAATGAACGAATATTAAGTGTATGTTTAATTTAAAATTGGTTAACAAGCAAAAAAGTTAAGTAAGACGAAACAATACGGGATCTTCTCTAGAAGATTCCTTCTAAGAAACAGCGGTCAATTAGTTAATCTTTGGTTAACTGTAATATGTAAAAACCATTCGTAGTGTATATTAATACAATGAATATAAATTTAAGTAGATTTTTTTATAATATAAATTTAAAAAATAAGGCTTGGTTTCGGAAACAGATGAAAGTCCCATCTAAGTAGCATTGCCGTTACTGTAGTCTACCATATCAGCATCGGCATCAGCTTATTGGTTGTTCTATGCGGTATCAGCTATCATGTGGGATCTGGACAAAAATTTATCATCCACTGATCCGGTCAGTGTCGTAAGAGATGATTAATGAAAATATTTAAAAACTAGCAATTAGGTAATGTTTTTGATTTTTCAACATATCTGTTATGCTTCTGGTATTGCGGATGTTCATGGGCCGCGGTAATCACTACCCCTCATGCGAGCTACCTGTTCGTTTGCCTCCCTTGACTATAATAAAAAGTGGCAAATTTTTTCAAAAGGACACCAAGTTTAATTTGAAGTAAAATACAGGCTTTTTTTTGTATGTTCATATATTGTACAATGATGGGTCAAAGACAAAAGTCTAGCCAGTTATGTCGCTTCGACGATTTACCGAAACTTGTTTCGGACAACGTGACATATGTGCGAAAATAATTTCCAAGCTAACGGCACAATGTAATAAAATAATTATTAATTTACTTAGATAAATATTCATATATGAATATAAACAATTATGACTTGATTATATACACATATTCATATTTATCACACAAAATTTATAAATAAATATCTTCACGCAATTCCCAATACAGGGGTAGACGGAGGTCTAGTCTAGACAATTAAGTCCATTTGACCCACCTTCCATCGAAGATATTTTCGGGTCAAAGTGACAGGTGGAGAGCCCGGCGCCGTCTTTATGTCTACCCAAACACTCGGCTATCGTGACTTTTACACAAAATTTAAATTTAACAAATAAATTTCAATATGTACTTTCACAGTAAATTTATATATCTATGACTCGGTAGCCGAGTGGTTGGGTTTTCGGAATTTCGAGTTAAGAGACCTGAGTTAGATCTCCAGGAGGCAGGCTCGTACTAATGGGTTTTTTCAAAACTTATGTCCGAATTATATCGTGGTCTTGGACATTAAAACGGCGACGGGCTCACCAACTGGCACGTCGACTCAAAAAAATCTTCGGTGGAAGGTGGATCGAAACGACTTAATTGTCTAGACCTTTGTCTATCCCTGTATTAGGAATGGCGTGAAGATATTTTTTTATGTAGTTTGACCAAGATACAACAACCGTAATTAAAAACACTCGACTAAGGGTTTTATTAGGTTTCCTTTTCTTCCATTTTTGTACCTTTCAGTGTTATAGAAGAATATACTAAATATAAATAAAAAATATAATAATAATGAAGAAACAAAAAATACTTTTTTCGGAAATTAAATCCCCAACCCTTAGTTTCAAAGAAAAAGAACTTAAAGAAAGGATAGCGGGATATTGGGTCCTTTATATTTAATATTTGTATGTTTGTGTATAAATAAATATTGTCTAATATATTATATCGTATCTTCAACAGTAAGAGGGCATTAGGCTCATCGCCTGTCAAATTATACTAACATCGATGAAAGGTTCGGCCCGAAAGGAATCAATACCCTAATATTGGCAAAATGTTTAAATATATAAAAAAAACATTTATAGATAATGGATTTAGAAATACTTTCTAAGAACTCCTACGACAATTAAAGAAGCTTACGAATTACGGTGGAATTTCCCAAAAGTAAGACATTATGTTTGCAAAAAAACTCGCCAAATTTCAACAAAGAATTTATGTTAAAATCACTGAAAATCATCATACTGCATTGCATACGCTCGTCATATAAGTAATTCGATTTTATGAAATGATTACTAATACAGCACATTACAGCTAACAAATAATTTTAAACGTACATTATCATTCACCACTTACAGTGAAATCGGTTACCTTGTTTAGCTACCCTTATTGCTGATATAAAAGCATAAACATTTTGATAATCCTTATCAGTTTGTTAGTGAACTAAGTATATTACACATATACTTTAATCTAAGAATATTACTTTAAAAATGTTTGCTAAGGTACTATAAGGTTTTATTTCTGATTTATCTTTATATTTAAAATTAGTTTGGTGAAAAATATGTGAAGTGTTTATTATTATTTATTTGGATGATTAAAAAATATTGAAAAATGACTACTAAAATTTAAGACAATATAGAGGATTGAAGAGCCTTCCTTAAATAGTATATATATATATATATATATATATATATATATATATATATATATATATATATATATATATATATATATATATATATATATATATATATATATATATATATATATATATATATATATATATATATATATATATATATATATATATATATATATATATATATATATGCATACTTATTAAGGATGCTTGCTAAGGATATGCGAGTGACTCAGGTTCCATTTCCTGTGTTAATATTAATATTAAATTCGGCAAATGAGAAACCTTCCTCTGGAAACCTGCTTGATTAAGAAATATGTATTAATAAGTGAATATGTGAACAAGCCATACTCGAGTGGCGTGGATATGTTCGCCCTTTAGTATTTCTCGAAAATAATTTAACAAAAGTTATTTAGCTAAGAATAGCCGTATACAGGCCGCATCTTCTACATAGTATATCATTTTGTTTTAATACCAGATATGAAAGGAAATTTGCACAACCTAACAATATGTAAACTAATATTTGATGCCTACAGTTTTGAATCTGCCGGTCGTGTCTATGAAGACAATCGCTTTTATTACTAGAGGTTTATATTAAGCAGTGTTTATATTAAGGATCTCTTATTAAAAAAATACATACTTTGTGTACATATTTAAATAGCTATTGAGTCCTGGGTCTGGGATTCATTGATCGATTTCATAATTTCAGTTCTAAGATAGTATTTTTCAGACATAAATTTAAATATTGCAGGCTCTGTGTCTCGCTGTGCTCGTGGCTTTCGTTATCGCAGAAGAAGACCACGGTAAAGCCTACTCATATCAACATATATCGCGTGAAGACGGGCCCGCTGAAAAAATTCAAGTCAACGGCGATGAAGAAAATGAGCATCATGTCGACTATTACGTATGATTATTTTTTATTATTTTGATAATATTATAATAATGATAGAGTACATACAATTAATTTACTCCAGATTAGGTTATAACTCTATGCTTTAGATATAAATATATATAAAAACACTGCAATCGAAATCAATATTCAAACAAAAGCTTTTTCTAGAAATGACTTAGAAAGTTTTATAAAACTTTTTTTAAAAAGCTTTTATAAAACTTTTTGATGCCCGTCCGTTTTGATTAATTACACGGCCCGACAGCTCTATTGATAAATGTTACGGTCTGATTGGTATAATATCTTACCACCGTTCAGTTCCTAAGACAAATAGAGTCCGGGTCCTGATAAGGAACGTGTGTGCTGGTACAAAAGATTATATAATAATTACGAACCTTATACAGGTATCTGTATTTTAACGCGTGTACCTAACACAATAAAATCATTTAATTTCTTGCTTTCCATCTGCGGATTCGCCCGTATGCACTGAAGTAATCAGAAGCCTAATTACCAAGTTATTAAGATACTTTGAAAATGCAGTTTTTCCTATACAAAGATTTACTTATACCTAGTTTTACCTTTCACTTTTATAAATAGATATCAATCTACTAGAAGTCAGAATGTTTAAACTTTGCTTGTATCATGTAGTTTATAAAAATTTAAAACTTTATTACATCGCCAAACTACATTATTAAATAATTTGTAACATCATTAAACATTTTCATCTTACGTATTCTCACTAAAATATTGTTATTCAAAGGCTTTACAATGTTTAGTTCTTTCGACTGTTTTTTATCCAATCTTTTTTTTTAGGTAGGTTGTCTAACCAAATGATACAATTCGTATGTTTCGAAATAACACAATTGTACAAGCCTTCTTCCTAAGGATCGAACTCCGTTTCCCTTATCTGGATTTCGATCATCCAATCACTCAACAATAACAGCTTTCTATGGTATTATATCATCATCATATTCATAACAGCCGATTAGAAGACCACTGCTGAATGTAGGTCTCCCCCAAAGATTGCCACATAGAACGATCCTGTGCCATCTGGATCCATCGTCTCTCCGCAACATTATTTTTCATTTGTGGGGGTCGTCCTACACTGTATTTGCCTAAACGAGGTTCCCACTCGAGAACATTTTTTACCCAACGGTTGTCTGTGCTACTGGTCTAATATGGCTGGTATTCACTTCAACGCTGATCTTTATTTTTTTTATTCATTTATTTATTTTGATTATTTGGTATTCTTTAATAGTTTACTATAAATCCTCTAACGATAATGTTTTTGAAGGAAAAAGAGATTAGTTTCTATACTAGAATTTTTTATTATTTCAGACTCATCCCAAATTCAACTTCGAGTACAAAGTAGAAGATCACCACACTGGTGACATAAAATCGCAAGAGGAACAACGCGATGGGGATGTCGTAAAGGGAAGTTACTCATTACACGAACCTGATGGTTCTGTCAGAGTCGTTGAATACCACGGAGATCATGAAAGTGGGTCAGTACCAAAATTATTTTTACTAACTTATGTTAAGAGGAGGTTTTTGTCTACTCATTTTATATTCATTCACAGAACATTATAGAAAAATAAAAGACGATTACCTCTCCATTTACACAGTAAGCATAAAAAACTAAATACATATATTATTTAAATGACATGTCGGTAATATTTCCTTATATATCACTATAATTATAATGTGAATTGTCACTTCTGTCTCCATAAGTTACTCCAAACGAAGTAGGATAAGAATCGAAATTTAGGTTTAGCACAGCCTTTGAGAACTGAAACGGCAGTATAAATAACTGCCGTTTCAGTTTGATGAGGTTTTATGGTATTGGAATAAAATTAAAAGTAATAATTCACCTCGTGATATCATTATATTTTAAACATTCTTGCGTATACAACTGCTAATGCATTTAATCGTGAGGAAGTGGAATGTCCGTGATGATACTACAAGTGTTTCTTTATAATTTTCATATCGGGAAATTGCGGATACATTTCAAGTTGCCATTTAATTGTAATTAATTCATTATCTGCCAAGGAATGTCTATATAATTTGTAGCTTTTTAGCATCATATTTCATTACGATATTTATTATACAGTAGTTTAAAAATTAAAATTAAAATAATTTTTGAGCAATCAGTAGGAACTTTCGTTCTTTTTTTTCGTGCGAGACTCAAGAGATGCCTGATGATCATTTTTTTAATATTTTTTTATTAGTGGTTTACAAAAAGTAGAAGAGGAGGAAATAGTACATTGACAGGATGATGATATGCGTCCACCGAGCATGACGATTATCTTAAAAAATAAAAATAAATATCTTCACGCAATTCCCAATACAGGGCTACCCCTGTATTGGGAATTAGTCCCCTGTATAGACAAAGGTCTAGTCTAGACAATTATGACCCTTTGACCCACCTTCCACCGAAGATATTATCGGGACAACGTGACAGGTGGTGAGCCCGTTGACCATTATTTTGATTTATCTTTATATAATATAGGTATAGCCTATAGAATAGGTGTATAATAAATGGATTTATACACATATAAATAGTCCTTTGGTTAAAATAATAAAAGAGTACTGTGGTGTGACTCTACATCCCGTTACAATTTAAAAAATCTTGACAAGATGATTCAATCCTACTGCTAAGCTATATTATTTTTTTTTCAGTTTTCACGCGGATGTAAAGCATGAAATACACCATATCGTCCCTGAACATAAGGAACAAGAAAACCAAGAACAACTGTGATAGCTATTTTATAATAATTTTATACTTTTCTCTCCTTTTTTTCTGTAGTACTTATTGATGTTAAATAACAATTGTGACATTATAACTCACTTATTTTAAAATATTTCGTTCGTTTTTTTTTTATTCCATAACACAAGTGCTATAGCTACTTAATTTGGAACCTGATCAATGTATGTGATTATTGCTTTTCAACGTCATTTTATGTTTATTTTTTATTTCTTATTTACTAATAAATTAAATTGTACTGTTATCTATTTTCTTATTTTTCTTCTCTGTTTTGGGCAAGTCATTAATATTACCAATAAACCAGTTTAGTTTGAAACTAGTGTTTTTATAAAGAAAATGTTTATGTTATAAAGAAAAACATACAATAACATTTAGTTACAAAATTAACTAGTATATTTAAAATATTCAGTACATGCTTAATGTATGCCATGCCATCATAAATTGGTTACAGCTGAGGATGATCATGTGGATTTGATATACGTCGTAAAATGTGATGATTCTTGTTTTTGTAAACAACATACTACTTCTGGTTCTTATGTAATCTACTAAGCAAATAGTTTATCTTCATCGTAAGCTTTTTTTTTTTAAATTTATTTGTGTAATCATTATTTATATTAGATGTAGAAGCATTATTTATATTAGATGTAAATTGAACTGTCTCTTAAATATTGAAGAATACTCAATTGAGCAAAAACAATATTCAATTGAGGTGGATAATATTAGGACTGGCTATGAAGCTGACATAGAGGGTCTAAATTCTGAAATTTCAGGGTTATATAACTCTCTCAATATTATATCAAATCAAATAAATCGGCCCAGAAGGAGATTTCTGAGCACATATTGGCTATGGAAGGACTGGTTAAATTATGTTAATTATGCGAGCATAATGAGAGGCGCTTTGAGTCTTTGTCAAAATACTGTGAGTGGCAGCGCTCAATGCCAGTTCTTTCAGGGTCGGTATGTGACTCTGTTGTCAGTCAAAGTGGCTCCTCTGGTAATGCTTATCTCTATAGCAGGTCCATAGCTAAAAATTTAAATTTTAAACAAGATGAAATTAAAAATAAAAATAAAAAATATTGGCACATTGTTAAATACTAGCTTTAAGGGAAAAATTACAGATTATTGTATGCCAGGAGCATCATTTAATGATATAATGAAAAAAGTTATCTCAAGTACTTTCTGTCCTAATTCTATTTTAGTACTGTTGATAGAAAGAAGGGGCAATCTTAATAAAAGACAAATGTTAAAATACTCTGAGTATTCAATGCTAATAATTTACATTTAAATAGCAATAAGACTAAATGTATAAAATTTTCAACACCTAATTTTCTACAGTTGGGTGATACCAATATACTAATAAATGGGGGAGTGTTGAGCTTTGTGGATACAGCTGTATTTCTCGGAATAACATTTGATGCGAGGCTTCAATGGGGCCCCCATATATCCCAAATTGCGTGTAGGTTAAGCTCTGCAGCATATAGCTGTAAGAAAAATAAGGCTTTTAACTGATGTACAAACGGCTAGACTTGTTTATTTTAGTTACTTCCATAGCATAATGTCATATGGTAATCTGCTATGGGGTCATGCAGCTGACGTAGAAACAGTATTTGTTTTACAAAAGAGCTGTATATTGTCTGGATTCCCGAGAAACTTTTAGAGATAAATTTAAAGAAATTAATATTTTAACAATGGCCTCTCAATACATATATGAAAATTTAATGTATGTGCATAAAAACATTAATACTTTTAGCGTCTTGCTAAATCTTCTGATGTACATAATGTAAATACTGGGAACAAACACAAGCTTGTAACAGCCGGTGTTACTAGACTCCATAGAGTAAGTAACTCGTTCATTGGGCGGTGTATACGCTTCTACAACAAAGTCCCGGTAAATATGCAAAGCCTGTCTATTAACAGGTTTAAGAAATTTATTAAAGAAAAGCTTTATAGGAAGGGTTATTATAATATAAATGAATATATTAATGACAGTAACCCCTGGGAATGAGGTGATCGCCCCCAAGCTATTTCTAGAAAATATCAATTTATATTTGTATAATGCTAAAAATTGTATTTTTAAAAAATATTGACCAAAAAAGAGGATACCTACGGAGTTTCAGTTTCGATCCCCATGACAGGCTCGTATCAATGGGTTTTGTACATTGTTGCAAACTTTCGTACATTGTTGCAAACTTATGTACGAATTTTATCGTTGGCTTGGACATAAAGACGGCGACGGGCACACCACCTGTAACGTTGTCCCGAAAATATCTTCAGTGGAAGGTGGGTCGAAGGGACTTAATTGTCGAAGGAACTGAATTGAGTGACGGTGTAGACAGAGGTCCAGATAAAAATTACTCTAACCCACCTTTCACCGAGGACTTTTTATTGGGAATATGTGACAGGCATGTCGCCATCTTTTTGTCCGAGTCATTGATTTAAATCGTACTTACGTTTTGAAAAAAAAAATATTTGTATGAGCCTGGGGATCGAAGTTGGATCTCCTGACTACAATTCCGATCACGCAACCACTCGGCTATCGTAATTTATATTACTTCATTACATAAATAATTTTAGCTAGTTTGTAACACACTAGACACAATGCTCATTATTATGCGTGATTTATAATAATTGCTTTGTTACGCAATTGTAACTTTTGTTTAGAAAGCAATTACGATTTGTAAGCTACACAGAATGTTTGATTAACTTTTACGCTTTGTTTTATTTGCTACGTTATATATTTTGATTGCTTGTAATTATTGCCTATGTCACTACTGCCACACTGAATGTAGTACCAAACGGTTTTACGAAATTAGTTGCAAAAACCCAACGCACACTGCAGCCTTTATTGAATAATTTTAACTGCTAATAATATAGAGTGAAATCTATGTTACCTTGGCTTGTTATTTTGTTATCAATATAAAAGAGGTGATTTGTGAGGAGAGTATATCAGTTAAGAATTGAGCATAGAAACATTAGCATAAATTATACTAAAGAAAATAAAATGATCTCCAAGGTATAATTTATATTTTAGCTAATTTCTGTTTCGAACCTTGAAATTACAAGTAATATATTAATAAAACTTTGAAATTACAAGTAATATATTAATAAAACACGTAATATTACAGGTTTTGTGTATCGCAACTTTCGTCGCTTTAGTGGCTGCTAATTATGACCACGGACATGGCCATGCTTTCTCGTCGCAGCATATTTCGCGACACGACGGCCCGGCGCATCCCGTACATGTGCACGGTCATGACCACGGTCACGGTCATGGTCACGGACACGGTCACGAACATATCGACTACTACGTATGTATTTTTTTAAAATCATGTGTCTTTTTGAACAAGTAATAATATTGGATAAAATAATTAAGTAAAATATTTTTTCCATTCGGTGTATACTACATCGATTTGTTTGTGTGGGTAAATGTTAAGACACGTTACAGCGGGTTCGATTCCTGCTTGTGGAAAATATTTTGAGTCTTTGTAATATTATTTTCATGGTATATAATATTCGTAAGTGTATCTGTATACAATTAAAGTGAAAAAGGGTAAGAAAAATATTTTTAAGAAAAAAGTGATACTCAGATATTTTACTTTTTACTTACCTTCTTTTAAGCTGATCAATTAAAACAGAATATTTTTATCGTATAGTTATTACTGGTGGAAACAGTTCCGTAATAATAAGAATTATGATATGATGATGTTATAAATCAATATCGTTTACAGGCTCATCCTAAATATGAGTTCGACTACAAGGTAGAAGATCATCATACCGGTGACAAGAAATCCCAGCACGAGTATCGTGATGGTGACGTCGTCAAGGGTGTTTATAGCCTGCATGAGCCTGATGGTTCCATCAGAGTTGTAGAGTATCATGGTGATAAACATAGCGGGTAAGCTTCGTTCCATGATTATTAACGTAAATCTGCGTAAGCAAATCATACTTATGTGGGGAAGAGATGTCTATTTCCTACTGTGGGTATTTTAGAATAATCATATCATATTTTTTTGCTATTATAAACTTATATTTATTATAATTTTGCAGTTATTTTGTCCTAGTTAGTTGCGATAGCTGAGTGGTTGGGTGATTGGTATTCGCTCAAGGGTCTAGAGTTTAATCTTTGAACTCTAGACTCTAGAGAAAAATTTTCTTCACAAGTTACGTATTATTTATGTCGTTGGATTGGACATAAAGACGTCGACAGGCACACGTCTCACACTCATCTGTCACGTTGGCCCAAAATAAGCTCCGGTGAAATGTGGGTCAAAAAGACAAATTTATCTAGACCTCTGGCTCTGTATTGGGAAAAGCGTGAAGATATACGTCTTGATGAAATAGCATGATATTTAAATTTATAAAGCGAAATATATCTGTTACATGCAGTATACTACAAAAGTGAATGTGCACTTGTACACATTCACTTTTCTTAATATACTGAAGATGTAGAATTTAAGTAATTATGTTATACATATTTTACGTAGATTAAGTGCGACATTTGAGTTTTTTTTATTTTACAGATTCCACGCTGATGTGAAGCACAGCACCCACCACATTGTTCCCCATCATCATCATCATCACTAATATTTGAAAATATTGAAGAAAATGAAATAGTTGTATTGAAATTTTTACTCTTGTTCCTGTTAACTATTGATTGATTGTTAATTAGTATGGTTATAATGAAATGTATTGTTTTTTACTTATGTATAAGTAGATATTTTCTATCCTTTTTGTACAAATAAAATATAAATTGTTTTCCATATTTTTATTTCAAATTAAAATCAACGTACCCTTATGCATATACAATAATCAAAATAAAGAGAATTTCATGACTGATAAATTTGACTGTAAGCTTAATACCCAGAACTTTTCAGCAAGGAAATTGTATTACCATTTTAAAAGAAAAACCTTCAGAGGTTTTTCTTTTAAAATGGTCACCACGGTACGGCAAAGGTCGCGGGTTCTTGCCTCACAAACACACAAGCACACACACACACGCACTCACACACACACACTCACACTAATATATGTAAATATATATATATATATATATATATATATATATATATATATATATATATATATATATATATGTATATATATATATATATATATATATATATATATATATATATATATATATATATATATATATATATATATATATATATATATATATATATATATATATATATATATATATATATATATATATATATATATATATATATATATATATATATATATATATATATATATATATATATATATATATATATATATATATATATATATATATATATATATATATATATATATATATATATATATATATTTATATATATATATATAAGGGTTAAGGATTCTCAAAATACG
The DNA here is from genome assembly GCA_029286605.1 of Sericinus montela. Classification (NCBI taxonomy): domain Eukaryota; kingdom Metazoa; phylum Arthropoda; class Insecta; order Lepidoptera; family Papilionidae; genus Sericinus; species Sericinus montela. The sequence continues at coordinate 5,245,952 of JAGSMR010000004.1, forward strand.
AGTATATATAATATTATAAGTACATGGTCTTTTTTACCATGAGTTTTTAAAATTTCAGTGTTTTACTTTTATTAGAAATTTCAAAGATTGTACTACAAATATAACAAATATGAGTATAAAAAACTATTAAAATAGGTATGGGAATTAACTACTTAAAACGCCTGCGAGTTTTAAGTAGTTAATTCCCATACTGAATATACAAACAGCAATAAAATCAAGTATATTACTTATAACACTGTACAGACATGTTTTATTTAGTAACATGAAATACCTATTTTCTAAATGATATTGCTTAAATATCCAAATACATATTTCATATTTTAAAGGGTTGGTGAAAAGGTTAAGTTAGGAAAGTAAGAATGGGCATGTAATAGGTCATTTATTTCTTCGGTTTCATTTAATACTAAAAGTACTTAACTTAATACTTTTTTATTGATGCACCTTCCACTATATTTTGCCACGCCACGGGTTGACTGGCAGAGAATGCCAATAGGCATTAAGTCCGCCCTTTGCTACCTTATTTTTAAAGTGAAACAATAAAGACTTTCAATAATTAAATAAATAAATTAAAAAATTGATGCAAGCGGTTAATAAGCTACAATACATACTTTTTTTCTCGCTATTCCTAATACTGGGGTAGACAAAGGTCGAGACATTTTAGTCCCTTCGACCCACCTTCTAACGAAGAAATTTTTTGGGTCAACATGACAGGTGGTGAGTCTGCCGTTGTCTTTATGTCCAAGTCAAAGATATAAATAGTACATAAGTTTTTGAAAAAAGCAATTGGTACGAGCTTGCCACCTGGGGGTCGAACTTGGGTCTCTTGACTCGAATTTGTATCACCCAAACACTCGACTATCGTGACTACATTGAATTATCAAAATATTTTCTAAAGGTGGTAAGAGATACGTAAATCTATAGTTAATAATACATATAGTTGTACTAATATTAACCGATTTGTTGGGTGAGTTAAGGTCAAACTATATGCACTCGTTAAACTGGTTATGACTTAAATTTGTTTGCAAAATACTGCGCCTGTACGTTGTCTTTAGTATAAAAGACGTACTAATTTAACATAATTATCAGATTTAAGTCATAATCTTAAGAACAAACAATTTTACAATGTACTCTAAGGTATAAGATAATGTATAAAAATAATTACTTTTAATAAATAAAAAGAAGTAATTCGTTAAAATAGAATTTTATAATTAATTATTTTTATTAATTTTGAGAAGGTTATCATTGCTGCCGCCATCATTTCCCTGGTAACTGGGCAATACAATGGTGGTTACAACCTGGGACATGGGTACGCTGCCCTCAGAGCCCCAGCCGTAGTTGTACAACATCAGCCTGCGCAGTACACAGGACAATATAACAGCCATCAAGATTACTACGTTAGTATAAAGATTTATATAAATCGATATTGGGTTTTTAATGAGTAGGATGAATTTATAATTTGTTTTTTTTTTCTTAGGCACCGCCCCATTATTCATTCGAGTACTCCGTAGCGGACTCACATACAGGAGACATCAAATCTCAACATGAAACCCGTGAGGGAGACGTAGTTCAAGGCGCTTACAGCCTGCACGAATCTGACGGCACAGTCAGGACTGTCCAATATACTGCTGATGCGCATAATGGGTAACTAATCTATATTTTAGCACCAAAGAAGTTGTAATTTGATTTGATGACATATGATGACAACGTCATAGCGCAATTGGTTATGACTCTACCTTCGAAGCGATGGGTTTTGGATGGAAGCCCGCTGGGGGGAAACATTTACGTGGTGAATATGTATTTATATCTAAATATATATTTATGTTATTAAAATGAACCGTTATTGTGGAAACAAAGACAGCGATATGCTCACCAGCGGTCATGTTGTCCCAAATAAGCTTCGCTGAAAAGTGAGCTACGGCGAAACTAATTCATTATGTAAACCGCTGCCTATCCCAATATGGGAAAATACGTGGAGTTAAAAACAGAAGAGAAAAGGGTAATAAATTGTCGGATGTTTTTAAAATTGAACTTTGAACGTAACTTAGGAGCAAATAATCAGTAATAATAAGTAAAAATAAAAAAATCTTTTATAAAAATCAAAGTCAATTACTGAAATATTGGAATATTTACAGATTTAACGCTGTTGTTCACCGCGAAGGTCACGCTGCTCATGCTGTTCCCATCTCACAACACCATTAACCTTAACCGATGTACTTTATAGATGAAATGTATTTAATTTAAATTTATTATTTTATACTTTATATAAATAAATTTTAAGCAAAAATACCTTTGATCTTTTTATGATTTTTTTACAAGCTTTTAAACGGACGTCACCTAATTACTTTTGGCAATTTTTAACAATTATTATTTTGGTAATAAGCTAATTCTCTAGCGCTGAATAACCAAAATTATGCAAATGTAGAAATTTCACGATACATCACGATAGCCGAGTGGTAGGGTGGTCGAAATTTCGAGTCAAGAGACCCGAGTTCCATCGCCAGGCGGAAGGCTCGTACCAATGGGTTTTTCAAAAAATTTATGTACGAATTATATCGTCGGCTTGGGCATAAAGACGGCGTCGGGCTGACCACCTGTCACGTTGTCCCGAAAATATCTTCGGTGGAAACTGGGTCGAAGGGACTTAATTGTCTAGACTAGACGTCTGTCTACCCGTGTATTGGGAATTGCGTGAAGATATTATTGTTAGAAATTTTTAGTTTATGCTTTGATGTATAAAAATTTTAATAAATTATGAAATAAATGAGGACAACATCACATGAACTGTGTATGTGATGTTTATGCGATACGACTCGGATACCAGAAGCAACGAAGGCACCACCAACACCCCGACCCAAGACAATATACAAAAAGTTATTAAAGGTATTTTACATTGACACACCTGGGAACTATCCCAGGATCTCTGAGCAGGCGACGCCTTGAAAACCAGTGTCCACCGCTGGAGCTGATTGAGGAAGTCGTTTACACTGTCATTTGTACATAGCATTACAATATGAATAAAAAATATGTTAACGCAATTCTCAATACAGGGGTCGCCAGGTATAGACCATTTAGTCTGTTCAACCCACCTTTCGACAACAATATTTTTGGGACAATGTGACAGATGGTGAGCTTGCCGCGATCTTTAGGTCCAAGCCAATGATATAAATCGTACATAAGTTTTCATCATAATATAATATAAAAAAAATATCTTCACGCAATTCCCAATACAGGGGTAGACAGAGGTCGAGTCTAGACAATTAAGTCCCTTCGACCCACCTTCCACCGAAGATATTTTCGGGACAACGTGACAGGTGGTGAGCCCGTCGCCGTCTTTATGTCCAAGCCAACGATATTCGTACATAAGTTTTTGAAAAATCCATTGGTACGAGCCTACCAACTGGGGATCGAACTCGGGTCTATTGACTCGAAATTCCGACCACCCAACCTCTCGGCTATCGTGACGGCTATAATATAATATACTAAATTTAATCAAGGTGTTTCGATGGAATTTAGGATATCGTATCGTGTAGTATGTCGTACTTAAGAAATAAATAAAATAAACACTTATTATCTTTATTAAAATTTTTCATAAAATAAAAAGTAAAGAAAAGAGTACTCCTACGAATATAATACCTGAATAGAAAAAATAAGCCGCTTTCAAGAAGAACAAAAATAACTTTGTTAGTTAAACACCAAACGGGTTTTCTTGTTGTGGCGGTAGGGCTAAATAACCGTGGCTTGGACACTCACTGTGAACCAAAAGCAATCCACATGGCTGGCCTAACATAGCGGGGTATAGCCGGCGCGAGGTAGTCGCTCCGGATGTATGCGAAAGCGTTCCCGTGACCCTGCCAACATGCAGCGAAGACTGAACATCCTAGGGTTTTAGACGGTGCAAGCCCAACATCACCCGTCCTTGCCCTAACGGAAGCGGATACACGTTTGGTATGTCCCCTAGTATAAAAAAGGTGTTATATCGGCAACACTTTCAACCACATTATTATGTAGTATTTTATTTCAATTTTTAACATTTGTAGAGCCACGCAACAGTTTTTGTTATTGCATGAATGGGCCGGCTCGACCGGGGAAGTAGCACGACCTCACAGAATACCGTCGTGAAGTAGAAGTCTAACAAACTTCTGCGTTTCGTCTGGTGAGTGTAGGTAACCGGAGGCCCTCATATCCCCCTCCCCCTTTTAGGTGAGGGGGGGCACACTAAGTGCCCCTTGCCTCTGGTATTGCGGGTGTTCATGGGCGGCGGTAATCACTTACCATCATGTGAGCCACCTGCTCGTTTGCCACACTTTTCTATAAAAAAAAAATCAGAAACAAGTTTATCTAAGGAAGTTACTTTATATTCTTTTTGATGGTGGTTCCATTTAAAAAATATATACATATTTATCTTCACGCAATTCCCAATACAGGGGTAGACAGAGGTCTAATCTAGACAATTAGAACCCTACGACCCACCTTCCACCGAAGATATTTTCGGGATTTTTTGAAGTCACGATAGCCGAGTGGCTGGGTGGCCAGACTTTCGAGTCGAGAGACCCGAGTTCGATCCCAAGGTGGCAGGCTCTTACCAATAGGTTTTTTAAAAACTTATTTACGAATTGAATCGTTGGCTTGGACATAAAGACGGCGACGGCCTCACCACCTATCACGTTGTCTCGAAAATTTTCTTTTTTTTAAATAGTCATTTATGAAGATGAGTGGTTGAGTGACCGGAATTCGAATCAATAGACCCGAGATCGATCTCTAAAAACTTATGTGCGATTTACATGGTTGGCTTGAATATAAAGACGGTAACGGGCTCATCACTCTTCACGTTGTCCCATTAAATGTCATCGGTAGAAGGTGGGTCGAAAGGACTTAATTGTTTAGATCCTGTATTGGGAATGGCGTGTAGATTTTATTTTTAATTTGAACGATTTTTAATAAAAAATTACCTGCACTCACCAGACGAAACGCAGAAGTTTGTTAGACTTCTACTTCACGCCGGTATTCTGCGAGGTCGTGGTACTTCCCCGCTCGAGCCGGCCCATTCAGGCAACAACAAAAGCTGATGCGTGGCTCTACCACTGTTAAAATCTATCTATCAAACGCCATTTTAAATTTTCTTATCCATTATCTATATACTTGGCGGTATCTGTAAATCACAACTCTTAAATATTAAGAAGTGCAGTGGCTTCGTTCATAACCTTAGCATCGTTATATGATGACTCATAGACACAAACAACTTAATTGCACCACAAAAGATTTGAAAGGCTCAAAAAATTTCTTGATTTTCTTAGGTTTGGGATGGGACCACATTGGCGCTTTCAAACAAAAAAAAAACTAGGTTTACAAAGGAAGAGTTACGTGGTAACAAACAAAAAAATCGACCGAATTTGGAACCACATCCGGTTTTTGAAGTCGGTTATATAGTAAAAGCCAAAAAAAACGGCTAAAGAGAATACAATTTCTACTTTGGGTAAACTCTCTCTAAATTCACGGGTTATTAACATTAATATACTTTATAGAATAATAACTCTTTTTATAAAGTATGTCTTTAATAAATTTCTTGAACTAGTAAATAACCTATTTTGCACATTTACTGGGATTTTGTTGTAAAACCGTACAGACCACCCGAAGAACGAGTTACTTACTTTATGGTGTAACGTATACGTATTCGTACACGCCCACTATAAGTACTAGGTAATCACATCTCGAAGTCTTTTTTCTTTGGGGATTTTTAAGCCATTACTAGTTTAGGACTTTTCTAGATAGTGGTTTCAGGTTCCAAACTGGTATGTGTTAGGTAGGTCTTTATTACCTACATTGCATGAACAAAGTCAGGTCCTTTGTACAAATTCTATAATTATATGTCCACTTTTTTATGACCACTTTACCGTGTACGTCAAATATTAAATAAATAAACCTAAGTACAAGAGATCTTTTTTTACTTTTCTTACATGGACTTGTACATTATAAGATAACACGTTATGTTATACGACAATATATCGCATATAATCAAACACATCAATTATTGAGTATTTACTTAATAGCAAAAATTTTCAATTGCTTTATAACATGAAAACTTCGGGTGATAAATCAGATACGGCATAAAAAGCCAATAGTTCTTTTGGCAATAGCTTGTAGAGTTAAACGTATAAAAGACATGCGAATATTGAAATGATTATCATTGTGATTTGAAACTTAAAACTTTAAAGTTTTCTTAATTTCAACTAAAATGTGTATAAAGGTATTGAATGTTTAACATAAAATTGTTGTGCATATATTTTGATTTACTTTTTTTTTGAATAATATTTACATTCGTTGATATACTTTCAGATCTATAGTTTGGCTGCTGTTGCTATGATGGTAGCATGCGTTTATGGATACGAGAATGCGTTTTCATCAAACCACATCTCACGCCATGATGGTCATCACCATATAGTACACCATGAACATAGTCACGACCATGATTATCACGTATGATTTACTTATTTTATTGTTATACTTTATATTCCGTCTAGCGGTGTGCATGAAAGCATGAAGCTGTAATAATAATTATTAGTAAAAACAATATGAATGCAATTATTTCTTCTGGAAATTACCACGTAAATACATATAAAATAAAAAATAAAACAATTTAAAAATAAAACAAAATAAAAAAAAATAAAAAAGGGGGTAACCCTTTAAAATATTAACCGGGCGCTCAAATGTTAGAGAAATATCACCGGACTGTCGGTCGATCAATTTTAAATACCGAATCAAATTATTTTAAAACATCGTTAAAATTTTGTAACAAATATTAATTTATTGATTTGTTGACACTCATTTAATAAATAATTCTTGGGCAATATAAATTTATAAAATAATTTTACTTTTGCAGACTCATCCAAAATACGAGTTCGAATACAAAGTGGAGGACCACCATACGGGTGACATTAAATCGCAGCACGAGCACCGCGACGGTGACGTCGTGAAAGGAGGCTACTCGTTGCACGAGCCTGATGGTTCCGTCAGACATGTCGAGTACCATGCTGATCATCACAGCGGGTAAAATTATTCTTCTAGATTAATTAATAAATTTTTATGCAATAGTTCACACAGTTTTGATGTGTGGTGTCGACGTAAGAATGTATGTTTCCCTTTCCATGTTTCCATATGTTTCGCAAGAGAAAGTTAAGCGAAACTTAAAATAATAACGGCATATCGCTAAATTAGGGCTAACAAACGTTTAATCTACCATTAGCCATTGACAGATTTTTAATTTTTAATTGTTGAATAAATAAATAATAAATAACTTTACGCAATTCCCAATACAGAGGTAGACAGAGGTCTAGTCTACGCAATTAAGTCCCATTGACCCACCTTCCACCGAAGATATTTTCGGGACAACGTGACAGATGGTAAACCAATTGGTACGAGCCTTCCACCTGGGGATCGATCTCGGGTCTCTTGACTCGAATTTCCGACCACCCAACCACTCTCCTTTCGTGACTCATTGTCCAATGACTTTTCAAAAACACATTGAAATTAATTCTTCGGTACTTTATAGGCCTATGGTATGCAATGGACTACACAGGCTGTTGTGATGATTATGGTAAAGAAGGTGTAAACTAGTGAGAGTTTATAATAATACATACTTTTATTATGATACTATATATAACAACATAAGTATGTATAAAATTTACGCTACGAAAATAAATTCTCACTTTGACCCTCATTATTTAAATTTCACTCATTCAGAATGATTCTTGATATTCCATTAAAATATTAAATTTAATCGTTGAAAATTGTGTTACAGATTCCACGCCGATGTGAAACATAGCACCCATCACATCGTACCTGATCATCATCACTAATATCCATAAATGTACCAAATAGTTTTCAACGTTGTTAATTTTACTTAACATAATAAAAATGTTATTAGATAAAGATGATTTTTATTTTACCTTTCATTATTAAAACAATATATCCATAATGATATCAATGATTTTGTGCAAAATATTGTTTTAAATATGTATCATAATATTTTATCGATAAGGTCTTGACAATGTCAGGGGTGTCCCTCCTGCGATTATGATTCGTCGTGGGCGATATTACATGCTACAATCAATAGCAGTCAAAATTCATAAAGATTTCTCTGGACAACTCGCGTACACACAATTTTTCTACATTTTTGTAGGGTCGGAGCGTTTGTAGCACCTTCGTTTATTCTGATTCCATAATACAAGTGCTTAAGCTGCTTACTTTGTCATCAGAGCAATGTATGTGACGCTGTTCCTGTCCGAAGTCATACTCCAGTCAAACAAAAGAAACAGCAAAACAAATAATAGTCTTGATTTAAATAAAATATGTATTTTGTTTAAATCAAAACTATCATTTGCATTGCTGTTTCTTTTGTTTGACTGGAGTATGACTGTGACGCTTGTGATGCTCGTACTACACAAAATGAACTAAGTGGAATGCATGCTAAATATGAGGCTATTCTAGATAAGATAAAGTTTTTATTAGTAAGAAATAATTATTTACAATAATTTATAGTATAGCTAGCCTATACACATTGATCATAACTTTCTATTTAGAGACATTAAATCAACAGCTTAAATCATAAAAAAATATCTTTACGCAATTCCCAATACAGAGGTAGACAGAGGTCTAGTCTACGCAATTAAGTCCCTTTGACCCACCTTCCACCGAAGATATTTTCAGGACAACGTGACAGATGGTAAACCAATTGGTACGAGCCTTCCACCTGGGGATCGATCTCGGGTCTCTTGACTCGAATTTCCGACCACCCAACCACTCTCCTTTCGTGACTCATTGTCCAATGACTTTTCAAAAACACATTGAAATTAATTCTTCGGTACTTTATAGGCCTATGGTATGCAATGGACTACACAGGCTGTTGTGATGATTATGGTAAAGAAGGTGTAAACTAGTGAGAGTTTATAATAATACATACTTTTATTATGATACTATATATAACAACATAAGTATGTATAAAATTTACGCTACGAAAATAAATTCTCACTTTGACCCTCATTATTTAAATTTCACTCATTCAGAATGATTCTTGATATTCCATTAAAATATTAAATTTAATCGTTGAAAATTGTGTTACAGATTCCACGCCGATGTGAAACATAGCACCCATCACATCGTACCTGATCATCATCACTAATATCCATAAATGTACCAAATAGTTTTCAACGTTGTTAATTTTACTTAACATAATAAAAATGTTATTAGATAAAGATGATTTTTTTATTTTACCTTTCATTATTAAAACAATATATCCATAATGATATCAATGATTTTGTGCAAAATATTGTTTTAAATATGTATCATAATATTTTATCGATAAGGTCTTGACAATGTCAGGGGTGTCCCTCCTGCGATTATGATTCGTCGTGGGCGATATTACATGCTACAATCAATAGCAGTCAAAATTCATAAAGATTTCTCTGGACAACTCGCGTACACACAATTTTTCTACATTTTTGTAGGGTCGGAGCGTTTGTAGCACCTTCGTTTATTCTGATTCCATAATACAAGTGCTTAAGCTGCTTACTTTGTCATCAGAGCAATGTATGTGACGCTGTTCCTGTCCGAAGTCATACTCCAGTCAAACAAAAGAAACAGCAAAACAAATAATAGTCTTGATTTAAATAAAATATGTATTTTGTTTAAATCAAAACTATCATTTGCATTGCTGTTTCTTTTGTTTGACTGGAGTATGACTGTGACGCTTGTGATGCTCGTACTACACAAAATGAACTAAGTGGAATGCATGCTAAATATGAGGCTATTCTAGATAAGATAAAGTTTTTATTAGTAAGAAATAATTATTTACAATAATTTATAGTATAGCTAGCCTATACACATTGATCATAACTTTCTATTTAGAGACATTAAATCAACAGCTTAAATCATAAAAAAAAATATCTTTACGCAATTCCCAATACAGGGGTAGACAAAGGTCTAGTCTAGACATTTAAGTCCCTTCGACCCACCTTCCACCGAAGATATTTTCGGGACAACGTGACAGGTGGTGAGCCCGTCGCCGTCTTTATGTCCAAGCCAACGATATAAATGGCATATAAGTTTTGGTTCAAGTCTTCTCTTGAAGACACCCACATTGTAATCGGACGGAAAGACTGATTAACAGGTAACATTGATTGACAGGCAAATTATTCCAGTACTTTGCTGTACGCATTATGAACGAAGAAACAAAACGCTTCGTCCGAATGCAGAGTATATCCACAACAAAAGTATGGAAACCCGCCGTGCGTCTTGTTGTCCGATGATGTAAAGGGGAAGGGGGAACTAACTCATGTAATTCATTCGCACACTCTCCAAAATGTAACCTGTAGAACACCGAGGGACTGGCCACCCGACGTCTGTGTTCGAGACTGGATAAATTGGTAGTAACCAAGTCAGGATCACCGATTAGCTACTTGGCCCGTTGGAAACTGTCTGTAATGTAAGATTTTCACGCTCTACCACGGCCTTCCGAGCAGACTGTACTTGATCCTTTCTGGCCTAAACACGCGCCAGATATCTCTCCATAACTGTGCTGTGATCTGCATACCCAAAGATTCCGGGCTCGTGCAGATCGTTTATGTGCAACAGAAAGTGAGTTGCGGACAGAACAGACCCTTGACGAACTCCGGCATTAATCGCCATAGCCTCCGACGAGCAGCCGTCAATAACGACTCGCAAAGACCGTTCCCGTATAAAGTCTTCTGTCCAGGCTATCAGTCCAGGGGATATACCATATGAAGGAAGCTTACTGATAAGGCCAGCATGTCAGACCCTGTCAAAAGCCTTCGCGACATCGAGCGAAACCGAGAGTGCTTCACCACTGCTCTCGAAGGCCTCACCCCATAGATGTGTGGCATACACTACAAGGGGGAAGTTGACCGATTTCGGCGAAACCCGTACTGTCGATCGCTAAGGAGATCGTTATGTTCTAGGTATGCCAAGAAGTGCGAGTTCAATATACGCTCCATAATCTTACAGAGTATGGAGGTAATTGAAATAGGTCGATAATTGACAGGGTCAACACGGCTACCTTTTTTGGGCACGGGCTGCACGTTAGCAAGCTTCCAGGATTTTGGCACTATTACAGTCTTCAAGGAGAGGCGATACAAGCGTGTCAGAACAGGAGACAACTCGGGTGCACAGGTCTTAAGCAATATGGCTGGTATACCATCAGGTACACTGGCTTTGTTCACGTCCAGATGTCGCAACGTTTTGAGGACCTCTTTGTTAGTAATGTGGACCTCTGACATTGAAGTACCACAGGGAGGTAGGGAAGTTGGAACTGCGTTGCTTGTGTCCAGACGTGAGTTTCTGGCAAAGAGATTCGCGAACAGTTCTGCCTTCTCTTTTGCCGCATGAGCCAATGTCCCGTCGGGCTTAACCAGCGGAGGCAGTGAAGGTTTACAAAAACGCGTTTCGACCGCCTTGGCAAGAGACCAAAAAGCTCTACTGCCAGATGGTTGAGCAGAGAGCTTCGCGCCAATATGCTTAAGGCGTTCGAAACGAGCCTTCCGCAACACCTTTTTGTAAGACTTAGCAGCTAGTTTAAAGGCTTCTTGGATCTGACATCCAGGTTTCGAGCGTCAATCCATGAGAGGTACGCCAAATGTTTAAGCTTTTCGACTTGGGAACATTCGGCGCTGAAACATGGGCGAGCTTTGCCACCAACGGGTACATCAGCAATAGGTGGAAAATATTCCATAGCTAAACATACCACGTCAGGTATAGCATCCGCGCATCTCGATAGATCTCCGGAAGAGATACAATTATCCGGAAGAGATTTTAATGGAAATTACAGCACTTTTTACAACATAAAAGTAGTCAAACAGTATTATTAATCGGAAACATAACAGTTAGATTAAGTGACATTACTTTTAGTGACTTATGTTTTATTGCAATTATAAAATTTGTTCACCGTAACTGTATCTTTTGGAAGATAGACTCTATCAATTCCAGATTGGCCGCTTTGTTTCGTTTCTTATTTAATAACATTTTAAATTTTTATTTTTATTTTCAATCTTAAATTTGATAACGGCTACCTCATAAGAAACACAATGGAGAATACTATATTTGCGCCCAACTAACAGGTTTGAAAAGTAGGTGGAAAAGACTGACAAAATAATCTCTGAATATTCACGGAAAATATAATTATAATACGCTGTATTATAATTGTAAAAAGTTATTTTATTTTATAAAATGACAGTTAAGGTCATTACACAATATATGGCCCATGTGATTCAATGCACCGGTTAAAATTAACAATATTTGTAAAATCGTATGAACGTATAACTTATGTAATGTGCCCAATATAAAAAGGCTAATTAAGTGAATTATATTATCATTTTGAACTTGATATTCCATCAGAGAACAACTTAAAAATGTACACCAAGGTAAGAAGGAAAAATTAATTAATACAATTTAATTAACAACCATTCATAACATAACACATAACTGTTTTATCTTATTATAGATTTTAGTCGCCGCTGCCCTTCTGTCCGTGGCTGTTGCTCAGTACAGTTCGGGCTACGGACACGGCTACGGTCAAGCACAGTTGTCTCAGAACTATGTGCTGCACCAAAACCAGGGTCTCGCCGCGTACAGAGCTCCCGCTGTAGTTATTCAACATCAGCCTGCTCACTACGCAGGAGGATACAACACCCATCAGGATTACTACGTAAGGAAATATACATAATTTAGTATTCTAATGTAGTAAAATAATTAAATAAATATCTTCACGCAATTCCCAATACAGGGGTAGACAGAGGTCTAGTCCAGACAATTAAATCCCTTTGACCCACCTTACACAGAACCTAAAGTAGTGAGATAAAAAATAGGTTATAGAGTACTGTCGATAATAGTGAAAACTTAAAAAAGTAGGTATAGAATAACAGTGGGATTTCTTTTACTGAATATTTAAGAAAATCATAGTACCGAAGATTAAAATTATTAAAAAATTATGTTAAATATGCGATATATACTTAATTACTACAATGTTCTATATATAAGCCAGCTAAATTGTTCTATATAAAAATTCTAAAAAAAAAATAGGTTTGAAAGATTACCTTAGCACTAAAATTGATAAGGGTGTGCTTCGATGGTTTGGGCACGTTGAGCGAATGAGCGAAGACCGAATGGTGAAGAAAATTTGTAGCGAGAAAGTTAATGTTAAAAGGGGTTGAGGTAGGCCGAGACTAACTTTCGAAGACCATGTGAGTAAATTGCTCGAAGAGGATAGGGTCAAGAGTACTCGGATACCTCGACGTGCATGTATGAAGAAAATGATGAATCTGAATGAAACGAAAGAGGTGTGTAATGATCGTGACACTTGGCGATCTGGTCTCTTTGGCTACCCCGTCAGGGATTGTGCGTGAAGATAAATAATAAAAATAATAGTAACTATTAAAAAAACAAAATTCGGTCGACGTGTTTGACTAAGCAAAGTACAAGGAATGTTGTAGAATTAATTATGAAATATTTTCTGCAGGCGCCCCCTCACTATTCGTTCGAGTACTCCGTAGCGGACTCGCACACTGGCGACATCAAGTCGCAGCACGAGAGTCGCGAGGGCGACGCAGTGCGCGGCGCTTACAGCCTGCACGAGTCGGACGGCACTGTCAGGACTGTGGAGTACACCGCTGACGCACATAACGGGTAAATATATTTTGCGATCGTAATGATTCAAGTGTATAAATTTCCCTTCTTTTAAGAAAGAGTGGTATCCTAGTAGTGTGCACGCTCGTAAAAATTGTTACTTTACTCGAATCGATTAATAATAAATATTTTACTAGATATCAATTTACAACTATAGATTCACATGGGTGGGGCTGTGTTTGTATTATTCATATTGGTCTAAAGATAGTTATCGTCCGGGTATTCTCTTCAAGCTATTTTCCCATACTGGACCAGGCGGAGATCTATACAAAGAAGTCTTCTTACCGACTTTTCACCGAAGTTTACTTTGGACAACGTGACTATAGGTGATTCCATCGCCACCGGTTGGACTTTTTGTTGTTGTTGGTTCTGATATCTTAAAACAAAAATAAAACAAATTTTATACATCACTAATAAATTAATCGTGATATAAATCTAAGAATGTCCATGTAGTTCACGAAAATATATTTATCATAACTGATATAAGGTAAGTCACGATAGCCGAGTTGTTGGGTAGTCGGAATTTCGAGTCGAGAGACCCGAGTTCGATTCCCAGTTGGCAGTACCAATCAAAAACTTATCTACGAATTTCATCGTTGACTTGGACATAAAGACGGCGACGGGCTCACCACCTATCACGTTGTCCCGAAAATATCTTCGGTGGAAGGTGGGTCAAAGGGACTTAATTGTCTAGACTTTACCTGTGTCTACCCCTGTATTGGGAATTGCGTGAAGATATTTTATATTTTATTTATTTTATTTGGTATAAGGTCCTTCCACATAAGAGACTTTGCGTAAATTAAACCCCAATCATATTTTTTATTTCAGATTCAATGCAGTTGTACACCGTCAAGGCCATGCCACTCATGCTGTTCCTGTCCATCATCATTAATAGTTACTTAGTTAATTATGATTTTTTTAATTATTTTAATTTTATTTAAATATAAATGAATATGAATTTATAAATTTTTTACTGACTTTCCTATCCAACTTCATTTGTTTTATATTATATTTAAATAACGTAGTTTTTATTTAAAAATCAAGCACGTTAAATTTAATACCGTTTTGGAACAGGAAAAAAATAGATGTACAGGAAAATAGTTATAAGTACCTTAATCTGCCATCCAATTGATGTTGGCAATTTACAATGATTTGGAAAGATAGGGTTTCAAACAAAGAAACTTATCCAATTTCGTAAAGATAACCGGTTTCGAATACACACTTTTTGGAACGTACGGTATGTATTTATGTACGGAGTTGGCGAATGAGGGCTAGGCAAAAACAATGAAAGAATAATCCATCATGACCCATTCGTTGGTAGGCGATATCCATAGCGCATAAGCTGTTAGCTGAATCATATAAGTGTCAGAGTTGAAGTGCAACAATATATGAATAATTCATTTTGCCTAAAATGTTGTTAAATGACTCTCTATAAATAATTTACTGCGAAGGAAATTTAGTTCCTACTGATTGTTCCACGACACTCACGCTTCTTTTGTTTTAAAATTAATGATGACTTGTCTCTGAAAAATAAATGGAAGCACATTAATAAATAATACAATAATATTAACGGTAAATATTCTCACTTTTTTGTATGTAAAACGTATTGCTTTTTCCTGTGTGTAAAACAAACACTTCGTAGTATAAATAGAAGGAGTTAAATTATTTAGCCCTTTATCATCAAAATAATTATCATTGTACTATACAATTATATTGTACTATACAATATTTCACTACAGCTAGACTTCTGTATTACTAATTATTCCTATCAGCTCTAACTCCTTACATTTCAATCCGGGAACCATGAAAAACTAAAGATTCAGGCGCAACAAAATTACTGCACTGTACTAAGCAACAGGTAAATCTTAAGTAAAATAATAAATAAATAAATAAGTATCTTCACGTAATTCCCAATACAGGGGTAGAAAGAGGTCTAGTCTTGACAATTAAGTCCCTTTGACCCACCTTCCACCGAAGGTATTTTCGCGTCAATGTGACAGGTGGTGAGCCCGTCGCTGTTTTTATTAGGTAAATCCTAGAAGTCCCAAAATCTGCATGTGCATACTTCTTCAAATTTCTGAGTTGATTTTCCAGTCATCTATTTGTTGTTATCGTGGCAACGCCCAAACTATTAAAAACACACCGCAACGAAATTAAAAACGTTCGAAAAATTAGACTGGCTGTCCTCCGCCCGCTTCTCAAAGTAACTAGACAACAACTTAGGGCCTTAAAACTAACATGAGTTAAAAGAAACTAACACAGTGGTGGTATACTCTGTGGGCTTAAGAGGAAAGCAGTAATGTTATTCAAATCTGAATAGAAAAGATTGACTGAAGAGAAGACATTGGTTATATGAAAAAGTAGTATATGAAGCTTGTCCATGTTTACTCGGCTTTGTGGATGTTTGTACTACTATTGTTGACAGCCATCAGAACTAGAAAGAATGTACTTATATTAGCTAACTTGCTTTACCTTACAGCTAATATAAGCTCATGTAAGTACATTTTTTTAATCTGGCGACGTAGTCTAATTTCATGTATGTTATATTATAGTATTACGTATTAATGAAATCTTGTAAAACAAATAAAATGAATATTGTGGCCAAGTTTAATATAACTAGAAGAAACATAGTTTAAATATCATATGTATTTTAATCAATGCCTCCGCAAGGGGATGAGAGGGAGGATTGCATGAATTCCATTTTCAGATGATCTTTACTCGATTTCAAATCTGTATGCCTTGTGGTTCCAAAGATATCGTTAAGAGAAAAAAATCTTCAAGATTTATTAATATTGATTATTCTGCATAGGAAAAATTAAAATATTATAGTGGCAAAAATACAATGTCTTTGATTTTTATCAGATATATTGTATTTATAGTCACGATAGCCGAATTGTTGGGTGATCGGAGTTTCAAGGAGACCAGAGTTTGATCCCCCGGAGGCCGTGAAGATATTTATGCCACAACATAAAATATAAATCTTTTCTAACGGAGTCAATACTCGTTGTGGTTTTTGTGTGTAGCTTTGTAACTATGCCCTAATTTGAATATATTATCAGAATAGATAAAAGAACGAAAAATATTCTTGTTTCTCTAATAAATAAATTGACGGTGTTTCTAATATTTATTTTGGATAGTTAATTGACTCAGGCGTCACTGTGCGAAAATACATTGTAAAGTTGTTATTGAAAAATTACTTCGCACCATTCCGCATGCAAATTTCATGCGGAATGGTGCGAAGTAGTTTTTCAATAACAACTATTTATTTTTAACATACCTGAGTTGTTTCCAATTAATTAATATTTATTAACAAAAATAATGACCACCAATACTGAGGTTACCTTTATCTGGATGTTTTGAATATCCAACATCTATATCACTTCAGTCGCTTAATTTATGATATAAGAAATTAACCCAATAAAAATAATCAATGACGAAATTTATCAAATAAGACTGTTTTCTTATTATTATTATTCCCATGATTATCCAAGTTATAAGTATTATTTTTTAGAATTTAATTTTATAAGTAACACTGTGGCCTCCTCTCCGTAAAATTATCTCTATAATTTTACTAAGAACCTTTGGTTTTAACACACAGTAGTTTTACTGTTGGAATCATTATTAAATTTCCACCCGGAGTATAGTATCTAAACGCAGAGTTTGTTTAAAAAAATTACGAAGCAAAAATCTATGAAAAATATTATTAATTTGGTACTAAAATATCCTCCAAATAATAGCTTATTTTTTGTCTTTATTTTGTTTTCTGCTTTTAAAAATTAGTACGAAAATTAGACATTTGGGGCCGTTTTTTACATATCTTTTTTTATATATCTGGTAATATAAAACTGAATGTCTCCATTCTCAACGATTGTAGCTCGTAATTGTTTTTAGCACGAATATTTAACGTTATAAATCACATACGATGCCGTTAAATTCGTACAAATGTAGTAATGTACTAGTATTTCGGCAATAGTTTTCGTAGTTTCGTGAATAGTGTATATAAAAGATTTCAGATTTAGAGATTTACTATCATTGTGATACGAAACTAAATAAGAAACGTTACATCGAAAATGTTCGCAAAGGTATCAAGAGTAATATAGAATATTTTGTTGTATTTACATTTGATTAATTATAAACCAACATTTTAATAATTATTAATTTACATAAATATTTTGTATGCATTAAATATTAAAAAATAATATTTAATATTTTACTTGGCGTAAAGAAATTTTTATTTCAGAATAAATATCTTCACGCCAAATTCAAAACTCGGGTAGTTCTATGAAGTCCGACCCACCCGACCGACCCTTTTAATTTTTTGGGGCAAGATGATAGGTAGTAAATTCGTCACAGTCTTTATGTCCAAGCTTTTATTTATTATTTATTTCGATATAAATCGTTCATAAGTTTGGAAAAAATCCATGGGTACAAGCCTACCTGTGATCGAACCCTGGTACCTTGACTCGAATTCCGATCACCCGACTTGCCTATCGTGACATTATATTTCGTATTAATTCATTATACTATAACATTATATTAATTATAATGCATATTTCAGATGTACATTTTAATATCCGCTGTAATGTTGCTGGCAAGCGTCAATGGTTACGAGAATGCATTTTCTTCGAATCACATCTCACGCCATGATGGTCACCACCACGTTGTACACCACGAGCATGGTCACGGTCATGATTACTACGTATGTGTTGAAAATAATATTTTTCAATAATTGTTAATCAATAAATTTTACTGCGTCGCGGTAGTGGAAGCGATAAAGAACATCTTTTCTTCCTAAAAGAATAATATATAAATAAATAAATACATATACAGATAGGGATTGGCTAAAAGATACATAGATTTAACATATACAGAGCCAACATGGAAGACGAATTAAAAGTCAATGGTATTTATTTGGGACTGCGTTCACCAATCCGCTTACTGAACTTAGATACCTATGTCCAGCAAACGACCTTTTACAAACTTTTGATAAGTAATAAATTTGTAAATTATTAATAGCCTATACACTATATGTATTAACGGAATGTTTACACATTCCGAAACGGACCTTCGAGAAATGAAGCGATGACATTCGATTTTCAAGCAGAATGTCGTTCATCTCTAGCAACCAAAGCTACATAAATAATTACACTGTTGCAGACGTATCCCAAGTACGAGTTCGAATACAAAGTGGAGGACCACCACACTGGTGACATGAAGTCGCAGCACGAGCACCGCGACGGTGACGTCGTGAAGGGAGGCTACTCGCTGCACGAGCCTGATGGTTCCAACAGACACGTCGAGTACCACGCTGACCATCACAGCGGGTAAGAATTGTTTAAATTGATTGATAACAGAAAAAAAAATTGCCAGTTAAATTTTTATACGATCTGCTAGAAAATGTTAAATTATAGTATTATGTTAATTATTAAAATTATTTCATTTGTTTCAGTTTTCACGCTGATGTTAAACATAGCACCCATCACATAGTACCTGAGCACCATACCTGAGCATAATGTTACAACTACTTACTGCACTAACTTTATGTTATTTTTTATTTATTGAGATTTATAAATAAATTTTATTAATGGCCGTTATATTTTATTACAAAATGTCTCACCTATTTCTAGTACAACTAACCTTTTTATAAAAACTGTGACTTTTTATTATGAGTTGTTCGGTAATTTTGTAATACATTTGTATTTATCATTAAACATTTTACTTTTGTTTTAAAATGAAATAATTTATATTTAGACGTCTTGTTAGTTTGCATTCCCATGTTTTGGAAGTATTATAGAATAAATATATGTATTATATGAGAAAACTTGTATATATATTAGGCATATTAATAACTTAAAAGCATCTCTCTATATTGTGGTGCCAAAAACACAATTAAAATTGCAAAGAAGAAGCAGTATTTTCATGAAAGGTTTACATACGACACATTTCTAAGAGCAATATCGAACAAAGATTTAATAATTAAGCTGCAGAAATAAAGGAAGTACGATAACCGAGTGGTTGGGTGGTCGGAATTTCGAGTTAAGAGACCCGAGTTCGATTCTCAAGTGGCCGTACCAATGGGTTTTTCTAAAAACCTATGTATAAATCATATCGTTGGCTTGGACATAAAGTTGGCGACGGGCTCACCACCTGTCACGTTGTCCCGAAAATATCTTCGGTGGAAGGTGGGTGGAAGGGACTTAAATGTCTAGACTAGACTTCTGTCTACCCCTGTATTGGGAATTGCGTGAAGATATTTTTTTGTATTTTTTAAATAAAGGAGCTAGAAAAGTCTCACCATAATTCCGCAAAATGAGTTATATTACATAAATATATACTTCTAAAAATATATAATAGGTATAATTGCCACCCTAGATGTGTTTTGTTGTTTTGTAAAATGATTATCTGTTGAAAGCCATGGCTTTTTTAAAGCTTTTCGTTAGTCGCCTCTTACGACATCCAAACAGAAAATGGTTTGAGAAATTCACGGATGAACGTTGGATTTGAGATCAACGTAGAAACCACATTATCTGCATTGTTTTGGGTGTGAGTGATTGTAGTACCTTCGTTGTTACCGATTCCATTCCATTACTTAAATATTTTAGCTACTTACTTTGGGATCAGAGCAATGTATGTTATAGGCCACATCTATTTATTAGTTTAAACTATTTATACGATCGGAGCCACGGGGAAAAAATTTTTGTGATGAATGTGAATGTTTGTTTTCGAGCCATGGATGTTCATATGAATATTTTTGAATGTAAACATACATAAGTAAGTTTATTGTACCATTGGATTGGCATACTTGTAATCCGAAAGGCTCACCACCTATCACGTCGTTCCAAACAGTTATTGACAACAGGTGGGTTAAAGACGCTTTAGGATATAATAAGGATATAAATAATAAAAGAAATATCTTCTCGCAATAAGCAATACAGGGGTAGACAGAGGTCTAGTCAATTAAGTCCCTTCGACCCTCATTTCACCGAAGATATTTTCGGGACAACGTGACAGGTGGTGAGCCCGTCGCCGTCTTTATGTCCAAGCCAACGATATAATTCGTACATAAGTTTTTGAAAACTCATTGGTACGAGCCTGTCGCCTGGGGATCGAATTCGGGTCTCGAAATTCCGACCACCCTACGACTCGGCTATCTTGACTTTATAAGGATATGCGTGAAGAAATTGACATTTTTTACTTCTTTTAAAAAAGGGGTTTCCTCTTTGTTGTACTCCATTTTGTACTCGAATAATTGAGAAAGAAACAGAAAAGTAAAAAATAAGTCGATGCCCGATGCATGAGATAATATTCATGTTTTTTATGACACTGATTTGTGATGATATGTAATGAACGTGTATTTTTTAGCTTTAATTTATTAAATTTAATTTAATAATATAGTTTATTAAATTCAGAAAATTAATTTTATTAAATTAAATTTTCATCCCGATTAATTCTACAAACCAAAAACAAAATGCAAAGCAGCCCGTCAGAAATCCATTTCCAAGTGCAATGGACCAATGAACCGATAATTGGTGTACGAAGCTCAAGCTTTTTTTTATAACTAGAAATTGTGTACAACTTAAAAGGTATGTAATTATACTTCCTGCAAATTTCTTTCTTATGTTTTAGCAAGTATTCAAATGTATATTCAATTTTAACAACATATAAAAAGTTTTGATACATTTCTGGTAAACTGATAACGTATTACATATCTTATGCAACGAAAATGCGCTGCAATTCTGCAATCTCTTCCTTATATTCATAAAGCGGAGAAAGTCATATACAATGCTAGCTCGTTTCTTTTAGCCATTATACAAGAAAAATTTAGCATCGAATAAAGTTTTCGATATAAACATTTAATACATTTTATTTAATAATATAAAAATCTTAAGACTAATCAAATTGAATCACTGTAATCTGATTTAACTTACTCAATGAACCGGTAAATGTTGGCTGTATTTGCAAAGTTGCACCTCTTTACACATATCGTAGGTACGTTTAATATAAAAAGGCGTATTCAGAGGTTCTCGCTATCATTTATTGTTTAATATTCCAATAAGAGCAGCCTTAACAATGTACAACAAGGTAAATTAATAAATATAAATTTATTTTGGAAACTTATAACCCTATATTCACTTAATTATTGTATTCGATTAAACGTTAAATTGTATAAATTATTATACTACAAGTATTAATAATTCTAAATGATAACCTTAACGCCTACTCCCCAAAGAAGCAAACAGGGTTTGGTACAAGTATAAAGATGTTTTAATGTTTAAACCCTTTTTTTAATATTTTTATATGTAAAACCTTTTATAAATTAGAGAGAACATTTCCAGGCTGTTAATTATATTTCAATCTTTTACATTAACTACTTAATAAATATTCGAAAAAATTAATTTTAACTGACACGGACGGAGTTTGATTACTAAAGTTTTATTGATTTGACACTTGACTTTTTAAATTTCTCATTTAACAAAAATCTCAGCATGCCTTACATGCTTGATACTTTCGCAGGCTTGATAGTACATTGTAAAATATACTTATCTTGTTGGTCCTACATAAAATTTTACTGTACCCCAGATTTTAGTCGCCGCTGCTGTTCTTTCCGTGGCTGTTGCTCAGTACAGTTCGGGCTACGGACACGGCTACGGTCAATCACAGTTGTCTCAGAACTATGTGCTGCACCAAAACCAGGGTCTCGCCGCGTACAGAGCTCCCGCTGTAGTTATTCAACATCAGCCCGCTCACTACTCAGAAGGATATACCCATCAAGATTACTATGTAAGGAAGTGGTTTAGCGTTCTAAAGTAGAAATTTAGACAACGTAGGCATAAAAGTGCATTGCTCTATAACATGGAATTTAAGGTTATGACGTTTTTTTAAAGGAACGTTGGATGTTCGGAATTCGAGTCAAGAAATAAAAGTACGAAAAAACAGGATCCCACAAATTAAAAAGCTGTATGTCGTCAACGCGAACTAATAAGTTTTTACCCATTAAAAAAGAGGTGAACTTGCTTGAATAAAATATCAGCGTCAGATAGTTGTTATTGTTATAAATAGAATTTAGAGCTGTACTATTGACAAAATCTCCTAATAAATAAGGGGTATGTCATTTAAGGCATCATCAAACGTTTAATACAGGGTGGGCCAAGAATTCGTTAACATTTAAATGTAACTTACCGCGCAAACTATTGCCGCGCGGGGCGCGGGCGCTTACTGCGTGAAACAGTTTTATTTAAACGACTTTTCGCTCATTACTGTGAGACGCTTATTTCGCATTGAATATGGTTTACACGTTTTAAGTCAGTGTTCAAGTGCTCCTTTAATAAAGAAATGGGTGAAGAAGTTTGAAGAGACGGGATCTACACTAAATGTGAAACAAACCGGCGGCCACGGACTTCTCGGAGCGAAGAGAACGTGTAGCAAGTTTCCGCTTCTGTTCGACGTGATCCAGGTTTATCGACAAGCAAACGTTCGGCTGAATTAGGACTATCCCGCACATCATTACGCCGTATTTTGAAATTAGATTTGAAATTACATCCATATAAGATCCAGCTAATGCAAGAACTAAACCCTAATGATTTAAATTTGCGTAAGTCATATGCCGAAATAATGTTAACTCGTTTCAGTAATTTTCACAACATCTTATTTTCTGACAAAGCCCATTTCCACCTAAATGGACATGTAAACAAACAGAATTGCAGGTATTGGAGCAGCGAAAATCCTAAAGCTAAACATGAGAGGCCACTTCACTCTCCTAAGGTATCCTAAGGTATGGTATGGGCTGCAATTTCAGCAAAAGGAATCATCGGACCTTACTTTTTTGAAGATTCTCGAGGCCGTTCAGTTACTGTTAATTCTGCCGAGTATGTTAAAATGTTACGGGAGTTCTTAGCACCGATGCTACTGGAATTTGCTGGCTATAATCGTAACACATGGTTTCAACAAGATGGAGCCACGTGTCATACATCGAACGAGTCCTTGCCGGTGGTCAAAGACATGTTTCCGGAAAAGCTGATATCAAGATGGGGTGACATCCCATGGCCACCCAGAAGTCCAGATCTATCCCCAGCAGACTTCTTTTTACGGGGTTATTTAAAGAGTCGTGTCTACATTGATAAACCGAATACACTGCGTCAACTTAAAGAAATAATCATCGAAGAGGTGTCGGCGATCTCGCGGTCTCTTTGCAGAAGAGTATTCGAAAACTTCAGGACTCGCTTAAATGAGTGCAAAAACCGAAACGGTGGTCATTTAGACGAAATAATTTTTAAAACATAAATTACAACTAATTAGCTTTCTCGTAAATAAGCGATTTTTAAAATATGTTAAATGGTTTTTTTATACGATTTTTTCAAAAATTTACTAATTCATGGCCCACCCTGTACAAACATTACTGTATAGCGACATTTAACACACATAATTTTTGTCAACTTTAGGTATGAGCTACAACTAATAAAAAAATTCTGCAGGCTCCTCCTCACTATTCGTTCGAGTACTCCGTAGCAGACTCGCACACTGGCGACATCAAGTCGCAGCACGAGAGTCGCGAGGGCGACGCAGTGCGCGGCGCTTACAGCCTGCACGAGTCGGACGGCACTGTCAGGACTGTGGAGTACACTGCTGACGCACATAACGGGTAAATATTTTCTAATTTATATTCTACAATCGTCATGAAAAATCTGAACTATTTCATTAATTGTGGTCATAATATGATTTTCGTATAGATAATGATTCTTAACTACGAGCATGATAGGTTCAAACCATCACATACCAGAAAAGGCAGGAAGTCTTTAGCCGGTTCAGACAGTTTAGATTTCTAATGTATTTATAATAATACATATTTTATGAGTATTTGTCACGATAGCCGAGCGGTTGATTGGTCGCAATTTCGAGTCTAGATATCCGAGTTCGATCCCCAGGTAGCAAGCTCGTACCAATGGGTTTTTTTCAAAAACTTACTCACGAACTTATCGTTGGTTTAGACATTAAGAAGGCGACGGGCTCATCACCTGTCACGTTGTCCCGAAAGTTCTTCGGTGGAAGATGAAGGGTGTCGAAGGAACTTAATTGTCTAGACAAGACCTCTGTCTACCCATGTATTGGGAATTACGTGAAGATATTTATTTATTTATTTTATTTTATGAGTATTTGTGATCAAGAATTACCTTTTAAAAAGAAAGGAAAGCTTACGCTTACTAATGAAGTCATCTTGTCCCGAAGTTAGGTTATAATTACCGTGCGGATATTTCAATTACTACTAATTTTGTTTTAAAAAAAAAAAATATCTTCACGCAATTCCCAATACAGGGGTAGACAGAGGCCGAGTCTAGACAATTAAGTCCCTTCGACCCAATTTTGTTTTAGATTGTATTTAAATATAATTTTAATGATATGTAATGTTATCAACCTAAGGCATTTTGTAATTTATTTTTTCTCTTAGTATTTTGTACAATATTATTTTTTTCCTTGTGATGTCAATAAAGAGTTTCTTTCTTTCTTTCTTTCTTTAAGGCAATAAATAATATAAACGTGTTTGTTGTATATTTGATGACTCGAATGGACGTGTGGCGTCAACACCGGTTTTCAAGATGACTCCAGGCTATGTCCTGGGTTCGAATCCTAGATGGGTTAATGTAGAGCTACTAAATAACTATTTTTTCTACACTGTCTTGAGTTTGGTGTTTGGATATCTTCGTTGTGTCTGATTCCATAACGCAAGTGCTTTAGATACTTAAATTAGGATCAGAGCAGTTTATTTATGCTGTCTATTTATGTATGTATTTGTTTATTTTAAAATAACTAACAAAAATAAACCTAATTGTGTTTTTTTTTTCAGATTCAATGCTGTTGTACACCGTCAAGGTTATGCCTCTCACGCTGTTCCCGTTCAACATCATCCTTGATTATAAGACGTTGAAGTTATTTATGGACAAATTTAAATTATTTCAGTTTTATAGTTATACATATGAAAATAAAAATTAAAAGCATAACTTTGTATATCATTACCCTATCCTGTAATTAATTTAACTATTTTGGAGAGTCACGATAAAAAGTCACGAGTGGTTGGGTGGTCGGTCGTGTTTCGAGTCAAGAGACCCGAGTTATCGCCTTTATTTAGGAGAGAGTTATCGCCTTTTGACAAGGTTACTTTAAATTCATAATTAGTAAGTAAATAATTCGTATCAACACTTATTCTACTTACTCCAGGTAATTTCGGAAAATAAGTAAAGTTAATAAAGTTTTCATATCGTATCCTTTAAGAAGTAATTTACGTGTTTCTGGATATATGGATACCTATCCTTTTGATAAAGAATCTGATTTCAATTATAATGCATTTTAAAACAGATAATGGAGACATATTATTACTCAAAAATAATAAATAAATATTTTCTAAGTATTTAACATATTTTGCGCGTTTACCGCTTAAAAGAAACCCTTCGTCGTATTACATTGTTTTGAGAGCACACCCCTAGTTACCTCAGCCATCATCGGAATCCTTGGCGTCAACATATCGAGCAACGTTCAGTTTCGCGGTCATTTGGAAGGGAAGTCCAAATTGGCCTCTAAAAGGCTTGGCGTGCTCAGTAGAGCACGACAGTACTTCATGCCGGCCCACCGCTTGCAACTTTATAAGGCACAGGTTCGACCGCACATGGAGTACTGTTGTCATCTCTGGGCGGGGGCACCCCTGTGTCAGCTCCTTCCATTTGACCGTATTCAAAGAAGAGCGGCTCGAATTGTCGACGGCCATACTCCGATCGGCTAGATCCCCCGGCTTTGCGAAGAGATGTTGCATCCCTTTGCATTTTCTACAAGATCTACTACGGGCAGTGCTCGGAGGAATTGTTCGGATTAATTCCAGCCGCTGAATTCCACCATCGTACCTTAAGGCATAATCAACAATTTCATCAACACCACCTTGATGCTTGGCATTCCACCACAGTGCGTTTTTCGCGGAATTTTCTGCCACGCACTTGCACTTTGTGGAACGAGCTGTCGTCAGCTGTTTCCGGACCGATACGACTTAGGGACCTACAAGAAAAGAGCCTATATCTTTCTAAAGGCCGGCAACGCATCCACTATTCCTCTGGTATTGCAGATGTACATGGGCGGCGGTAATCACTTACCACCACGTGTGCCACCTGCCACCAGGGTAGACAGAGGTCTAGTCTAGACAATTAAGTCCCTTAGACCCACTTTACACCGAAGATATTTTCGGAACAACGTGACAGGTGGTGAGCCCATCGCCGCCTTTATGTCCAAGCCAACGATATAATTCGTACATAAGTTTTTAAAACCCATTGGTACGAGCCTGCCACCTGGGGATCGAACACGGGTCTCTCGACACGGAATTCCGACCACCCAACCACTCGGCTATCGTGACTTTTTAATTTTTTGATGAATTTGCTACAATACCATGCCACCGATTGACTGTCACAAAATTCCAATTATCTTCCTTTTTTTTCCAATATCTTCCTTTCGTCTAACGCAGTCATTTTTCATATTTCTCTTAAATGTTTCATATTTTCATATGCCTTTAAGGGTGCAGTAAACACTGCATCATCAGCGTACAGCAGGCAATCTCCTCCCATGTCATTCAAGGTCTCCACTAAACATCTCTGCCAACTTCTTAAAGCATCTGTCGAAATACATTTTGAAGAGCCAGGCTGACAAAACACAATCCTGTTTTTCGCACATACCCGCACACTGCCTTTGCTGTCACAATAAAGTGACTGCACAGCCTTTAGCAGTGGGCCATGCATACCATACTCCCGCAACAATTACTAGAATTTCTTCCTTTTAACTTCCTTAAATGCCTTAGAGCCACGATGGCCGAATTGTAGGGCGATCGGAATTCGAGTCAAGAAACCCGAGTTCGATTCCCAGCAGGTTCGAGACTTTTCATTCAATGACTTTTTCAAAACTTATTTTAACTTATTATGATTTATATCTCTGGCTTCGATATTAAGACGGCGACAGGTTTACCGTCTGTAACTTTTCTCTAAAAATAAGCTCTGGTGGAAGGCGACTCGAAAGGACTAAAGGGAGACTGGTCGAAAGGGAAATGCGTAAAGTTAAAAAAATCTCCTTGTCAAGACCCTCAAAAACCTTCTGTGCCAAAATGGGAGAGCCACTTAGGTATATTGGTGGGATGTAACCTGCACTGACAGGTACATACCAGCCCTGATTTTCAGTGGCCCCTTATTATACGTAAATATACATACTATACACATAATATAAATATATAAAACTATGTACATATATACACCAATACACTTATATACTTATAAATATTCACATATTTATACTTGATGTGGTGCGTACGCAGGGGCAGCGACTTCCGATCTATCCATAAAATTAACAAAAATATATATATATACATATACATACATATTGAGTATGTATGTATACACACATATTTAAACAATTATATAAGATGAATTTTGGCAGCAGATACTTATCCTTTAATATACTTAGTGATCAATGACCATTGACACGAACAAGAAGAATGACTAATGTAAATAAAAAGAGAGATAAATACCCCATCCTAGATACATCCACTACGGCAAATAGTGAAGGAAACGAAGATTATATAAACTTTATTCCTGTAGTTTTAATGGGAATAATTTTAACTTTTGGTTGAAATTATGTTCGGAATGCTGATTTCGAAAGAAGGTGGTAAATTTTAGACTTTTTGATTTACAATTTGTTGACAGATACTGCCCGGTACATAGGCATTGGATGATAAGAAGAGACGAATTGAGTGTTTAATAGTTTCCAACGACTGATGAAAAGATTTATGTGTATCGTTTTCATTCTCATCAACATCAATATTCATAGCTTATCTTTTTATTACAATTTTTAATAAAATATTCAAATAAATATACATATACATTGATAGGGACAACATCACATAAATTGCTCCGATCCCAAAGGTAACAGCTTAAGCACTTTTATTATGGATTCAGAAACGACGGTGGTAGGCCCAGACCGATAAATAAAACCCGGGACCTCAGAGAGTGAGTAGAGTGTGTATGATACTTGTCCATAGAGTTTTCAAATACTAATAAACTCTATCTACTGATTTGATTGAACCGATATAACAGGAACATCATTTCATATAGGCGCCGAGTATTAAGGAACTTTTACCTATTTGACATTACTTATTTATCGTGCAATTTTATTCATTTTTAAAACATATAAGTTATGCCGAACTTTTTAATTTGATTATTTGTTCAATTAATATATGATATATTTATGCCATACCCAATTCAGGGGTAGACAGAGGTCTAGACAATTAAGTCGTATCGATACACCTTCCACCGAAGATATTTTGGGACAAGGTGACAGGTGGTGAGCCCGTCACCGTTTTAATGTCCAAGCCAAAGATACAATTCGTTCATAAGTTTTTAAAAAACCTATTGGTACAAGCCTGCCACCTGAGGATCGAACTCATGTCTCTCGACTCGATCTCCGACCACCTAACGACTTGGTTATCGTAACTTTTGTGAAAAAAATACTAAATATTTAATTCTAAATGGGTTTCAGTCATAATTGTTTTGAGCACGAATTTTAAGGTGATAAATCATATTGAAAAGTCTATTAATTCATTACAGCAATAGTTTGCGCAGTTTCGTGTATACGATATATAAAAGATACAGAATCACAAATTATTATCATTGTACTACGAAACTTACTACCAAACGATATAACAGAAAATGTTGACAAAGGTATGGAGTGTAAAAGAAAAATATATTTATCTTAGAGTATTTTAATTGGAGACCAGCATTTTAATTCATATTAATATAAATAAAGAACAAGCTTATATTTTAAATAACCATCTAAATTATGTTTTAATATATTTCAGATGTACATTTTAACGGTCGCTGTTATGATACTCGCAAGCGTCAATGGATACGAGAATGCATTTTCATCGAATCACATCTCACGCCATGATGGTCACCACCACATTGTGCACCATGAACATGGCCACGACCACGATTACTATGTATGTGTTGCAAATAATATTATACCTATCAGCGAAAGCGATCGCTTACCTGTTTCTTCCCGCGGATAGCCTCGATTTATAGGAACACCTTAGTCATGATATTAGCATGATAGATGGTGGAAAAACCATCACGCAAAAGTTTTCTTATATTTACATAGAACTAAAAGCCAGAGTTTCATGGTGTCGACAGCTCACAGTCCCGGGTTCAGCTTAATGTAGAAAACTTCTTTTTTAACATGGTCTCGATTTTGGGTGTTTATGATATCTTTGTTTCCGATTCCATGACAAAAGTGGTTTACCTCTTTACTTTGGGATCAGAGCAATGTGTATGATGTATGATAGTGCCTCTACCTATGTTGTATCTATATTTGTATGTATTCTAATAACTCTGTAAACAATATACCAAATTTCCAAAATCGAATGTCGATGAACCAACGGGTCTTGTAAAGCACTTGGCGAATTCTTTTTACGCTGTTCTACGCTAAACAAATAGTATCGCTATTGCAGACGCATCCCAAGTACGAGTTCGAATACAAAGTGGAGGACCACCACACGGGTGATAAGAAGTCGCAGCACGAGCACCGCGACGGTGACGTCGTGAAGGGAGGCTACTCGCTGCACGAGCCTGATGGTTCCGTCAGACACGTCGAGTACCACGCTGATCATCACAGCGGGTAAGAACAGTTTCATTGGCTTGATTTTCAAAATGTTCATGCAATACAGTTATGAATACTGTGGCAAGAATTAATATTTCTTATTTAATTCATTTCAGATTTCACGCTGATGTCAAACACAGCACCCATCACATAGTACCTGATCACCACCATCATTAATAACCTGAATATGTTATGTAGTTATTTTTAAATAAACATTTTTAAATTACCGAATTTTCTTTTTTCTCCTACTACCTTACCTTCCTAGGATGTCCTCTAAAATGTTTTTAACTTATGCTAATAAAGAGCCTACATATAAATTTTTATACGGACACGAGAATGATATATAGATCCACACAATAATTTTATGTCTTCTTTCAACATATATTATATAATACATATTTGGGTATCCAGTGTCACGGACAGTGTTTGATGTTGCCATAAGAGATTTTATATTAAGGAGAATGCCCTTTACTCCATTGGGTGTAGCTAAAGGCGACTAAGGGAAAATTCTTTAAAATATTAAAAGGCGATAGGAATTGCATTCTTGATGTTTTCCGAAGAATAATAAATTTATTTAAGTACTTGGATAATAATTTACTTTCCATTTTTGTATTATAATGTTGTTACAATACAAATATATGGAAATAAGAAATGTATAGAAATAAAAGTATGTAAGTAATTATGTATTGTATTGTTATCAAGTTGAAAAGTAGCTAATAAACGTTATATGCATTTGAGTGACTAATATACTCGAAGCAGATTACTTGCGAGCGATACTACATTCGCAGAAAACTAGAAAAAAAAACCAACAAATTTCATTCTAAATGGTAATTTTATTGTCCGATAAGGCGAGGGAAGGAGGGGTTTGAACTTGATGGCTAATAGTCTGCTGCTCTATTTAACAAACTCTATATTTTTTAATATTTAAAACATACATACAAAAAGATCTATTACTCCACTGCAGGAGCATAGACTACTTCACTCAGGAAAATTTATCGTAATGTATCGAAGCAAGCAAGATCCGCTATCTTGCTATCCGGAATCACACACATTAGTTTCTACCTTTCACCTAATTTACCTTAGTTTACCGTTTATAAATACTGATTTTCCTGCCACCACTGGCTGCTAGCCAATAATGTTTTCTCTTAGTTGCCAGTGGGAACAAAAGGATAATAATGAGAAAAACATGCTTCTAGCTAGTCAGCGAAGGTACTCGGAAAAACCGGAACATTAATATATTAAGATATATTATTAATGGGTGTAAACACATGCAAAAGCTAGTCAAATTAAAATCTGAATCTTTTACTAAATGCAATGAATAATTTAAATACCTTAAGGTCAATAAAATGTAATCACAAGAAGTTGGAAATAAATTTAAGATACTTGAACCGGTAACTGTAGTCTTTATTTGCAAAGTTGCACCTCATTACTTACATCTTAGGCACGATTAATATAAAAAGACGTAATCAGCGGAATACGTTATCATTTCAAAATTGTTATTTCAATTAACAACAACTTAAAATGTACACGAAGGTAAAAGAAGAGAAGTTTCTATTAATTAAGTCCTATAACGTGTTAGTCTAGTGTTTATGGTTTTCGATTTAAATTTGCTTCAATGTATGGGATAATTTAAATGTATATGAATTCAAATGTCTTGTGCCAAATTTGTAATGTGCTTTTTGCTGGCTACTATAAAAATATAGTACATTATATATATTTGACTTCATCCACAGTAGATAAGTATACCACGTTGCAAAAGTAAGAAAAAAATATTTTGCGAGATTATCAAACCTGATCGAAATAGGAGATAAAAAAACCCTGTAGTAAGTAGTTCGTTTTCAAGCCGCTAATTAACCTATACATAATCTTTAACCATGAAATATACTTCTCTTTTTACAACTCTTATTGGATCATCATGACTATTACTCAATTACAGATTTTAGTCGCCGCTGCTCTTCTGTCCGTGGCTGTTGCTCAGTACAGTTCGGGCTACGGACACGGCTACGGTCAAGCACAGTTGTCTCAGAACTATGTGCTGCACCAAAACCAGGGTCACGCCGCGTACAGAGCTCCCGCTGTAGTTATTCAACATCAGCCTGCTCACTACGCAGGAGGATACAACACCCATCAGGATTACTACGTAAGGAAATATACATAATTTAGTATTCTAAAGTAGTAAAATAATTAAATACATATCTTCACGCAATTCCCAATACAGGGGTAGACAGAGGTCTAGTCCATACAAATAAATCCCTTTGACCCACCTTACACTAAAGATATTTTCGGGACAACGTGACAGGTGGTGAGCCCGTCGCCGTCTTTATGTCCAAGCCAATGATATAATTCGTACATAAGTTTTTGAAGAAACCCATTGGTGCGAGCCTGCCACCTGGGAATCGAACTCGGGTCTATTGACTCGAAATTCCGACCACCCAACCGGCCATCGTGACTTTTTTTTAATTTTTCATTTCTTACGTCTATATCATTATTCGATAGTACATAATAAAATTGAATACAGTGAATTGGTTTCTGCAGGCGCCCCCTCACTATTCGTTCGAGTACTCCGTAGAGGACTCGCACACTGGCGACATCAAGTCGCAGCACGAGAGTCGCGAGGGCGACGCAGTGCGCGGCGCTTACAGCCTGCACGAGACGGACGGCACTGTCAGGACTGTGGAGTACACCGCTGACGCACATAACGGGTGTGTAATGTGACATATACAAATATTGACAGATACATCAATACTTGACATCCATAGCAATTCATTTAACAACTTTTGCTTTTGGCACAGAATTAGAAAAAAATAATAGTGGTGGTGAGCCCGTCGCTGTCCAACGATATGAATCGTAAATAAGTTTTTGAAAAAAAAAAAACTCACTCTCACTAGCCTTGGGGATCAAACTCGGGTCTCTTAACTCAATTCCGATCATCAAACCACTCGGCTATCGTTACTTTATTTAGAGAATCAGTTATCATTATATACAGAATCAAAGTCTGTATTTACCACTTAATGCTCATATTTAATATTTTCAGATTTAATGCTGTTGTACGCCGTCAAGGCCACGCTGCCCACGCTGTTCCTGTTCAACGTCATTATTAAGTTTCGTATTTAATCGGTCAAAAAATTATTTAAGTGAATTTTGTAAAAAAATTAAAATAAATTATTGCTTTCTATTATATGTTATTCTATAATTGCTTAACCTAATTATATATCACCAACAACGGCATTTTTTTAGTTTGATGTTTCTAGACGACATTGTAATTCGAACATCAAGAGTTTCTGCGAACAAATGATAAATTGTAAGAATAACATTGCCATCTTATTTAAGATCGCCATCGAAAGAATATGTTTTCTGAATGACTTGTTTCATGAATTAAAAAAATATAATTTTTCTACTGGAACTAATTTATTATTAAATAGTCAACTTTCGTTCATTGAAAGTGCCTTATATTGCGTATGTGTACTTATTAACCACATTTTAACAGTGGTTGAGCCACGCATCAGCTTTTTTTATTGCATGAATGGGCCGGCTCGACCGGGGAAGTACCACGACCTCACAGAATACCGGCGTGAAGTAGAAGTCTAACAAACTTCTGCGTTTCGTCTGGTGAGTGCAGGTAACCGGAGGCCCATACACCCCCCTCCCCCAATTTGGGCAAACAAAGGCCGGCAACGCATCTGCTATGCCTCTGGTATTGCGGGTGTTCATGGGCGGCGGTAATCACTTACCATCACGTGAGCCGCCTGCTCGTTTGCCGGCCTTTTCTATAAAAAAAAAAAATATGCACGAAAGCGTATATAGGAAATATGCTTTACGTAAAATATTTAAAGGAAATAAGCTTGTAACGCTCATAAAGGCAAACTTGTTATTTTAAAAATAAGACCCTATCTAAGGTATTTAATACCTTTTACTCTCGATGTAGTTTGCGGGTATCAATGGCTGCGGTACCCGTATACCTTTTTTACCTTAAACCTTTAAAGCTCCGATAAAATGTGAGTCAGTAAAAATAAATTATCTGAGACCACTGCCTACCCCTGTATTGGGTAATGCGTGATGTTACAAAAACCCATGAAACCATTTAGAGATTTTTATTATATTAATAATATATTTGTATTTATTAACTAAAAAGTTTAAACCATAAAATTAATATTAGCGTAAACTGTATATTAACAAGTACATATATTATTAAAATGCGAACGATAACGTAACTGATGTAATGAATTAAATTATTAATCATCAAATATTTTAGTTACGTCAATTGAATAAGTAAAAAAAATCCTTGACCCAGTTGGCACAGAGGCCTTAGAGATTCATTGATTAAAACTCGCGAGAGCTAAGCCGCAGTGGGTAACATTGACTTTGGTTGTCTCTTTCTCTGCTATTCTTTCATTTTGTCGCAACTGCAAATCAATTAAACAGATTGCGCTATGGTTAATGTTGTTTTAACCGACTTGAAATATATGTTAATACTAACGAATCCTTAGCACGGAGTTATTCAGAAATTCAAAATGTTTACTAAGGTATCTTCACACATTTCCTAATAAAGGGTTAGCCAGTGATTGCGACAATTTAGTCCTTTCGATCCACATTTCATCGGCTTATTTTTGGGACAACGTGAAAAGTTATAGCCTGTCGCCGTTTTATATCCAAGCCAACGATATCTTACATTTGACCTAATCCAACGAAGAGCGGCTTGAATCGTCGACGACCATGAATCTATCTGAATCCCCTGGCATTGCGAAGAGATGTTGCATCATTTTGCATTTTTTACAAGATTTACTACGGGGAGTGTTCCGAGGAATTGTTCGGATTAATCCTAGCCGCTGAATTTTACCATCGAATCTTACGGCATAGTGAAAAAATCCATCAACACCATCTTGATGCTTGGCATTCCACCATAGTGCGTTTTTTGCGAAATTTTCTGCCACGAACTTGTACTTTATGGAATGTGCTGCCGTCAGTGGTTTTTCCGGACTTTCGCAAAGGCCGGCAACGCATCTGCTATGCCTCTGGTATTGCGAATGTTCATGGGCGGCGGTAATCACTTACCATCACGTGAGCCACCTGCTCGTTTGCCTCCCTTCCCTATAAAAAAACATAAGTTTTGAAAAAAAGTCCTTAGTACAAGCTCCAGGATCGTGGCCTGGTGATCGATTGTGGGTCTCTTAATTCAAAAATTGTGGGTCTCTTAGTTCTTGTATTTCAAAGAGGTTATCGGGTATATAGATTTTAGATTTTCAGACGTTTTGTTTTTGCTCTCTGTTGTTACGCTTGTAAATGTTCATGATGGTCGCGCAAGATGGTCACCGTTACATCCAACAGCTTGATCATGATTACTACGTATCCTCCGTGCGGAATCTTTGTTTCTGATACCGTAACACGTGTGCTTTAGGTACTTACTTTGGGGTTTGAGCAATGTTTGTGATGTTGTCCCTATCTATTTACGTATACTCGTATTAATATGAGTTTTAGTATTAATTTTATGGTTCGTTTTTCTTATTAAAGAGAAAAAAATGTTTTTTAAAATTTCAACTAATGGGTGTAAAGACACGGTGGCTCAGAGGTAAGAGCGTTATACGGTTCGGTAAAGGTAGCGGGTTCAAATTCCGCCCGTGTCAGTCGAAATTAAAAAAAAAATATCTTTAATTTTATAACAAAAAAGTTCAGTATAACCTTTTTTTTTTCAATCAAAAATAAAATTAGGTCTGTCTATTTTTCTTTCTCTTTATTTTACATTGTAAATTTTAATAAAAGTTGAATGACTTAGTGCCATTCAACACATGTTGTTTGTCTTGGCACTGCATAGTAAGTCCTTATTTTTTATTATAATATTATATAATAATTTTTACATGTCACGTTTACAATCCATATTGGTGGATTGCATTTACAATTTACTAAATACGCAACTTGGAAGCTGGTTTCCTCTACCTACCTCTGCCACTTTCACTATTGGTGCCTTAAGAAACGATTAAATATTCCAATATTCAAGGCTTAGTTCTCAAACCTTGAATAATGGAAAGAATGTAAATACCAGAATTGAACATTGGTTACATGCAGCAGAGTTAATCTGAAATATGGCAACTGATAGACGGCGGGTAACCATCTCTAAAAACATCTGACCAAAAATATTAGACCGAAGATGAGTGTGTTCTGATATTATGGTAAATTCTCCCTATGGGAGAGGCCTATGTCCGGTAGTGGACTTTAACAAGCCGATATGTATGTATGTATGTATATATTAAGTAACCGCTTTGCATATGATGATAGTATGGGAGTACCGATCTAAGAATGTACCACACCCTTTTCCGCAAGTCTGTTGTAAGAGACGACAAAGGGAAAGAAAATCTATAGAAATACCATACCAAAATAAAGCAGCCCCTTGACGGGCAGTGGCGGTATTGCGAGGTATTAATTCAATTCATTTCTCTTTATTTTTTATTATCTAGTATTGGGATGGATTCAAAAACGATTTTTGCGTTATCTACAATATCGAACTAATATATGTATCCGGTCAACTACCTCCAACGATGCAAAAAGTATCATATTTTGCCGCTTTATGAAAGGAGGCGAATAGAAGACGT
Source organism: Sericinus montela (assembly GCA_029286605.1). NCBI lineage: Eukaryota > Metazoa > Arthropoda > Insecta > Lepidoptera > Papilionidae > Sericinus > Sericinus montela. The sequence goes on from JAGSMR010000004.1 coordinate 5,282,893, forward strand.
TGACTTTTTGCTTATGAATATGAATTTTTGCTTATGAATGACTCCATTATCCGTACTCCGAATTACTAAGATAAATTACGTTACGTATACCTCAAACATTCAGGGAACCAAGGTTATTGCTTTTTGCAACGTTAAGCTTTCTTAATGAGAGCTAGCAAATGCTTCAAATTCAAAATTTCACATCATGTTGAAATTTATTTATTTAATATCAGTGTTATCAACCTTAAGCGAATTATTTATAAATTAAGTATATATCTTCGGTGGAAGGTGGGTCGAAGGGACTTAATTGTCTAGACTAGACCTCTGTCTAGCCCTGTATTGGGAATTGCGTGAAGATATTTATTTATTTATTATTTATTTATAGACTTCAGTCTACCCCTGTATTGGGAATAGCGTGAAGATTTTTTTTTAAAGATTACTTGCAAATGCCGATTAAAATTACTAGTATTCCTGTTAACCACTCCAATTAAGCTGCAATGTTTGTATCTGGAGTTGGTTTACGTCAATAGTCGAATGGCGGGGCCCGAACCTGCGACGTCATGTTTCGCAGTCCGCACCCTAAACCATTCGGCTATTGCCGCTCAAAGATATTTATTTTATTTATTGTATTTATTTTATTAGTAGCAATTTTTTTAAATAGTTTTATCTTCATGTAGTACTTACTTTCTTGGTGTAATTTTGTAGTATCTTTTCTTTTTACTGTTTGTGAAAATAAAGTTATGGTTCACTCTTTTTAAATAACTGTGGAAGCTTTTGAATGTATTGTTAATTTAATTGATTAACTGTTAATGAATTGATACTTTCTGTATTAGCTTTCCTTTTATAGTAAAATAAAATAAATTTTTCAACATTTATTCAATAGTTTTATAGTTTTGAGTTATTATTTGTGGCAAAAAAATTTTTGTTTCACATAGTTTGTTGTACTGGATTTCTTGCGAAACCAATGTTGTAAAAGACAATCAAGAAAATTTGCTTCCATGAAAATGTCTTATGTATATTTTTTTTTAATTATTGACTAACTTTATCCATAATAGACAATATCTATTAGGCTCGGCAACTTCAAACATATTAAAATTACATTTACAAAATCTTGTTAAAATAAATAAACAAATATCTTCCATCACAAAGTAGAACTCTGTTGTCTAGACAATTGAGTTCCTTCAAACCACTTTCCACCGAGGATATTATCGTGACAACGTGATAGGAGGTGAACCTACCGCCGTCTTTATGTCCAAGCCAACAATATATTTAATAAATAAGTTTTTGAAAAACTCATTGGTACGAGCTTGCCACTTGGTGATCGAACTCGGGTCTCTTGACTCGAAATTCCGATCACCCATCGGATTCGGCTATCGTGACTAAATTCTAGTTACCTAATAGAATTTGGATAAATAAAGAATTTATAAAATGGAAACTTAAATTTAGTGTTACTTATGCAATTATTTGTTGAGAGACTTAACATAGCTTAATTCACTGTAAATTAATGAGCTGATAAAACAAGTAAAGAAAGCCGTATAAAATTAAAAGTACAGTACATAAGCAAAGTTTAAGTTGAGAACCGAACTACAGAAAGGTGCTTTATGAATGTAAGTGAAAAAGTAAAAAAGCATATCAACCTCCATTGTGAAACAATAAATCAATCAGTAAGATTCAATTTTGCATAAAATTTTTATTTCAGGTACAGTTTCGCAATAGTTCTTATTATACTTATTAATATAATATTCTTTACAAATTGGGAGATTTACATGACCTTATGAGACAAACTGGTAATTCGCTTGAATACTAATTGCAAAATTTCGATAAATGTTTGCTATAAAAAGGTATAATAACTGATACATAATATCAGTTTTCGTATATTCATTGAATAAATACAACTTTAAAATGTATTGTCAGGTAAATGAAAAAAAGAAAATTAATAAAATAAATTGGCTTTTCTTTGTTTATTAATAACATATACATAATTTGCAGAAAAAATAATTATATTTAATTATTATTTTAACAGATTCACATAAAGTGCATAACAACAGTTATCTAAGAGTAGAATAATAATAATAACAAAATAAAATACTTTAGGTTTTAGTCGCTGCTGCTGTTCTGTCCTTGGCTGCCGGGCAATATAATTCCGGCTATGGACATGGTTACGGCCAAGCGCAATCATCTCAGAATATTGTGCTGCATCAAAGTCAAGGTCACAACGCATACAGAGCTCCAGCAGTCGTTCTTCAACACCAACCAGCACTGTACACAGGAGGCTATAACACCCATCAGGATTATTATGTAAGAATCGTAAACGAATGTTTAAAAAATATCTTCACGCCATTCTCAATACAGGGTTAGGCAGAGGTCTAGACAATTACGTCCTTGCGACCCACCTTCCACCGAAGATAATTTTGCCTAACATCCAAGAAGTTTTTTTTTTGAAACAAACCGAATGGTTCGTACCCAATGTAAGAGCTTCCCACCTGGGGATCGAACTTGGGTCTGTTCACTCGAATTCCTATCAGGCAACCACTCGGTCATCGATATTGTGGATTTTAATAATAGTCGTTACTCCGGAAATTCATTATAACGGAGATGTTATTCAAAATTGTTCTGCGTAAATATTTTTGCACGATGAATTGTGCAAAGTAATATAAAAAGATTTTTTAAACTTATCATTTATTTTAAAAATAATGTGTGTATTGTAAGAAGTGTGTTCCGTAGGCGCGAATGACGAATTTCCGGTCATCTAACAACTTAGACAGTTCTACCCGCCAGCTCTCTGCTTAGCATCAGTGTTGTTGTTCAAAGTGTTGCAGCATTTAATCTTCTCTTACGACACAAAACAATGGGAAAGCAATTGATTGCAACTTTTAATAAAATATTTTCATTTCTAACGGTTGTAAATATCTTCACGCCATTCAATCCAGGGGAAGACAGAGGTCTAGTCTAGACAATTAAGTCCCTTTGACCCACCTTCCATCGAAGATAATTTGGGACAACGCCTGTACTACATTGATAGTAAGTAATTAAATAGTAACAATGAATTGAATTTTACAGGCTCCTCCTCACTATTCGTTCGAGTACTCCGTAGCGGACTCGCACACTGGCGACATCAAGTCGCAGCACGAGAGTCGCGAGGGCGACGCAGTGCGCGGCGCTTACAGCCTGCACGAGTCGGACGGCACTGTCAGGACCGTGGAGTACACCGCTGACGCACATAACGGGTAAATTATTGATATTAATAAAGGTTTTCCACAGAAAAGATACTCATGATTAGACATTGAAGTAAGAAATTCACTACATGAATTTTTTAACGTAATATACTCACTTCTATCAAGCTTCCTCTTTTTCTCGGATTTCTTTCGTCAATCTCAGAGATCTTTCAGTCTTTGCGGACTCTTCAGTATTCATGCTACTATTTGGCGAACCATATAGCACCTTAGATGCTGCTCAACGATCTACCCAATTTTAGTCAAATTTTTCTGCTGGTAAACTTCTGTGGTGTGGACCTTTGAAATAGTTGGCCTTAAAATGATATTTTAATGGCGCTTCTCACCACGTGACGGACTTTCTTTACCAAAAGAATATATGAATATGATGTGAATAGCGGACAAAAGTGTGTTGATTAATGTCCGGATTTGCGTTCAGCGTCCAGTTACAATCGTTTTCAAATTGTCGTTCGATATGTCTAATCTAAGAGTAGTTATTATTTATTAAAATTCTATTAAATTGTAGCTTTAATACAGTAAAAAATAATGTTAGAGACACATTATTTTTTACTGCATTATAAATACAGATATCGATCTTATTACATACTAATAAATAATTTCTATACCATTTTGTTTCTAGATTCAACGCTGTTGTACATCGTCAAGGTCATGCTACCCACGCCGTTCCTGTTCAACACCATTATTGATTAAGAAGGATGAATGTAAATTACTATTATTTCTTTTAAGTATAAATAAAATTTATTCAAAACAAATATAATCTGCCGATTTTAATTTATCTTTTTTATTTATCCCGGTCAGTAATATTTAAGAAACTATAGCAACTTATTTCCCATCGTTGTTGTTAAAGAACTACTAAATACTGGATACTGATGGATGGATCATCCTGAAAGGAGAAGGGGTTTTAATGTATATTCTCCGATTACTGAAAGTATTTACTTATCTGAAAAGATATACTTGCAACTGGGTCTCATTGTCACTACGTCATGATCCAATGATGAAATCCCTAGGAAATGATGGAAACTCTACTTCTTACTATATTCCTTAATGATTAGGATTTATGCAGTACCATATCATTTGTCGGCCAAAACTGCCCGGTACTTAGCGATTAGATGGTATTAGACGACGGTAGACGAGTTTTTAATATCTAGTTAGTACGATTTTCGCATATCACTGTAGGTCATCATCATCAGTGTCATCAAATCCATCAACTTCACCATCTACAAAGAGTGGACCTCCCTAAGTTTGAGCCAAAATAACAATCAAAATAACTATCTACTGTGTAGGAAAACTCTATTTGTAAGGTACTTAGATTTTATGTATAATAATGGATTTCGCATCCTACTTATAGTTTATACGAAAAAAGTGAATTATTATAGTTCGGAAGTTGTATGTATTACACACTGCACTAAAGACTCATAAAACCGTATCACGTGACGTAAATATAAAATCTAAACGAAGGATATATAATGTGACATTTGCTTCCCCAGTAAAAACCGTATTTGCAAGCATGCAGTATAAGAATCTTTCAAGGTATTTATGTAATAAAATTAACAAAGAAATTGATATACATTCCAAATCCCATCGTGACTGCAAAATTGTATTAACACAATGGCTAAAATCATTAACGTATGATGAAACGGAACAATTTTTGGACTATGTGAAGTAATTCTTAATATATACACTCACTCACACAGACACACACACACACACACACGCTCGCACACACGCTCACACACATACACACGCACACACACACACACACACACACACACACACACACACACACACACACACACACACACACAAACTATGCACGCATTTTATTAAATTTTTTTCTCTTTCTTTCCTATGAACTAAGTTTACTTAATATTTAAGGTAAATGTAGTATACTTCGCTTTCATATGGAAGAGCGATGTCTCCTAGCATTATTTTTGCTTAATATAGGAGACACCAGATAATTGTAACCACATGTATTATCTGTGTTTACGTAAATAAAGATATTTTTATTTTATTTTATTTTAATGGATCTCTAGATATAATAATGGAAATGGATAAAATCAACGAAAATCCTCAATTTTTTTTTTATTTCAGCTCTTTTGTGGTATATTTTCATTTTCATAAGTAGCTTACATTATATCCATTGATTGTAATTTTTTTTATTTGCCGCCACTTCGTAATGAGGTTCCTCGAACGGAGAAAAAACAGGCGAAATAAAGGCTATAGCTATGCCCTTTTTGTATTTTTTAGTAGTAAGTAAAACAAAATTGAACATAATATAATTAGAAATAACATAATATAATTAGAGATAAGTCACGATAGCCGAGTGGTTGGGTGGTCGGAGTCAATAGACCCGAGTTCGATCCCCAGTTGGTAGGCTCGTACCAATGAGTTTTTCAAAAACTTATGTACGAATATCGTTGGCTTGGACATAAAGGCGGCGATGGGCTCACCACCTGTCACGTTGTCCCGAAAATATCTTCGGTGAAAGGTGGGTCGAAGGGACTTAATTGTCTAGACTCGACCTCTGTCTACCCCTGTATTGGGAATTGCGTGAAGATATTTATTTTATTTTTATTTATTTTATTTTAATGGATCTCTAGATATAATAATGGAAATGGATAAAATCAACGAAAATCCTCAATTTTTTTTATTTCAGCTCTTTTGTGGTATATTTTCATTTTCATAAGTAGCTTACATTATATCCATTGATTGTAATTTTTTTTATTTGCCGCCACTTCGTAATGAGGTTCCTCGAACGGAGAAAAAACAGGCGAAATAAAGGCTATAGCTATGCCCTTTTTGTATTTTTTAGTAGTAAGTAAAACAAAATTGAACATAATATAATTAGAAATAACATAATATAATTAGAGATAAGTCACGATAGCCGAGTGGTTGGGTGGTCGGAATTTCGAGTCAATAGACCCGAGTTCGATCCCCAGTTGGTAGGCTCGTACCAATGAGTTTTTCAAAAACTTATGTACGAATATCGTTGGCTTGGACATAAAGGCGGCGATGGGCTCACCACCTGTCACGTTGTCCCGAAAATATCTTCGGTGAAAGGTGGGTCGAAGGGACTTAATTGTCTAGACTCGACCTCTGTCTACCCCTGTATTGGGAATTGCGTGAAGATATTTATTTTATTTTATTTTTTATAATTAGAAATAGCGTCAGAGTAATTAACTTATTCAATAAATACACAATGTCGATGAAAGTAATCTTCAAAAAAAGATTAATATTAGTACCTAAAACCCAATTTTAAGTTTACCGTCTAAAACTGTTTTCATATTGCGTGTCCAGCAGATATTTTAAATTATGGTAAGCACAAAAATTAGTTATAGTCAATCAATCGGCGCGTTGCGACAGTTTGATAGTATTACTAACAATAACGATATAAATACTAGAAATTTGTGTACAAGACTATCAGTGCACTAAGAAGTTTATGCCGACTACTTTTGAATAAATAACGAAAATTAATTGAAAGGTATTCTATGAATTTGGGCTCTTGTTTTTGGCTTAATAAAATTTTTGTTCTTTACTATTCAACGTTACTGAAATTTGTTTTGGTATTTCAGATGTATATTCTTCCTTTCGTTGTAATGGTGTTTGCACATGTTTATGGTTATGAAAATGCGTTTTCGTCTAATCACATCTCGCGCCATGACGGTCATCATCACGTAGTACGCAACGAAAATAGCCACGGCCCTGATTATTATGTATGTATAATTTTATTACTCAATTTAATTTTGTCTCACTTTCTTAATTACAAACTATTAAATGTCTTCCACTGAACATAGGCCTCTTATATTATAGCCATAATCTAATTCCCACAATGTTATGCTATTTTTCTTTACATCGTTAGAGGTTTCTCCCATAATGTGTCCTGTACGCGGTCCACTCAAGAAACTTCATTCCTTATCAGATGTCGGTTGCTATGTGGCCAATATTTTAAATAATGTTATCGATTTATATACGTAAAATTAATTTATTTAAACTTTCTTGCGTAAAAAATTGCACAAAGGTGAGTTTAATGCTAAACTGCATTCTTTATAGGCTTACCGTAAGTAAAACAGAAAAGTTAGTTTAAAAGTTTTAGAAGCAAGGGACACACCTCATGGGTTTAGGTGTTAGTGGTACCTTCGTTGCTTCTGATTTCATAAAACAATTGCTTAAGCTGCTTACTTTGAGATCAAAGCACTATATGTGATGTTGTCCCTGTTTATGTTTATTTCTATTTTCTTTATTTATTTCCAATTTTTATATATTATCTATGTAATAACTCTTATCAAGCAAGTACTTAACTCGATGGTACTGAATTCCGTGATTGTCATATATCATGATTTTCTTTCACAAGACTCATCCAAAATACGAGTTCGAATACAAAGTGGAGGACCACCACACGGGTGACATAAAGTCGCAGCACGAGCACCGCGACGGTGACGTCGTGAAGGGAGGCTACTCGCTGCACGAGCCTGATGGTTCCGTCAGACATGTAGAGTACCATGCTGACCATCACAGCGGGTAAGAACTGTTCCTCTTGATTTCTTTTAAAGTAATATATTCTTTAGAACAGACAGCAATGAAATCTTTGAAATATGAATTGTGATACATTTCAATCAATTAAATCAACTTAATTATGTATTCTTTCACAGCTTCCACGCCGATGTTAAATATAGCACACATCATATAGTACCTGATCATCACGACCACCATCACTAATTAAGTTGTGATCGTCCTTTTAATTTTTCTAATTGAATATAATTTAGACAAATAAAAAGTAATGTAATTACCAATTACTTGGCCTATTCTTATTATTTTCTTTTAATGATTCATATTTTAATACAATGTGCTAAAGCAACTAGTTGGTAAAACCATAAAAGTAAAGTTACTTAAATTTTCTAAATTCTATTTAACCTTGTTTACATCTGTATACTGTTTCTTTTACCACACCATCTTTATTAGAAACTATTTAGCAATACCTACATATTTAGATACGTATATAGGTTCTACGTCACATACATTGCTTTTATCATAAACTAGAGGGTATCTAGTCTAAAGTCTTTTTGCTATGGAATATGGATGTAACGACGTTACCACAAACTCCCAGACTCGAGGAAATGTCGAAAAATGGTTTTCTACATACAAACACGAGTATAACGGCTTGTGGAGTTTAAATAGAGTAAATATATTTAAGTAATAAATAAGAACTGAATACTAATAAAACTGAATACTAATAAAGAATAAGACTAATAGAAAAGAACACTGAAAGAAGATGTAGTGACTAAAATTGAGAAAGGTATCCTAAGATGGTTTGGACATGTTGAGAGAATGAATGAAGAGCGATTGACGAAAAAAAGTGTATAAGGCGAGTGTGAATGGAAGTGTAGGAAGGGAAAGATCTAGGTGGACATTTCGAGACCAAATCAGGGACGTCCAGAAAAAGGCCTGGTCAAGAGTGTCCTAAATCGAAGAGAATGTATGAAGGGAATAATAAAAGTGGACGAAGCGAAACAAGTATGTAAAGTTGTTATTGAAAAAGTTACTTTGTAACACTCCGCATGCAAAGTGCATGCGGAGTGTTGCGAAGTGTTGCGAACTTTTTCAATAACAACTTTACAATGAATTTCCGCAAAGTAACGCCTGAGTCAATTAACTATCTTAAGTATGTAAAGATCATAGCAAGTGGAAAGAAGTGGTCTCTGCTTACCCCTACGGGAAAGAGGCGTGATTGTATGTATAATAATAATAATAATAATATACTTTATTGTACACCAATGAAGGAACAATAAAAAAAGAAAAATAGTTACGGATATGTTACGGATATGTAATAAATAGTTACGGATGGTTTGCCAACTTTAGTATCTGCGGCTCGACCGATCTACCGAATTGTTAATCCAAAAGGATATCCCGCCATCTGTCGGTAGCCAATAGCATTTTGTAGGTTTTTTCGTAACATTCTTTCGCCAACACTACACGGAAAATTTGAGAGCAAGAAAAAAATATGCAAGCAACATGAAAATTAGGTACATATATAAGAACAAATACATATAAGGTCTACATAACGTACATTGCTCCGATCCCAATGTAAGATGCTAAAGAACTTGTAGTATGGGAATCGGAAACGGCACCACAAGCACCTAGACATATGACATAGAAAAATGGTTTTTCTACATTAACCCGACCAGGAATTAAAACAGGTACCTCGAGATGGCGACACCTTGAAAACCGGTGTTTATGGCACTCGTCCACAGAGGTCGTGGAGATGAAAAGTATTTGCGAATTAAATATTGATTATGAAAAAGTTACGATAGCCTTTGAATTGAATTCTGACTACTGGTCAGAATTCAAGTCAAGAGATCCAAGTTCAATCCCCAGATGTCAGGCACGTACCAAAGGGTTTTTTAGCGTTTATTTTGCTAGCGTGCTTAGGCATATCTGAGGAGTGGATAGTTTTAATCGCATATTTTTATTTATTTCAAGGAATACATTAATGCCAGTAAGTACCTTAGAAAATTAGTTGATTGCTCCCATTCTGTTTTTATATGACTCTAAATAAAATAATAAATAAATAAATATCTTCACGCAATTCCCAATACAGGGGTAGACAGAGGTCTAGTCTACACAATTATGTCCCTTCGACCCACCTTTCACCGAAGATATTTTCGGGACAACGTGACAGGTGGTGAGCCCGTCGCCGTCTTTGTGTACAAGCCAACGATGTAATTCGTACATAAGTTTTTGAAAAACTCATTGGTACAAGCCTGCCACCTGGGGATCAAACTCGGGTCTCTCGACTCGCAATTCCGACCACCCAACCACTCGGCTATCGTGACTTATTATAAAAAAAATATAAGTTCTATATTTTTATTTTTTTATTTTTTAATAAACTACTAAAAAGAGTAATATAGGTGGAGGACCTGCGGAGAGGTCTGTTAGGGGAAAACTCACTACAAAACTGTGGTAGATTAAAAATGAGAATCGACGAATGTCGTTGTATGGTACTTATATGGATAAAATAATGATTTGATTTGATTAGTGTAAAGTTCACTACAAGTTTCACCGATAACAGTCGCTGTTATGTCATGACGATCGCTAGATGATTGACCGAAGACTAACAAATCAGATCTTTTTTGGTTGCACATGAAAGTAATAATAGATTTTGTAACTGTATCAGCGCACTATTGTAGCCCTTATTAGAAGGTGACATTGCTTTATAGGGACCGCGCCTGTAACGTCAACAGTTCTAAACAATAAATGCCAACATAACAGGACAGCAAGTCAGTTCCGTTCCGTCATCCATAGCGCGCTTTGTTTACGCTGCCTAAGGACCCAATCATTTAATAAAAATAATTAATTCTACTATGCTACCAACATTACAAAAGCTAAATTTTGTCGGGAGGGATCGATGTTTGTTTTTCTTTCATGTAAAATCTACGAAAAAGATTTTGATGAAACTTTACATTAATATATGTACCTTATACATTATAATGACACATTGGTTACAATTTATAAAGATTTTGTGTAATTTTTCACAATATTTCAATGGCTATTAAATAAATCAGATAAATAAATATGATGCAGAGGAAGATGCGCGGGTCAGCTAGTTTTTGTAAAAGAATCATTTTCATATCATTATATTAATACAGAAATCGATTCCAGTTTCTTTAAAATGTCAAATCTTTGATATCTTCAAGCAATTCCCAATACAGGGGAAAACAGAGATCTGGTCTAGACAATTAAGTTCCTTCAACCCACCTTCCGCCGAAGACATTTTCGTGACAACGTGACAGGTGGTGAGCCCGTCGTCGTCTTTATGTCCGTCTTTATTTCTAATTCATCTGAGGAATTTTCCCATAAAATTATTTATCTACCTAAAATTTAAGAATGCTGCATTACATATACTCATAACACGGCAGAAAAATAGTTTTTAACATTGTATAAAATTATTTAGAGCAGTAACAAATAACAAGTCTTTAAGATAAGAATATATTTTTTAAAAGAAATAAAGTAAATATTCTCAAATACATTTCTGATCTCGATTCTAAAATAAGTAGGTAAGGCATATGAAACAAAAAAGCAAAGTTAACACAATTAATAAGACTCAAGAAATCGAGAAGAGCTAACATTACCCCGCCTGGGAATTTGAATGTGGGTCGTCAGAACTGGTGAAAATTTTAAAAACGGTTTATATGCTGTTCGTCCTCAAAGATGGTTTTATTCAGCCTTTGATAGTAGACATTGGTTCTTTAGTAGTATTGATTTATGAGATCTGAAACATAACATAACTTACTGTAACAATTATTTAATGGTTGGACCTTTTAAAAAAATGTAGTAATCGAGTACCGAACTAAATTCTTATCTCAAATATTTTGTATTATTTCACACGGTTCAAAAGTTTGTGTTATATAAAGTTTATGGTAGTAACAAACTTGGTTATTTATGTGACCTCAACAATGAACCGGTTTATGTAAAAAATTGTTCAGAATTACATACTATGATAAGTATAAAAGGGCAAGTAATGTGATAAAAGTTATCAGTTACTTCTCGGTATAGCAATTATAAACATCGTAACCATGTACTGCAAGGTAAAATAAGCAAAGTCGCTATTTATAACTATTTTAGGTTTTTTTTCATATTCGTTTAATCATATTCGTTTAGTTTTTTACAAATAAATAAATAAATATCTTCTCGCAATTCCCAATGCAGGGGTAGACAGAGGTCTAGTCTAGACAATTTAGTCCCTTCGACCCACCTTACACCGAAGATATTTTCGAGGCAACGTGACAAGTGGTGAGCCCGTCGCCGTCTTTATGTCCAAGCCAACGATATAATTCGTACATAAGTTTTTGAAAAACCCATTGGTACGAGCCTGCCATCGGGGGATCGAACTCGAGGCTCTTGACTAGAAATTCCGACCACCCAACCACTCGGCTATCGTAGGTAACAAAACTAGTTAGTTATTTATTTATAAAATTAGAATACTCTCTTTCTTACTTCAGATTTTTATCGCCGCTGCCATCCTATCCTTGGCGGTCGCACAATATAATTCAGGCTACGGACATGGGTACGGCCATGCACAGTCATCACAAAACATCGTTTTACATCAAACTCAAGGTCACAGCGCATACAGAGCTCCCGCTGTCGTTCTCCAGCACCAACCGGCGCATTACACAGGAGGCTATAACACACATCAGGATTATTACGTAAGCCAATATATTTTTGTGCATTATTTATGAGACGTTGTTAGAATAAAATATAATAATAAGTGGTTTTCTGCAGGCGCCCCCTCACTATTCGTTCGAGTACTCGGTAGCGGACTCGCACACTGGCGACATCAAGTCGCAGCACGAGAGCCGCGAGGGTGACGCAGTGCGCGGCGCTTACAGCCTGCACGAGTCGGACGGCACTGTCAGGACTGTGGAGTACACTGCTGACGCACATAACGGGTAAATTATTGATGTTTGCAGAGGATACTTCACGTTTGAATATAACTATCAACCAATTCATGAAAATAGTTAAATTGGAATGTATGTATTCCAATGCATAAAGGCCTATTAAAGTCCAATGAATGACATAGGCCGCTCCCATAGAGAGGTTTTGCCATAATCGCCATGCTTGGCAAGCGGATTGACGATCGCACCTCAGACGCTGCTGCCCATCTTCGATCTGATTATTTTTGCCTGATACTTTTATAAGTCGTTATCGCGCTATATATCGGTTGCCATAACGACTTTTTTGGCTGTTTCCCTTAGTCGTCTCTTAGGACACCCACGGGAAGAAGGGGGGTGGCAATATTCTTACACACTTACCACACGGTAAATCGAAGACATTTTTTGGCACAACATGACAGGTGGTAAGACTCTCGCCGTCTTGCCATGTCCGTATCTGCCAACGATATAAATCGTATATAAGTTTTGAAAAAACTTATTGGTACGAGCCTACCACCTGGTGATCGAAATAGGATCTTTTGACGCGAATTCCGATCACCCAACCACTCGGCTATCGTGACTTTGATCGAGTTTGATCTCCAGATGGCAGACTCGTTCCAACGGGTTTTTTTTAAAAAACTTAGGTACACCTGATATTTGGCTTGGACACAAAGACGGCTACGGGTTCACCACCTGTCACGTTGTCTCAAAAATATATTCGGTGGAAGGTGGGTCGAAATTGTCTAGACCTCTGTCTTTGCTAGCTCTGTATTGGGAATGGCATGAAGATATTTAATTTTATTTCTTTTTTATTTATTTTATCCAGAAAATCCAGAAATAACTAATTTAATTTAATAAGGATGTAATATAAATGTCCGATTTAGTTTCAACTTTTCTGTTCAAGACCCACTCATTGCATCTATTGAATAAAGTACTGGAAGTAAATCATCGGTCACATTATATTTCATACTGGCTGGCGACTGACATAATGGCGGATAACAAGATTTTATTTATATGTTACGCAATTTATATTTTATGGGGTAGGAAGAGGTCAAGACTATAAAGTATGTTATTGATCATTCTAAGATGGATAATTAATTCACGATCTTGCTTCCAGCATCCAATCTTCAACATTAAACATAACATAATTGGATACACATTACTTGGACTGGCATATATTGATCACATTATATACTAACAGATGATTTCTATATCGCTTTGCTTACAGATTCAATGCTGTTGTACATCGTCAGGGTCACGCCACCCATGCCGTTCCCGTCCCACACCATCACTGATTTTTTGCGAAGGAAGAATATAAACTATTACAATTAGGTTACGAAATAAATTAACTTAAATCATTATCTACCGATTTTTATTTCCTTAAATTGTTTATATACCAATAAAAACATATCTTCACATCATTCCCAATACAGGGGTAGGAAAGGCTATAAATAAAAATAAATAAATAAATATCTTCACGCAATTCCCAATACAGGGGTAGATAGAGGTCTAGTCTAGACAATTAACTCCCTTCGACCCACCTTCCACCGAAAGTATTTTCGGGACATGACAGGTGGTGTGCCCGTCGCCGTCTTTATGTCCAAGCCAACGATTTAATTCGTACATAAGTTTTTGAAAAACTCATTTGTTACGATCCTGCCACCTGGGGATCGAACTCGGATCTCTCGACTCGTAATTCCGACCACCCAACCACTCGGCTATCGTAACTTTTTCGACCAACCTTCCACCGAATATATTTTTGGGGTAACATGACATGTGGTGAGCCCGTTTCACAATAATTATTGGTCAATAATAAGTTTTATACCAATAATTATTTTTAATCTATTCTAACGGCTGACAAAGTTAGGAACGGCTGACGAGTATATACATATTGGCCTATTGAAGTTCACGGCGGGTCATACGCCTCTCTCGTATTAGATTACTATAATTGCCACATTTTGCAAGCGGATTGGTGTTTGCAGTACCAGACACCTTACACCTAAAATGGTGTTGCCTGTCGCAGATGTACTTAATTTTAGTCATATTTTTGCAATGACTTAATCTGTCACAAGCCAATGGTGTTTTAATAGCTTTTTCGGCTCATAAAATACCCACGGCAGGTAAAAATAGTAAGACGGGAAGTAAGTTAATAATTGTAAGATGACTTTTGGGACAACGTGACAGGTTTTTTTTAGAAAACTAAAAACGAGAACTGCGTATACGCTTAGGGATACTTTGTACCCAGGAGCATGAAGTTGAAATAACTTATTGTTTTTTTTTATCATAATTTCAATACTGCTTAATATTTAAAGAGGTTATTTGCATTTTTCTTTGAGGTAACGTCACATGTTCTTTTATCTCGTAGGATAACGGTGAGGATACGATAATACTCGAAGACACAACGGGAAAACCTAGCAGTGGGTCAACTCGGATGTTTTGATTGTCCTGTTGATGATGATAATGAGTGAGAGTGATATGATACGAAAACCGCATTAGTAAGTCGGTGAAAACCATTAAACGCTCAGTTCCTAAGTCCAATCTGACACCTAAGAACCGGAAAGTGCTAACCATTAAAGAGTATACTAGCTTCTGTAAACAGCTCAATATCCTTAAAGGATGTCCCCCAGATACAAATAACTGTAAGTGTCAAAAAAGGAGAAGCAATCATTCGCAGAATACTATTTTAAATATAAATTAACCTTTTATTCCTCGCTGTGCGCCAAATCAAAACTTAAATTACCTGTTTTGGAACAACAAGCACCATCCAAATAATAATATTTTATTTTTCAATTTATGAGATCCACACAACTGGCAATAATCATATGTTTTAATCAGATTATGTATGTATATTTATTATTATAATATTTTGGTATCTGAAACCTTATTCAATGTTACATTCTTACGCTGTTTTCATATTGCGTTGCTAGCGGATATCTTAAATTACGGTCTAACACGAAAATTAAGAGAATAAATCAGATATGGCTAATCTATTAAAGAGTTACGACAGTTTGAATAGTGTTACTAACAAAAACGATATAAATAGCTAACATTCGTGTACGAAATTATCAGTATACAAAGAAAATTATCCCGGCTCGATTGGACACATAACGAAAATTATTTCAAAGGTGCTTTTATCACGTTGTGAGATTTTTTGTTAATAAATAAATGCTTATTGTCTATGATTCTGTGTTATTGAAATTGAATTAGTATTTCAGATGCATATTTTTGTCCTGGCTGTTATGATGCTCGCAAATGTTTATGGTTATGAACATGCATTTTCATCGAATCACATCTCGCGCCATGATGGTCACCATCACCTAGTGCACCACGAACACGGCCACGATCATGATTATTATGTATGTATTATTCATTATTTCTTTTTAACATTTCTTTCTTTTTTCTTTACCTGCTGTTAAAAGTCCACTAGCGAACACAGGCCTTACTCATAATTGATACCCGCAATGTTCATATGTTTGAATATTAAGTTGAACTATTGGAGAATAAAGTTATTGGATATCTACTATGATAATATTAGATATATCTATATCTAATATTATATATTGAAACTAAATATAAACTAAAGATTTCCATCGAAGCATCCGAAACGTCGGGAAATAAAAAAGTTCGTAAAAACTAATTAAAAACGCGATAAAATCCGAAAATCGATTTATTTTAAATGTGAAGTATTCGTGTAAATACAAGAAATCTTTATATATATAAACTAAATTTTCGAAATTTTAATTTCTATTCAAATCATTTTTTTCTTCTCTGTAGGCCTGGACATTATTTTATATTCATGTATTTAGTATGTAACTTGTCATAGCTAGCAAGTATTTTAAACTAATTTGAACTACTTTGTACTGAAGGTTTTGTTCAATATTACATTGATTCATTATTGTCATTAAGATTTATCATTTAGACTCAATGTTAAATAACATGTTTTTCATCAGACTCATCCAAAGTACGAGTTCGAATACAAAGTGGAGGACCACCACACGGGTGATAAGAAGTCGCAGCACGAGCACCGCGACGGTGACGTCGTGAAGGGTGGCTACTCGCTGCACGAGCCTGATGGTTCCGTCAGACACGTCGAGTACCACGCTGACGACCATAGCGGGTAATACTACTATTATATGTACTTATAAACGTATATTTATATACATGTACTGTTTTGAATGATTTCTTTTAAACTTTGAAACACATTCTTAAGAACTATTAGCAATTGCATAATTCAATATTTTAAAAATAATTACCTCTTATAAAATATTAAACTATGGAATATTTCAATCAATTTAATAAACGAAATCATGTATTTTCCACAGTTTTCACGCCGATGTCAAACATAGCACGCATCATATAGTTCCTGACCATCACCATTATTAATGCAGCATAGATCATCGTTTCAATTTTTCTAATTGTCTGTAATTTATTTAATAAAAAGAAATGGCTTTAACAATTTTATGACTTTTATTATTTTATCCTTTGAACGATTTGTACTTAAACACTTATGAAACTGCTAAGTAAAGTCATGAAAAGTTATTATGATTTTCTAAGTTCTATTTAAGCTTCTTAAGTTTTTTATTTGGCCTTTACAAATGTTGTTGAGCTAGCAAGCGTTTTCTTGAAAACAAACACATTGTGCCATCGTTTTGTAAACTTGTGAATATGTACGATTAAATAATTAAGTAATATAATTGTAGCAGACGAAATTTGACACACTTAAAAAAATATTATGATAGACCGGTCGAGTTTCCATAAGTTACCTTATGGGTCGGACTGAAAATCAGTGTCGGTTTATCCTGGCTACAACTGAGTTTGATCCATTTCGTGATCGTATGCTGCAGCACATATTGTCATATTTGTTATTGTTGTTATATAATTTATTATAAGGTTTCTTTAATATACGCTTATTAATACTGCGTTATTTTATTTCATATTGTATATTATTTATTTTATGGTGCTGTATTTATTCCACGAATAAACGAATTTCTTCCTTTCAAAAAAAAGAAAATAAAGGATTGTAAAAGTCCTCTGCAGGAAACAAACCTCTACTGGTTTGCGTAATTACCACGCTTAACAAGTGGATTGACGATGAAACTACGCATAGACGCTGCTGCTTGTCACCGGTCTGCTAAATTTTGATATGAGAGAGACACAGAGAGAGAGAGAGAGAGAGAGAGAGAGTACACTTTATTGCACGCCAAAAAAAATGCCAGTTTAGAAAAAAATATAAGTAAACTACATGTAATGCTAGCATGATGGGCAGACGCTCCAAACGATTTCTTTATGACAACCGTTGCATACAACGGTTGTCATAAAGAAATATTATTAAGAATAATAAAGAAATATTATTATCCGCTATATCCTGACCATAGTCAGGATATAGCGGATAAAAAATCTGGAGTGGGAAAAAATTGCATACATACATATACTTATATGAACTTATATATATTCATACGTACACACACGCAATGGCATTCTTCGGGGTAGTTATCCGACATCTTTTGGTAGATAGTACATTCTTATTTTTTTCCAGCGATGGAGCGAATTTTATAGAGAGATGTATGCGTGTGATGATCTTAGTGAGGGATCCGGGGGTGACGCCGTGATTGGTACGCCAGACTCGGACCTCGATGACACTGAGGTCATCAGTATGAAAGAGATTGAATGTGCGATTAGAAGTTTGAAATGTGGTAAGGCTGCGGGACTAGACAGAGTTACTGCTAAAATGGTCAAGTATGGTGGGCCACGCGTCTGGGACAGCTTTCATCTGCTGTGCAATTTGTGCTGGCGAACGGGGGCTGTTCCGGATGATTGGCGATCCGCGGTCATTGTGCCTTTATATAAAGGTAAAGGTTCACATTATGACTGCGGGTGCTACCGGGCGATCAGCTTGACCAGTTTAGCAAGTAAAGTTTACTCAAAGGTTTTGACACGTAGGATGCAAGAAAAATCGGAAGATTTCTATGGGAGGACAATGCGGATTTAGACCTGGAAGAGGATGCACGGATCAAATATTTTCTCTCCGCACGATCACGGAAAAGCTTTTGGCTGCTAACGAGAAGATTTTCTGTGCTTTTGAGGACCTTGAGAAAGCATTTGGTAAGGTTGTAAGGAAGAAAATGTGGGAACTGTTGCCGGGGTATGGTGTGGATGGTCGATTGCTAAGGGCTGTGCAGTCACTTTACTGTGACTGTAAAGCCTGTGTGCGGGTAGGGCATGACCTGTCACCCATATTTAGCGTCCAAACGGGCGTAAAACAGGGTTGTGTCATGTCTTCCTGGCTATTCATACTGTATCTCGACAGCTGTTTACAGAAGCTGAAAGATAGCTGTTTGGGTGTGAAATTGGGTGACATAAAAGTAAATTGTCTGCTTTATGCTGATGATGCAGTGCTTATAGCACCATCAGAGGCAGAACTACAGGCATTAGTCACGTGTATGAAGGAAGAATGTGAAATTAATGGTCTCCGTTTGAATGCTAATAAAACTAAGGTTCTGGTATTTGAAAGGGACGAAGAAAGAACGAAGTGCGAAATTTGGGTAAATCAGGAATGTCTAGAACAGGTGAATGAAATTGTATACTTGGGGGAGTGCGTTTAGCCGGGATGGAAGATGTGATTTAGATGTGGACAGGCGTGTTGCTGCCGAGAACAAAGTCAATGGTGCCCTGACTGCGTTAATCAAAGGCAAGGCGTTGTGAAAAGTGCACGCCTTGCAATACATAACGCAGTGTTGGTACCGACTTTGTTATATGGCAGCGAAACCTGGGTATGCCAGAAGAAGCATAAAAGCAGGTTGAATGCAGTGGAGATGCGATCTCTTCGTAAAATGTGCGGCCTTACCATGGCCGACCGAAAGCGAAACGAAGAGATTCGCAATATGGCAGGTTTGAAAGATGACCTTGTCTCAAAATGGATAAGGGCGTGCTTCGATGGTTTGGGCACGTTGAGCGAATGAGTGAAGACCGAATGGTGAAGAAAATATATAGCGCGAAAGTTAATATTAAAAGGTGTCGAGGTAGACCGAGATTAACTTTCGAAGACCATGTGAGCAAATTGCTCGAAGAGAGGAGGTCAAGAGTACTCGGATACCTAGACGTGCATGTATGAAGAAGATGATGAATCTGAAAGAAGGAAAGAAGTATGTAGGGATCGTGACACTTGGCGATCTGTTCTCTGGCTACCCCGTCAGGGATTGTGCGTGAAGATATATAATAAAAAATTATTTTTTTTTCTTTGAAATAATTTACGCTTATAAAGTAAACGTGAGGAGAACATACTTGTGCATGTTGTGAATTGAATATTCACAAATATAAATAAGTTACTTTCAGTTTCACACAATTATTTATTTTTAGGTAAATTTTTCATGAATTTTCCTACTTACTAACTTTCTGATAATTATGAATAAAACCGAAAAACTAACATACAAACAGAAAAAAACAGGCAAACTGGTAGAGCCATACGGAAGATACCATATACGGGTAGATCTTTTATTTACATAGATTAAGTAATAATGCGCAATATCAACATTACACACGAAAAATTTTAATATATCTATTACATGTCTCTATTTTTTTTTTCGATTGAACGTATATTTTTGATCTCTTAATCCAAAGAAAGCAGCTAAAGGACTTGCAACAATTAAAGTACCATAAATAGACAAAATATGGATAAATGGTTTTCTAAATTGACAAGTTCGGAGATTGAACCCAGAACCTTGGATCTGGCGACAAGTTGCAAATCAGAGTTACGACAACCAAGGTTTTTAAATAGTTCATTAATAGTAGTTATTACATAATTGGCCATTTAGTAATACGAATTGAAAAAAAATATTGTATCAATTATTCCAGCAACTAACAAAAAATGAGCCCTCCTGTAGAGTCTGATATTCTGATCTCCAATATTGTATTATTTCACACAGTCCTTCAATGCATTGTGTTATGTAAAGTTTACGGCAGTAATATAAAAAAAAATAAAAAAAAATAGGGGGGGGGGGGAGTAATAAACCTGGTGATATATTTGACCTCAACAATGAACCGGTTTAAGGAAAAAAAACACAATAGTGTGATAAGTAGTATAGTATAAAGAGCAAGTAATGTGATAAAAAGTCATCAGTTTCTTCTTCATATTGCAATTATAAACACTTTAGCCATGTACTGCGTGACAATTTGTTATATATAATTGTTGGTTTTGATAATTCTCTTGTAGCTATTTACTAAATTAGAATAATCTCTTCCTTTCCTAGATTTTTATCGCCGCTGCCATCCTATCCTTGGCGGGGGCACAATATAATTCAGGCTACGGACATGGGTACGGCCATGCTCAGTCATCACAAAACATCGTTTTACATCAAACTCAAGGTCACAGCGCATACAGAGCTCCCGCTGTCGTTCTCCAGCACCAACCGGCGCATTGCACCGGAGGCTACAACACCCATCAGTATTACTACGTAAACCAATATATTTTTGTGCATTATTTATGAGACGTTGTTAGAATAAAATATAATAATAAGAGGTTTTCTGCAGGCTCCTCCGCACTATTCGTTCGAGTACTCCGTAGCGGACTCGCACACTGGAGACATCAAGTCGCAGCACGAGAGTCGCGAGGGTGACGCAGTGCGCGGCGCTTACAGCCTGCACGAGTCGGACGGCACTGTCAGGACTGTGGAGTACACTGCTGACGCACATAACGGGTAAATTATTGATATTTGCAGAGAATTCTTCACGTTTGAAGATAACTATCAACGTTTTGTATAACAAAAATACTCACTGCTGGTACACATATCGGGTTATGGTATCTCATAGTTTTCATTGATGTTTGCAGAGGTTCAGACAATTATTTCCTTTCAAT
Source organism: Sericinus montela (assembly GCA_029286605.1). Classification (NCBI taxonomy): domain Eukaryota; kingdom Metazoa; phylum Arthropoda; class Insecta; order Lepidoptera; family Papilionidae; genus Sericinus; species Sericinus montela. Next base: position 5,304,381 of record JAGSMR010000004.1, read on the forward strand.
CTACCTTTCACCGAATAAAGTTTTTGGGACAATGTGACAGGTGGTGTGTCTGTCGTCGTCTTAATGGTGCAGCCAACGATCTAAATCGTGCATAAGTTTTGAAAATACTCATTGGTACGAGCCTAGCACCTGGGGATCGACTCGGTTCTTTGACTCGAATTCCGATCATCCAACCACTCGGCTATCATGAATCTATTACTTTATTGCTTTACAATGTTAATAAACTCGCTACTTTTAATAGTAATTTTAACCGTTTCTCTTTCTTGCAAGATTGCAACTCAAAAATATTTTTTTTATTAAATTTCAGCAAAAATGTTCAATATTTTTCTTTCTACTTTTTTGTCTTTTTTGGTATTTCAAAAGTTTTTTTTTCAATATCCATGAATAACTAATTTAAATCAATTAAGGTGTAACTCGAATGTCCTATCTAGCATACACTTTCCAATTCCATACATTCTTTCAAAAGTATTCTTATTTCGCATTGTTGTATAAAATATCCTTAACAAATTCATCAACTACATAACATTAATACTCACATACTGACGGATAACTAGATTTTATCTTCACGCAATTTCTGGGGTAGGAACAGTCTACACTATATAGTATCATATTGATCATTCTAAAATGGATCATAATTCCGGTCTTGCATCCAGCATCCATCCTTCATCATTTAACATAATTTAATTGGATACAAATTATTTTGACTGACAGATATTGATCATATTACATAATAAAATATTACTTCTTTACCCCTTTGCTTACAGCTTCAATCCTGTTGTACATCGTCAGGGTCATGCCAACCAAGCCGTTTCCGTCCCACACCATCATTGATTATTTTTGAGAAGGAAGAATATAAATTATTACAATTAGGTTACGAAATCAATAAACTTTATTCAATACAATCATAATCTACCGTTTTTATTGACTTTAATTGTTTTTTTTCCTATGAATTAGATTTAAAAAACTTAATTACCACTCATCATTTTTAATTTATTTTAATAGGTGATACGTTTATGTACATATATCGGCATATTAAAGTCCAAGGGTGGGTAATACGCCTCTCTGGCATTAGTTTACTATAATCGCCACTTTTTGAAGGCGGCTAGGTGTTCACAGAAGCTGACACCTTGCACCTGTTGCACGTCATGGTGTTGCCGTCACGGTGTTGCCTGTCACAGATATGCTAAATTTTGGTCCGATATTTTTAAATAACTTACTTAATCTGTCAGAAGCCAATAATATTTTAAAAGCTTTAAGAAATAATAGGAATAGAAATAATAACAGTAAGACGGGATGTAAGTTAATAATAGTAAGATGTAATAAATTAGTGTAATCGAAATTTTATTCTTATTTTTGTAGTGATAAAGACTTCTCAGTATAAATGATACAGTTTTACTCTAAACTACTTTAACAATAGCGTCATCAGTTAACTTGGGTAAAAAAAAACTTTACTTGGGGAGAGATAAATACTGCCATAATGCTTGTTAAGAAATTTTGATTATTACAAAAATTTATCTCACAGATTACCACACCAGTCTACAAAAACTTGGTGTCTACCATAAGAATAATATTATTTATCCAACTGTTTTTTGAAATACTAATTCATATAATTTTTGTATATTGCATATTATTAACAAATCCGCTATAAACTATTACTAAAACAATCAGAAATAAGCGAAGGTAACAAGCGAGATATCAAAATCTTTATTTTTCGACATAGGTGCATAAATTTCACTTGTCAAACATCATTTTTTTTAAATCACGTAACGAGATTCTGCTGATAGAGATGAAATTAGTAAAAGAAAAAGTGCTTATCTTCTCTTTTCACATTACAAGGTATACAAGCATTACAAGCTTAAGAAAGCAAAGCAGTCTCACAGACGCTCAAAGCATATCCTAAAAGGTAATTTTTAAAGAGAAGAACAAATCCTTTTCTGAAGCATCTTGAAGGGAAGAAGGATGACCTGTTATACAAACCCGACGTAAGCAAAGGGTTTTAAGCGAAAATCACATACTCGTACGAGAGTCAAGTTAATACTAGCTAAATACCATTAAAACATGTGGAGCTTTACTTGTGTAAATATTGTGAAACTACACTGAGCATCCTTGTAATACGAGATAATTTACAATTTCATCAGTATTATATACTGAAGTCACGATAGCCGAGTGGTTGGGTCGTCGGAATTTCGAGTCAATAGACCCGAGTTCGATCCCCAGTTGGTAGGCTCGTACCAATGAGTTTTTCTAAAAAACTTATGTACGAATATCGTTGGCTTGGACATAAAGGCGGCGATGGGCACATCACGTTGTCCCGAAAAATATCTTCGGTGAAAGGTGGGTCGAAGGGACTTAATTGTCTAGACTCTCACCTCTGTCTACCCCTATTATTATTTATCAGTATTATAGTAAAATACACACACTCCATAACAATATAAAAAAATATCATGCATTTTTTCGGATTTTGTTCTCAAAGCGTATAAACTGACCCATAAACGATGTACTCAGGATCAAAGTATCATTTTACGATGTCCTCTAGATATTATAATTCAATTCAATAAATTCAATTCAATAATTCTTGAAATGCGAAAAATATAAGTAAACATTCCTGTGCGCCAAATCAAAACTGAATTACTTGTCTTGGAACAACAAACATCATCCAAATAATATTCTCAAAGGCCGGCAACGCATCTGCTATTCCTCCGGTTTTGCAGATGTTCATGGGCGACGGTAATCATTTACCATCACGTGTACCACTTGCTCGTTTGCCTCCCTTTTCTATTAAAAAAATCTATTTTTCGCTTTATGCAAACCACATAGCTCGCTGATATGATGAAATTTCCAAAAAAAGGGACAGAGAATTAGAGTTAATGAATTAAAAAGACGATGAAAAGAGTTATTAACTCTCTGTAATAGAGTAAAATAGATAAATGATAAAAGCAAAATAATCATATATCTATATATTCATTATCGTAAAATTTTTGTACTTAAAATCTCACTCAATGTAACCTTTTTGCGATGTTTTAACATTGCGTTGCTAGCGGATATTTTAAATTACAGTCTAACACGAAAATTAACGGGATAAATCAGATATGGCTAATCTATTAAAGAGTTACGACAGTTTCAATAGTGTTACTAACAAAAACGATATAAATACGTAACATTCGTGTATGAAACTATCAGTATACAAAGAAACTTATCCCGATTCGATTCAACAGATTACAAAAATTATTTCAATGGTACTTTTATCACGTTGCGAGATTTTTTTTAATAAACAAAATCCTTATTGTTTATGATTCAGTGTTATAGAAATTGATTTGGTATTTCAGATGCATATTTTTGTCCTGGCTGTTATGATGCTTGCACATGTTTATGGTTATGAACATGCATTTTCATCGAATCACATCTCGCGCCATGATGGTCATCATCACGTAGTACACCACGAACACGGCCACGACCATGATTATTATGTACGTATTATTTTTTTCATATTTCTTTTTTCTTTGGAGGCTATTAAAAGTCCACTGGTTGACCTTTGGTGAGCCTTTCTGAAAATTCATACAAAGAACGATCCTAAGCCACTGATACCTGCAATGTTTAGCCAATCATCATTCTATATAAAGGAGGATTGTTCTATTCAGTATTGGTACAAATTTCACTCAATAACATTTATGTCTTACCTTAATTTATAATTAAATATACATGAGTAGTTTGGATATATAGCCACTATTCTAGTTGACGAAATAAACGAAATTTTCGAAACGTTTAATTTCCTCTTTCCTTTTTTTCTTCTCTTTAGACTTGGATATTATTTTAATATTTACGTATGTAGTACGTAAGTTCTCATATCAAGCAAGTATTTTAAACTAATTTGTACTAGTTTATACTGAAGGTTTTGTTCAATATTACATTGATTCATAATTATCATTAAGATTTATCATTTATACTCAATGTTAAATATTATATAACATGTTTGTCATAAGACTCATCCAAAGTACGAGTTCGAATACAAAGTGGAGGACCACCACACGGGTGATAAGAAGTCGCAGCACGAGCACCGCGATGGTAACGTCGTGAAGGGAGGCTACTCGCTGCACGAGCCTGATGGTTCCGTCAGACACGTCGAGTACCACGCTGACGACCATAGCGGGTAATACTACTGTTATGTGTACTTATACACATATATACACTAATTTAACTGATTTATTTTAAACTATGAAACATATTCTTAAGAACTATTAGCTATTGCTTAATTCAATATTTTAAAAATGATTACCATTTATAAAATATTAAATTATGGTATATTTTCATTAATTAAATAAACTAAATCATATATTCTCCACAGTTTTCACGCCGATGTCAAACATAGCACGCATCATATAGTTCCTGAACATCACCATTATTAATGCAGCAGAGATCATCGTTTCAATTTTTCTGATTGCGTATTATTTGTTTTAATAAAAAAAATGGCTTTAACAATTTAATGACCTTTCATTATATTTTTCCTTGAACAATTTTTACTTAAATACAATAGATTAATGAAGCTGCAAAGTATAATCATAAAAAGATGAAATGTGATGATTTTTAACTTTCTAACCTTCTTAATTTTTCTACTTGGTGTTTACAAACGTTGCTGGTGGTGTGTTGCAAGCGTTTTCTTGAAAAAATTTAAATACATTTTTTTGCAATAGTTTTGTAAATTTGTGAACATGTGCGATGAAATAAAAGGTTGTAAAAGGACACTGCAGATGTAGCGGACAATGGTGCTACAGGAGAAGGAATAAGCGTGACTTGGCGAGCATGTCTCCTCCTGCAGTTTGCGCTATCGGTATTCGTAAAAATTGGTACAATTGTTTGAACTTCGATGCCCCAATGTAGGATGTCGATGTGTTTCCTGAATCTGCCACTAGCGAGCTTCCAATGTGGAGACATAGGTGTCACCGAGACTGTAAGCCGACAGTGAGGGTAGCTTGATGTTGAGCAGCCTGGCGATGCGGCGAGAGGCTGTGACCAAATCTACGGTGAATCGAGATGCATGGTCACAGTGCCGATGCCGCAGTATCAGCCTGAGGAGGAGGGCCCGCCGTTGATGAGTCCAGTGACTGAAAGGACTTGGAAGCACGTGTTGTGCCGAAAGTAGTCTGGTGCTGTGACTGCGATAATGAGGTTGTTGAAGAAGCTCGCCACGTTGTTCTTTAGTGGTTACCGGCGGTTGGTGGTGAAAGAGGACATCTACCGGTTTGCATAATCGCCACGGTTAACAAGCGGATTAGCGATCGCAGTACTATAAACTTCGCTTAGAGACTACTGCTTTTCACCAGTCAGCAGAATTTTTATATGAGAGAGAGACAGAGAGAGAGTACACTTTATTTCTCACCAAAAAATATGCTAGACAGTTTTTAACATAAATAAAAGTGAAGTACTTTCAGGAAACCTTTAGATGGACAGGACATAGCAGATAAGAAATCTGCTGTGTCTTAAAATGCATACATACTAAATTATAGTATTTTCAACCTTAAAGTTATAATAATAATAATATATTTTTCATGAATACGTATGTACATATATAAATATAAATATACATATACATACATACCTTAACTTACACTTACGTTTTATTAGGCACCAGATTTTAATTGTTTTTATCTTAGTTACCTCCTACGACACCAAAGTGAAGATAGGGGATATTCCAATGCCAACACCGCATGGTAAAATTGGAAGCTATTGCAAATATGCAAACAAAGGAAACGTGAGGGAAACATATTTTTGCAAGTTGTGAATTAAATATTGTTATATAAAAATCATCGTCATTACAATAACTTTCTGTTTTTCACAAATTTGTATTTTTAAATCAATATTTCACAATTTTCCTACGTACCTAATAATCACGAATAAAACTGAAAAACAAACAGCATGTTACTATTGACTTTTATGTATATAGATGAAGTAATAAAGCGCAATATCAACATTTACACTTACACTTCTGATCTCCAATTCCAAAGAAAGCATCTAAAGCAATTGCAGCAATTAAAGTACCACGAATAGAGGAAATATGGATAAGCGATTTTCTACATTGACCAGTTCGGGGGTAGAACCCGGAACCTCGGAAATGGCGAAAGTTGCAAACCGGTGTGTACCTCTCGACCACTTGGTCTTTAAATGGCCCGTTAATAGTAGGAATTAGTCCTTTAGTAATAATAATAAAAAAATAAAACATAATGTAATATATTGTATCATTTATTTATATATGATTATTATTATTTTAGCCATTAACAAAAATATCCCTTCAGTAAAGAACAATATCTTTTCTGTATCAATGTATAAAACTGGAGTGTCTTTATGTAATATTAAAATAACATTTTTTTTTACAATTTTTGTCTGTTTGTTCCAGCTAATCTTTGAAACGGCTGGACCGGTTTTATGAGGACTTTTACTGACAGATAGATAATGTAATAACATTATTTTATTTAAGAAAATAATTAGAGTTCCGCGTTAATTGTCAAACTGCTGGCAAAGCCGCGGGGGGCAGCTAGTCTGAAATATCTTGTATAATTTCACACGCTCCTTCAATACATCGTGTTACATAAAGTTTACGGTAGTAACAAACCTGGTGATATACTTAACCTCAACAATGAACCGGTTTAAGTAAAAATTGTTCAGAATTACATAGTATGATAAGTATAAAAGGGCTAGTAATGTGATAAAAATTATCAGTTTCTTCTTGATATTACAATTAGTAACACCTTAGCCATGTACTGCAAGGTAAAATGAGCATTATTTATAAATAATGTCATTCTCCTTGAGCATTTACAAAATTAAAATTGAATACGCTTTATCCTACTTCAGATTTTTATCGCCGCTGCCATCCTATCCTTGGCGGTCGCACAATATAATTCAGGCTACGGACATGGGTACGGCCATGCACAGTCATCACAAAACATCGTTTTACATCAAACTCAAGGTCACAGTGCATACAGAGCTCCCGCTGTCGTTCTCCAGCACCAACCGGCACATTACACAGGAGGCTACAACACACATGAGGATTATTACGTAAGCCAATATATTTTAGTGCATTATTTATGAGACGTAGTTAGAATAAAGTATATTAATAAGAGGTTTTCTGCAGGCGCCCCCTCACTATTCGTTCGAGTACTCCGTAGCGGACTCGCACACTGGCGACATCAAGTCACAGCACGAGAGTCGCGAGGGCGACGCAGTGCGCGGCGCTTACAGCCTGCACGAGTCGGACGGCACTGTCAGGACTGTGGAGTACACTGCTGACGCACATAACGGGTAAATTATTGAAGTTGGCAGAGGATCCTTCACGTTTGAATATAACTATCAACCAATTCATGAAAATAGTTAAATTGGAATACATACATGCATAAAGGCCTATTAAAGTCCAATGGTCCGCTCCCATAGAGAGGTTTTGCCATAATCGCCATGCTTGGCAAGCGGATTGACGATCGCACCTCAGACGCTGCTGCCCATCTTCGATCTGATTATTTATACCTGATATTTTTATAAGTCGTTATCGCGCTATATATCGGTTGCCATAATGACTTTTTGGGCTGTTTCCCTTAGTCGTCTCTTACGACACCCACGGGTAGAAGGGGGGTGGCAATATTCTTACACACTTACCACACGGTAAATCGAAGACATTTTTTGGCACAACATGACAGGTGGTAAGTCTCTCGCCGTCTTGCCATGTCCGTATCCGCCAACGATATAAATCGTATATAAGTTTTGAAAAAACTTATTGGTAAGAGCCTACCACCTGCTGATCGAAATAGGATCTTTTGACGCAAATTCCGATCACCCAACCACTCGGCTATCGTGACTTTATTGCTTTACAATATCAAGAGAGCCGAGTTTGATCACCAGATAGCAGACTCGTTCCAACGGGTTTTTTTTAAAAAACTTATGTACATTTGATATTTGGCTAGCCCTGTATAGGGAATGGCATGAAGATATTTAATTTTATTTCTTTTTTTTATTTAATTCAAACTTTATAGAAATAACTAAATTAATTTAATAAGGATGTAATATAAATGTCCGATTTAGTTTCAACTTTTCTGTTCAAGACCCACTCATTGCATCTATTGAATAAAGTACTGGAAGTAAATCATCGGTCACATTATATTTCATACTGGCTGGCGACTGACATAATGGCGGATAACAAGATTTTATTTATATGTTACGCAATTTATATTTTATGGGGTAGGAAGAGGTCAAGACTATAAAGTATGTTATTGATCATTCTAAGATGGATAATTAATTCACGATCTTGCTTCCAGCATCCAATCTTCAACATTAAACATAACATAATTGGATACACATTACTTGGACTGGCATATATTGATCACATTATATACTAACAGATGATTTCTATATCGCTTTGCTTACAGATTCAATGCTGTTGTACATCGTCAGGGTCACGCCACCCATGCCGTTCCCGTCGCACACCATCACTGATTTTTTGCGAAGGAAGAATATAAACTATTACAATTAGGTTACGAAATAAATTAACTTAAATCATTATCTACCGATTTTTATTTCCTTAAATTGTTTACATACCAATAAAAAAATATCTTCACATCATTCCCAATACAGGGGTAGAGAAAGGCTATAAATAAAAATAAATAAATAAATATCTTCACGCAATTCCCAATACAGGGGTAGATAGAGGTCTAGTCTAGACAAATAAGTCCCTCAACCCACCTTCCACCGAAGATATTTTCGGGACAACATGACAGGAGGCGAGCCCGTCGCCGTCTTTATGTGCATGCCAACGATGAAATTCGTACGTAAGTTTTTGAAAAACTCATTGGTACTGCCACCTGGGGATCGAACTCGGGTCTCTCGACTCGAAATTCCGACCACCCAACAACTCGGCCATCGTGACTTCCGGCATCAGACACTAGAATATGGTTTTTTAAGGCAATTCCTTTAATCGCAATACCTTTAAAAAAAACTTATGTACGATTTAATCGTACATAAGTTTTTGAAAAACTCATTGGTACGAGCCTGCCAACCGCGGATCGAACTCGGGTCTCTCGACTCGTATATCCGACCACCCAACCACTCGGCTATCGTGACTTTTTCGACCAACCTTCCACCGAATATATTTTTGGGGTAACATGACATGTGTGAGTTCGTTCCACTATAATTATTGGTCAATAATAAGTTTTATATCAATAATTATTTTTAATCCATTCCAACGGCTGACGAAGTTAGGAACGGCTGACGAGTATATACATATTGGCCTATTGAAGTTCACGGCGGGTCATACGCCTCTCTCGTATTAGTTTACTATAATTGCCACATTTTGCAAGCGGATTGGTGTTTGCAGTACCAGACACCTTACACCTTAAATGGTGTTGCCTGTCGCAGATGTACTTAATTTTAGTCATATTTTTGCAATGACTTAATCTGTCACAAGGCAATGGTGTTTAATAGCTTTTTCGGCTCATAAAATACCCACGGGAGGTAAAAATAGTAAGACGGGAAGAAAGTTAATAATTGTAAGATGACTTTTAGGACAACGTGACAGGTTTTTTTTAGAAAACTAAAAACGAGAACTGCGTGTACGTTTAGGGATACTTTGTACCCAGGAGCATGAAGTTAAAATAATTTATTGTTTTTTTTATCATAATTTCAATACTGCTTAATATTTAAAGAGGTTATTTGTATTTTTCTTTGAGGTAACGTCACATGTTCTTTTATCTCGTAGGATAACGGTGAGGATACGATAATACTCGAAGACACAACGGGAAAACCTAGCAGTGGGTCAACTCGGATGTTTTGATTGTCCTGTTGATGATGATAATGAGTGAGAGTGATATGATACGAAAACCGCATTAGTAAGTCGGTGAAAACCATTAAACGCTCAGTTCCTAAGTCCAATCTGACACCTAAGAACCGGAAAGTGCTAACCATTAAAGAGTATACTAGCTTCTGTAAACAGCTCAATATCCTTAAAGGATGTCCCCCAGATACAAATAACTGTAAGTGTCAAAAAAGGAGAAGCAATCATTCGCAGAATACTATTTTAAATATAAATTAACCTTTTATTCCTTGCCAAAGCCAAATCAAAACTTAAATTACCTGTTTTGGAACAACAAGCACCATCCAAATAATAATATTTTATTTTTCAATTTATGAGAACCCCACAACTGGCAATAATCATATGTTTTAATCAGATTATGTATGTATATTTATTATTATAATATTTTGGTATCTGAAACCTTATTCAATGTGACTGCCTTACGCTGTTTTCATATTGCGTTGCTAGCGGATATTTTAAATTACGGTCTAACACGAAAATTAAGAGAATAAATCAGATATGGCTAATCTATTAAAGAGTTACGACAGTTTGAATAGTGTTACTAACAAAAACGATATAAATAGCTAACATTCGTGTACGAAATTATCAGTATACAAAGAAAATTATCCCGGCTCGATTGGACACATAACGAAAATTATTTCAAAGGTGCTTTTATCACGTTGCGAGATTTTTTGTTAATAAATAAATGCTTATGATTCTGTGTTATTGAAATTGAATTGGTATTTCAGATGCATATTTTTGTCTTGGTCGTTATGATGCTCGCACATGTTTATGGTTATGAACATGCATTTTCATCGAATCACATCTCCACGTAGTGCACCACGAACACGGCCACGATCATGATTATTATGTATGTATTATTTATTATTTCTTTCTTTTTTCTTTACCTGATGTTAAAAGTCCACTAGCGAACACAGGCCTTACTCATAATTGATACCCGCAATGTTCATATGTTTGAATATTGAGTTGAACTATTGGAGAATAAAGTTATTGGATATCTACTATGATAATATTAGATATATCTATATCTAATATTATATATTGAAAATAAATATAAACTATATATAAACTAAAATAAAACGATTTTCGGATTTTCCAACCAAAGATTTCCAACGAAGCATCCGAAACGTCGGGAAATAAAAAATTTGTAAAAACTAATTAAAACGCGATAGAATCCGATAATCGTTTTATTTTAAATGTGTAGTATTCGTGTAAATACAAGAAATCATTATATATATAAACTAAATTTTCGAAATTTTAATTTCTATTCAAATCATTTTTTTTTCTCTCTCTGTAGGCCTGGACATTATTTTATATTCATGTATTTAGTATGTAACTTGTCATAGCTAGCAAGTATTTTAAACTAATTTGAACTACTTTGTACTGAAGGTTTTGTTCAATATTACATTGATTCATTATTGTCATTAAGATTTATCATTTAGACTCAATGTTAAATAACATGTTTTTCATAAGACTCATCTAAAGTACGAGTTCGAATACAAAGTGGAGGACCACCACACGGGTGACATGAAGTCGCAGCACGAGCATCGCGACGGTGACGTCGTGAAGGGAGGCTACTCGCTGCACGAGCCTGATGGTTCCGTCAGACACGTCGAATACCACGCTGACGACCATAGCGGGTAATACTTCTATTATATGTACTTATAAACGTATATTTATATACATGTACTGTTTTGAATGATTTCTTTTAAACTTTGAAACACATTCTTAAGAACTATTAGAAATTACATAATTCAATATTTTAAAAATAATTACCTCTTATAAAATATTAAACTATGGAATATTTCAATCAATTTAATAAACGAAATCATGTATTTTCCACAGTTTTCACGCCGATGTCAAACATAGCACGCATCATATAGTTCCTGACCATCACCATTATTAATGCAGCATAGATCATCGTTTCAATTTTTATAATTGTCTGTAATTTATTTAATAAAAAGAAATGGCTTTAACAATTTTATGACTTTATTATTTTATCCTTTGAACGATTTGTACTTAAACACTTATGAAACTGCTAAGTAAAGTCATGAAAAGTTATTATGATTTTCTAAGTTCTATTTAAGCTTCTTAAGTTTTTATTTGGCCTTTACAAATGTTGTTGAGCTAGCAAGCGTTTTCTTGAAAACAAACACATTGTGCCATCGTTTTGTAAACTTGTGAATATGTACGATTAAATAATTAAATAATATAATTGTAGCAGACGAAATTTGACACACTTAAAAAAAAAATATTATGATAGACTGGTCGAGTTTCCATAAGTTACCTTATGGGTCGGACTGAAAATCAGTGTCGGTTTATCCTGGCTACAACTGAGTTTGATCCATTTCGTGATCGTATGCTGCAGCACATATTGTCATATTTGTTATTGTTGTTATATAATTTATTATAAGGTTTCTTTAATATACGCTTATTAATACTGCGTTATTTTATTTCATATTGTATATTATTTATTTTATAGTGCAGTATTTATTGCACGAATAAACGAATTTCTTCCATTCAAAAAAAAGAAAATAAAGGATTGTAAAAGTCCTCTGCAGGAAACAAACCTCTACTGGTTTGTGTAATTGCCACGCTTAACAAGTGGATTGACGATGAAACTACGCATAGACGCTGCTGCTTGTCACCGGTCTGCTAAATTTTGATATGAGAGAGACACAGAGAGAGAGGGAGAGAGTACACTTTATTGCACGCCAAAAAATATGACAGTTTAGAAAAAAATATAAGTAAACTACATGTAATGCTAGCGTGATGGGCAGACTTGACGCTCCAACCGATTTCTTTATGACAACCGTTGCATACAACGGTTGTCATAAAGAAATATTATTAAGAATAATAAAGAAATATTATTATCCGCTATATCCTGACCATAGTCAGGATATAGCGGATAAAAAATCTGGAGTGGGAAAAAATTGCATACATACATATACTTATATGAACTTATATATATTCATACGTACACACACGCAATGGCATTCTTCGGGGTAGTTATCCGACATCTTTTGGTAGATAGTACATTCTTATTTTTTTCCAGCGATGGAGCGAATTTTATAGAGAGATGTATGCGTGTGATGATCTTAGTGAGGGATCCGGGGGTGACGCCGTGATTGGTACGCCAGACTCGGACCTCGATGACACTGAGGTCATCAGTATGAAAGAGATTGAATGTGCGATTAGAAGTTTGAAATGTGGTAAGGCTGGGTGGACCAGACAGAGTTACTGCTAAAATGGTCAAGTATGGTGGGCCACGCGTCTGGGACAGCTTTCATCTGCTGTGCAATTTGTGCTGGCGAAAGGGGCTGTTCCGGATGATTGGCGATCCGCGGTCATTGTGCCTTTATATAAAGGTAAAGGTTCACATTATGACTGCGGGTGCTATCGGGCGATCAGCTTGACCAGTTTAGCAAGTAAAGTTTACTCGAAGGTTTTGACACGTAGGATGCAAGAGAAATCGGAAAGATTTCTATGGGAGGCACAATGCGGATTTAGACCTGGAAGAGGATGCACGGATCAAATGTTTTCTCTCCGCATGATCACGGAGAAGCTTCTGGCTGCTAACCAGAAGATTTTCTGTGCTTTTGTGGATCTTGAGAAAGCATTTGATAAGGTTGTAAGGAAGAAAATGGGAACTGTTGCCGGGGTATGGTGTGGATGGTCGACTGCTAAGGGCTGTGCAGTCACTTTACTGTGACTGTAAAGCCTGTGTGCGGGTAGGGCATGACCTGTCACCCATGTTTAGCGTCCAAACGGGCGTAAAACAGGGTTGTGTCATGTCTTCCTGGCTATTCATACTGTATCTCGACAGCTGTTTACAGAAGCTGAAAGATAGCTGTTTGGGTGTGAAATTGGGTGACATAAAAGTAAATTGTCTGCTTTATGCTGATGATGCAGTGCTTATAGCACCATCAGAGGCAGAACTGCAGGCATTAGTCACGTGTATGAAGGAAGAATGTGAAATTAATGGTCTCCGTTTGAATGCTAATAAAACTAAGGTTCTGGTATTTGAAAGGGACGAAGAAAGAACGAAGTGCGAAATTTGGGTAAATCAGGAATGTCTAGAACAGGTGAATGAAATTGTATACTTGGGGAGTGCGTTTAGCCGGGATGGAAGATGTGATTTAGATGTGGATATGCAGTTGCCGAGAACAAAGTCAATGGTGCCCTGACTGCGTTAATCAAAAGGTGCGTTGTGAAAAGTGCACGCCTTGCAATACATAACGCAGTGTTGGTACCGACTTTGTTATATGGCAGCGAAACCTGGGTATGCCAGAAGAAGCATAAAAGCAGGTTGAATGCAGTGGAGATGCGATCTCTTCGTAAAATGTGCGGCCTTACCATGGCCGACCGAAAGCGAAACGAAGAGATTCGCAATATGGCAGGTTTGAAAGATGACCTTGTCTCAAAAATGGATAAGGGCGTGCTTCGATGGTTTGGGCACGTTGAGCGAATGAGTGAAGACCGAATGGTGAAGAAAATATATAGCGAAAGTTAATATTAAAGGTGTCGAGGTAGACTGAGATTAACTTTCGAAGACCATGTGAGCAAATTGCTCGAAGAGAGGAGGGTCAAGAGTACTCGGATACCTAGACGTGCATGTATGAAGAAGATGATGAATCTGAAAGAAGCGAAAGAAGTATGTAGGGATCGTGACACTTGGCGATCTGTTCTCTCTGGCTACCCCGTCAGGGATTGTGCGTGAAGATATATAATAAAAAAAATTATTTTTTTCCTTAGCCACCTCACGCTTATGAAGTAAACGTGAGGAGAACATACTTGTGCATGTTGTGAATTAAATATTCACAAATATAAATAAGTTACTTTCAGTTTTTCACAATTATTTATTTTTAGGTAAATTTTTCACGAATTTTCCTACTTACTAACTTTCTGATAATTATGAAATAAAACCGAAAAACTAACAAACAAACAGAAAAAAACAGGCAAACTGGTAGAGCCATACGGAAGATACCATATACGGGTAGATCTTTTATTTACATAGATTAAGTAATAATGCGCAATATCAACATCACACACGAAAAATTTTAATATATCTATTACATGTCTATATTTTTTTTTCGATTGAACGTATATTTTTGATCTCTTAATCCAAAGAAAGCAGCTAAAGGGCTTGCAACAATTAAAGTACCATAAATAGACAAAATATGGATAAATGGTTTTCTAAATTGACAAGTTCGGAGATTGAACCCAGAACCTTGGATCTGGCGACAAGTTGCAAATCAGAGTTACGACAACCGAGGTTTTTAAATAGTCCATTAATAGTAGTTATTACATAATTGGCCATTTAGTAATATGAATTGAAAAAAAATATTGTATCAATTATTCCAGCAACCAACAAAAAATGAGCCCTCCGGTAGAGTCTGATATTCTGATCTCCAATATTATATTATTTCACACAGTCCTTCAATACATTGTGTTATGTAAAGTTTACGGTAGTAATATAAAAAAAATGAAAAAAATATGGGGGGAGGGAGTAATAAACCTGGTGATATATTTGACCTCAACAATGAACCGGTTTAAGAAAAAAATTCACAATAGTGTGATAAGTATAAAGAGCAAGTAATGTGATAAAAAGTCATCAGTTTCTTCTTCATATTGCAATTATAAACACTTTAGCCATGTACTGCAAGGTAATACGTGACAATTTTTTATATATAACTGTTGGTATAACTGTTAATATATAACTCTTGTAGCTATTTACTAAATTAGAATAATCTCTTCCTTTCCTAGATTTTTATCGCCGCTGCCATCCTATCCTTGGCGGGGGCACAATATAATTCAGGCTACGGACATGGGTACGGCCATGCTCAGTCATCACAAAACATCGTTTTACATCAAACTCAAGGTCACAGCGCATACAGAGCTCCCGCTGTCGTTCTCCAGCACCAACCGTTCCATTGAACCGGAGGCTACAACACCCATCAGTATTACTACGTAAGTCAATATATTTTTGTGCATTATTTATGAGACGTAGTTGGAATAAAATATAATAATAAGAGGTTTTCTGCAGGCGCCTCCTCACTATTCGTTCGAGTAGCGAGTAGCGGACTCGCACACTGTTGACATCAAGACGCAGCACGAGAGTCGCGAGGGTGACGCAGTGCGCGGCGCTTACAGCCTGCACAAGTCGGACGGCACTGTCAGGAATTCTTTACGTTTGAAGATAACCATCAACGTTTTGTATAACAAAAATACTCACTGCTGGTACACATAACGGTTTATGGTATCTCATAGTTTTCATTGATGTTTGCAGAGGTTCAAACAATTATTTTCAATCTACCTTTCACCGAATAAATTTTTAGGACAAAGTGACAGGTGGTGTGTCTGTCATCGTCTTTATGGTGCAGCCAACGATCTAAATCGTGCATAAGTTTTGAAAATACTCATTGGTACGAGCCTAGCACCTGGGGATCGACTCGGTTCTTTGACTCGAATTCCGATCATCCAACCACTCGGCTATCATGACTCTATTGCTTTATTGCTTTACAATGTTAATAAACTCGCTTCTTTGAATAGTAATTTTAACCGTTTCTCTTTCTTGCAAGATTGCAACTCAAAAATATTTTTTTTACTAAATTTCAGCAAAAATGTTCAATATTTTTCTTTCTACTTTTTTGTCTTTTTTGGTATTTCAAAAGTTTTTTTTTCAATATCCATGAACAACTAATTTAAATCAATTAAGGTGTAACTCGAATGTCCTATCTAGCATAAACTTTCCAATTCCATACATTCTTTCAAAAGTATTCTTATTTCGCATTGTTGTATAAAATATCCTTAACAAATTCATCAACTACATAACATTAATACTCACATACTGACGGATAACTAGATTTTATCTTCACGCAATTTCTGGGGTAGGAACAGTCTACACTATATAGTATCATATTGATCATTCTAAAATGGATCATAATTCCGGTCTTGCATCCAGCATCCATCCTTCATCATTTAACATAATTTAATTGGATACAAATTATTTTGACTGACAGATATTGATCATATTACATAATAAAATATTACTTCTTTACCTTTGCTTACAGCTTCAATCCTGTTGTACATCGTCAGGGTCATGCCAACCAAGCCGTTTCCGTCCCACACCATCATTGATTATTTTGAGAAGGAAGAATATAAATTATTACAATTAGGTTACGAAATCAATAAACTTTATTCAATACAATCATAATCTACCGTTTTCATTGACTTTAATTGTTTTTTTCCTATGAATTAGATTTAAAACTTAATTACCACTCATCATTTTTAATTTATTTTAATAGGTGATACGTTTATGTACATATATCGGCATATTAAAGTCCACGGTGGGTAATACGCCTCTGGCATTAGTTTACTATAATCGCCACTTTTGGAAGCGGCTAGGTGTTTACAGAAGCTATTGACCTTGCACCTGTTGCACGTCATGGTGTTGCTGTCACGGTGTTGCCTGTCACAGATATGCTAAATTTTGGTCCGATATTTTAAATAACTTACTTAATCTGTCAGAAGCCAATAATATTTTAAAAGCTTTAAGAAATAATAGGAATAGAAATAATAACAGTAAGACGGGATGTAAGTTAATAATAGTAAGATGTAATAAATTAGTGTAATCGAAATTTTATTCTTATTTTTAGTGATAAAGACTTCTCAGTATAAATGATACAGTTTTACTCTAAACTACTTTAACAATAGCGTCATCAGTTAACTTGGGTAAAAAAAAAACTTTACTTGGGGAGACATAAATACTGCCATAATGATTGTTAAGAAATTTTGATTATTACAAAATTTATCTCACAGTCTACAAAAAACTTGGTGTTCTTGTTCGTGGTGAACTTGTTTGTTCTAACATAAGAATAATATTATTTATCCAACTGTTTTGAAATACTAATTCATATAATTTTTTGTATATTGCATATTATTAACAAATCCGCTATAAACTATTACTAAAACAATCAGAAATAAGCGAAGGTAACAAGCGAGATATCAAAATCTTTATTTTTCGACATAGGTGCATAAATTTCACTTGTCAAACATCATTATTTTTAAATCACGTAACGAGATTCCGCTGACAGAGATGAAATTAGTAAAAGAAAAAGTGCTTATCTTCTTTTCACATTACAAGCTATACAAGCATTACAAGCTTAAGAAAGCAAAGCAGTCTCACAGACGCTCAAAACTTATCCTAAAAGGTAATTTTAAAGAGAAGAACAAATCCTTTTCTCAAGCATCTTGAAGGGAAGAAGGATGACCTGTTATACAAACCCGACGTAAGCAAAGGGTTTTAAGTGAAACACATACTCAATGAGAGTCAAGTTAATACTAGCTAAATACCATTAAAACATGTGGAGCTTACTTGTGTAAATATTGTGAAACTACACTGAGCATCCTTGTAATACGAGATAATTTACAATTTCATCAGTATTATAGTAATATTTACACACTCCATAACAATATAAAAATTACATGCATTTTTCGGATTTTGTTCTCAAAGCGTATAAACTGACCCATAAACGATGTAATTTTTGATCAAAGTATCATTTTTACGATGTCCTCTAGATATTATAATTCAATTCACTAAATTCAATTCAATAATTCTCGAAATGCGAATAAAATATAAGTAAACATTCCTGTGCGCCAAATCAAAACTTAAATTACCTGTTTTGGAACAACAAGCACCATCCAAATAATAATATTTTATTTTTCAATTTATGAGATCCACACAACTGGCAATAATCATATGTTTTAATCAGATTATGTATGTATTATTTATTATTATAATATTTTGGTATCTGAAACCTTATTCAATGTTACATTCTTACGCTGTTTTCATATTGCGTTGCTAGCGGATATCTTAAATTACGGTCTAACACGAAAATTAAGAGAATAAATCAGATATGGCTAATCTATTAAAGAGTTACGACAGTTTGAATAGTGTTACTAACAAAACGATATAAATAGCTAACATTCGTGTACGAAATTATCAGTATACAAAGAAAATTATCCCGGCTCGATTGGACACATAACGAAAATTATTTCAAAGGTGCTTTTATCACGTTGCGAGATTTTTTGTTAATAAATAAATGCTTATGATTCTGTGTTATTGAAATTGAATTGGTATTTCAGATGCATATTTTTGTCTTGGTCGTTATGATGCTCGCACATGTTTATGGTTATGAACATGCATTTTCATCGAATCACATCTCCACGTAGTGCACCACGAACACGGCCACGATCATGATTATTATGTATGTATTATTTATTATTTCTTTCTTTTTTCTTTACCTGATGTTAAAAGTCCACTAGCGAACACAGGCCTTACTCATAATTGATACCCGCAATGTTCATATGTTTGAATATTGAGTTGAACTATTGGAGAATAAAGTTATTGGATATCTACTATGATAATATTAGATATATCTATATCTAATATTATATATTGAAAATAAATATAAACTATATATAAACTAAAATAAAACGATTTTCGGATTTTCCAACCAAAGATTTCCAACGAAGCATCCGAAACGTCGGGAAATAAAAAAAGTTTGTAAAAACTAATTAAAAACGCGATAGAATCCGATAATCGTTTTATTTTAAATGTGTAGTATTCGTGTAAATACAAGAAATCATTATATATATAAACTAAATTTTCGAAATTTTAATTTCTATTCAAATCATTTTTTTCTCTCTCTGTAGGCCTGGACATTATTTTATATTCATGTATTTAGTATGTAACTTGTCATAGCTAGCAAGTATTTTAAACTAATTTGAACTACTTTGTACTGAAGGTTTTGTTCAATATTACATTGATTCATTATTGTCATTAAGATTTATCATTTAGACTCAATGTTAAATAACATGTTTTTCATAAGACTCATCTAAAGTACGAGTTCGAATACAAAGTGGAGGACCACCACACGGGTGACATGAAGTCGCAGCACGAGCATCGCGACGGTGACGTCGTGAAGGGAGGCTACTCGCTGCACGAGCCTGATGGTTCCGTCAGACACGTCGAATACCACGCTGACGACCATAGCGGGTAATACTTCTATTATATGTACTTATAAACGTATATTTATATACATGTACTGTTTGAATGATTTCTTTTAAACTTTGAAACACATTCTTAAGAACTATTAGCAATTGCATAATTCAATATTTTAAAAATAATTACCTCTTATAAAATATTAAACTATGGAATATTTCAATCAATTTAATAAACGAAATCATGTATTTTCCACAGTTTTCACGCCGATGTCAAACATAGCACGCATCATATAGTTCCTGACCATCACCATTATTAATGCAGCATAGATCATCGTTTCAATTTTTATAATTGTCTGTAATTTATTTAATAAAAAGAAATGGCTTTAACAATTTTATGACTTTTATTATTTTATCCTTTGAACGATTTGTACTTAAACACTTATGAAACTGCTAAGTAAAATCATGAAAAGTTATTATGATTTTCTAAGTTCCTTTTAAGCTTCTTTACTTTTTTATTTGGCCTTTACAAATGTTGTTGAGCTAGCAAGCGTTTTCTTGAAAACAATTAAACACATTGTGCCATCGTTTTGTAAACTTATGAATATGTACGATTAAATAATTAATAACATAATTGTAGCAGACGGAATTTGACACACTTAAAAAATATTATGATAGGCTGGCCGAGTTTCCATAAGTTACCTTATGGGTCGGACTGAAAATCAGTGTCGGGTTATCCTGGCTACAACTGAGTTCGATCCATTTCGTGGTCGTATGCTGCAGCACATATTGTCATATTTGTTATTGTTGTTATATAATTTATTATAAGGTTTCTTTAATATACGCTTATTAATACTGCGTTATTTTATTTCATATTGTATATTATTTATTTTATAGTGCAGTATTTATTGCACGAATAAACGAATTTCTTCCATTCAAAAAAAAGAAAATAAAGGATTGTAAAAGTCCTCTGCAGGAAACAAACCTCTACTGGTTTGTGTAATTGCCACGCTTAACAAGTGGATTGACGATGAAACTACGCATAGACGCTGCTGCTTGTCACCGGTCTGCTAAATTTTGATATGAGAGAGACACAGAGAGAGTACACTTTATTGCACGCCAAAAAATATGACAGTTTAGAAAAAAATATAAGTAAACTACATGTAATGCTAGCGTGATGGGCAGACTTGACGCTCCAACCGATTTCTTTATGACAACCGTTGCATACAACGGTTGTCATAAAGAAATATTATTAAGAATAATAAAGAAATATTATTATCCGCTATATCCTGACCATAGTCAGGATATAGCGGATCGCATCTGGAGTGGGAAAAATTGCATACATACATATACTTATATGAACTTATATATATTCATACGTACACACACGCAATGGCATTCTTCGGGGTAGTTATCCGACATCTTTTGGTAGATAGTACATTCTTATTTTTTTTCCAGCGATGGAGCGAATTTTATAGAGAGATGTATGCGTGTGATGATCTTAGTGAGGGATCCGGGGGGTGACGCCGTGATTGGTACGCCAGACTCGGACCTCGATGACACTGAGGTCATCAGTATGAAAGAGATTGAATGTGCGATTAGAAGTTTGAAATGTGGTAAGGCTGCGGGACTAGACAGAGTTACTGCTAAAATGGTCAAGTATGGTGGGCCACGCGTCTGGGACAGCTTTCATCTGCTGTGCAATTTGTGCTGGCGAACGGGGGCTGTTCCGGATGATTGGCGATCCGCGGTCATTGTGCCTTTATATAAAGGTAAAGGTTCACATTATGACTGCGGGTGCTATCGGGCGATCAGCTTGACCAGTTTAGCAAGTAAAGTTTACTCGAAGGTTTTGACACGTAGGATGCAAGAGAAATCGGAAAGATTTCTATGGGAGGCACAATGCGGATTTAGACCTGGAAGAGGATGCACGGATCAAATGTTTTCTCTCCGCATGATCACGGAGAAGCTTCTGGCTGCTAACCAGAAGATTTTCTGTGCTTTTGTGGATCTTGAGAAAGCATTTGATAAGGTTGTAAGGAAGAAAATGTGGGAACTGTTGCCGGGGTATGGTGTGGATGGTCGATTGCTAAGGGCTGTGCAGTCACTTTACTGTGACTGTAAAGCCTGTGTGCGGGTAGGGCATGACCTGTCACCCATGTTTAGCGTCCAAACGGGCGTAAAACAGGGTTGTGTCATGTCTTCCTGGCTATTCATACTGTATCTCGACAGCTGTTTACAGAAGCTGAAAGATAGCTGTTTGGGTGTGAAATTGGGTGACATAAAAGTAAATTGTCTGCTTTATGCTGATGATGCAGTGCTTATAGCACCATCAGAGGCAGAACTGCAGGCATTAGTCACGTGTATGAAGGAAGAATGTGAAATTAATGGTCTCCGTTTGAATGCTAATAAAACTAAGGTTCTGGTATTTGAAAGGGACGAAGAAAGAACGAAGTGCGAAATTTGGGTAAATCAGGAATGTCTAGAACAGGTGAATGAAATTGTATACTTGGGGAGTGCGTTTAGCCGGGATGGAAGATGTGATTTAGATGTGGACAGGCGTGTCGCTGCCGAGAACAAAGTCAATGGTGCCCTGACTGCGTTAATCAAAGGCAAGGCGTTGTGAAAAGTGCACGCCTTGCAATACATAACGCAGTGTTGGTACCGACTTTGTTATATGGCAGCGAAACCTGGGTATGCCAGAAGAAGCATAAAAGCAGGTTGAATGCAGTGGAGATGCGATCTCTTCGTAAAATGTGCGGCCTTACCATGGCCGACCGAAAGCGAAACGAAGAGATTCGCAATATGGCAGGTTTGAAAGATGACCTTGTCTCAAAAATGGATAAGGGCGTGCTTCGATGGTTTGGGCACGTTGAGCGAATGAGTGAAGACCGAATGGTGAAGAAAATATATAGCGCGAAAGTTAATATTAAAAGGTGTCGAGGTAGACCGAGATTAACTTTCGAAGACCATGTGAGCAAATTGCTCGAAGAGAGGAGGGTCAAGAGTACTCGGATACCTAGACGTGCATGTATGAAGAAGATGATGAATCTGAAAGAAGCGAAAGAAGTATGTAGGGATCGTGACACTTGGCGATCTGTTCTCTCTGGCTACCCCGTCAGGGATTGTGCGTGAAGATATATAATAAAAAAAATTATTTTTTTCCTTAGCCACCTCACGCTTATGAAGTAAACGTGAGGAGAACATACTTGTGCATGTTGTGAATTAAATATTCACAAATATAAATAAGTTACTTTCAGTTTTTCACAATTATTTATTTTTAGGTAAATTTTTCACGAATTTTCCTACTTACTAACTTTCTGATAATTATGAAATAAAACCGAAAAACTAACAAACAAACAGAAAAAAACAGGCAAACTGGTAGAGCCATACGGAAGATACCATATACGGGTAGATCTTTTATTTACATAGATTAAGTAATAATGCGCAATATCAACATCACACACGAAAAATTTTAATATATCTATTACATGTCTCTATTTTTTTTTCGATTGAACGTATATTTTTGATCTCTTAATCCAAAGAAAGCAGCTAAAGGGCTTGCAACAATTAAAGTACCATAAATAGACAAAATATGGATAAATGGTTTTCTAAATTGACAAGTTCGGAGATTGAACCCAGAACCTTGGATCTGGCGACAAGTTGCAAATCAGAGTTACGACAACCGAGGTTTTTAAATAGTCCATTAATAGTAGTTATTACATAATTGGCCATTTAGTAATATGAATTGAAAAAAAATATTGTATCAATTATTCCAGCAACCAACAAAAAATGAGCCCTCCGGTAGAGTCTGATATTCTGATCTCCAATATTGTATTATTTCACACAGTCCTTCAATACATTGTGTTATGTAAAGTTTACGGTAGTAATATAAAAAAAATGAAAAAAAAATATGGGGGGAGGGAGTAATAAACCTGGTGATATATTTGACCTCAACAATGAACCGGTTTAAGAAAAAAATTCACAATAGTGTGATAAGTATAAAGAGCAAGTAATGTGATAAAAAGTCATCAGTTTCTTCTTCATATTGCAATTATAAACACTTTAGCCATGTACTGCAAGGTAATACGTGACAATTTTTTATATATAACTGTTGGTATAACTGTTAATATATAACTCTTGTAGCTATTTACTAAATTAGAATAATCTCTTCCTTTCCTAGATTTTTATCGCCGCTGCCATCCTATCCTTGGCGGGGGCACAATATAATTCAGGCTACGGACATGGGTACGGCCATGCTCAGTCATCACAAAACATCGTTTTACATCAAACTCAAGGTCACAGCGCATACAGAGCTCCCGCTGTCGTTCTCCAGCACCAACCGTTCCATTGAACCGGAGGCTACAACACCCATCAGTATTACTACGTAAGTCAATATATTTTTGTGCATTATTTATGAGACGTAGTTGGAATAAAATATAATAATAAGAGGTTTTCTGCAGGCGCCTCCTCACTATTCGTTCGAGTAGCGAGTAGCGGACTCGCACACTGTTGACATCAAGACGCAGCACGAGAGTCGCGAGGGTGACGCAGTGCGCGGCGCTTACAGCCTGCACAAGTCGGACGGCACTGTCAGGAATTCTTTACGTTTGAAGATAACCATCAACGTTTTGTATAACAAAAATACTCACTGCTGGTACACATAACGGTCTATGGTATCTCATAGTTTTCATTGATGTTTGCAGAGATTCAAACAATTATTTCCTTTCAATCTACCTTTCACCGAATAAAGTTTTTAGGACAAAGTGACAGGTGGTGTGTCTGTCATCGTCTTTATGGTGCAGCCAACGATCTAAATCGTGCATAAGTTTTGAAAATACTCATTGGTACGAGCCTAGCACCTGGGGATCGACTCGGTTCTTTGACTCGAATTCCGATCATCCAACCACTCGGCTATCATGACTCTATTGCTTTATTGCTTTACAATGTTAATAAACTCGCTTCTTTGAATAGTAATTTTAACCGTTTCTCTTTCTTGCAAGATTGCAACTCAAAAATATTTTTTTTACTAAATTTCAGCAAAAATGTTCAATATTTTTCTTTCTACTTTTTTGTCTTTTTTGGTATTTCAAAAGTTTTTTTTTCAATATCCATGAACAACTAATTTAAATCAATTAAGGTGTAACTCGAATGTCCTATCTAGCATAAACTTTCCAATTCCATACATTCTTTCAAAAGTATTCTTATTTCGCATTGTTGTATAAAATATCCTTAACAAATTCATCAACTACATAACATTAATACTCACATACTGACGGATAACTAGATTTTATCTTCACGCAATTTCTGGGGTAGGAACAGTCTACACTATATAGTATCATATTGATCATTCTAAAATGGATCATAATTCCGGTCTTGCATCCAGCATCCATCCTTCATCATTTAACATAATTTAATTGGATACAAATTATTTTGACTGACAGATATTGATCATATTACATAATAAAATATTACTTCTTTACCCCTTTGCTTACAGCTTCAATCCTGTTGTACATCGTCAGGGTCATGCCAACCAAGCCGTTTCCGTCCCACACCATCATTGATTATTTTTGAGAAGGAAGAATATAAATTATTACAATTAGGTTACGAAATCAATAAACTTTATTCAATACAATCATAATCTACCGTTTTTATTGACTTTAATTGTTTTTTTCCTATGAATTAGATTTAAAAAACTTAATTACCACTCATCATTTTTAATTTATTTTAATAGGTGATACGTTTATGTACATATATCGGCATATTAAAGTCCAAGGGTGGGTAATACGCCTCTCTGGCATTAGTTTACTATAATCGCCACTTTTTGAAGGCGGCTAGGTGTTCGCAGAAGGTGACACCTTGCACCTATTGCACGTCATGGTGTTGCCGTCACGGTGTTGCCTGTCACAGATATGCTAAATTTTGGTCCGATATTTTTAAATAACTTACTTAATCTGTCAGAAGCCAATAATATTTTAAAAGCTTTAAGAAATAATAGGAATAGAAATAATAACAGTAAGACGGGATGTAAGTTAATAATAGTAAGATGTAATAAATTAGTGTAATCGAAATTTTATTCTTATTTTTGTAGTGATAAAGACTTCTCAGTATAAATGATACAGTTTTACTCTAAACTACTTTAACAATAGCGTCATCAGTTAACTTGGGTAAAAAAAAACTTTACTTGGGGAGACATAAATACTGCCATAATGATTGTTAAGAAATTTTGATTATTACAAAAATTTATCTCACAGTCTACAAAAACTTGGTGTTCTTGTTCGTGGTGAACTTGTTTGTTCTAACATAAGAATAATATTATTTATCCAACTGTTTTTTGAAATACTAATTCATATAATTTTTGTATATTGCATATTATTAACAAATCCGCTATAAACTATTACTAAAACAATCAGAAATAAGCGAAGGTAACAAGCGAGATATCAAAATCTTTATTTTTCGACATAGGTGCATAAATTTCACTTGTCAAACATCATTATTTTTAAATCACGTAACGAGATTCCGCTGACAGAGATGAAATTAGTAAAAGAAAAAGTGCTTATCTTCTCTTTTCACATTACAAGCTATACAAGCATTACAAGCTTAAGAAAGCAAAGCAGTCTCACAGACGCTCAAAACATATCCTAAAAGGTAATTTTTAAAGAGAAGAACAAATCCTTTTCTCAAGCATCTTGAAGGGAATAAGGATGACCTGTTATACAACCCCGACGTAAGCAAAGGGTTTTAAGCGAAAATAACATACTCGTACGAGAGTCAAGTTAATACTAGCTAAATACCATTAAAACATGTGGAGCTTTACTTGTGTAAATATTGTGAAACTACACTGAGCATCCTTGTAATACGAGATAATTTACAATTTCATCAGTATTATAGTAATATACACACACTCCATAACAATATAAAAAAATTACATGCATTTTTTCGGATTTTGTTCTCAAAGCGTATAAACTGACCCATAAACGATGTACTCTTGATCAAAGTATCATTTTACGATGTCCTCTAGATATTATAATTCAATTCACTAAATTCAATTCAATAATTCTCGAAATGCGAATAAAATATAAGTAAACATTCCTGTGCGCCAAATCAAAACTGAATTACTTGTCTTGGAACAACAAACATCATCCAAATAATATTCTCAAAGGCCGGCAACGCATCTGCTATTCCTTCGGTTTTGCAGATGTTCATTCTTTTCTATTAAAAAATCTATTTTTTGCTTTATACAAACCACATAGCTCGCTGATATGATGAAATTTCCAAAAAAAGGGACAGAGAATTAGAGTTAATGAATTAAAAAGACGATGAATAGAGTTATTAACTCTCTGTAATAGAGTAAAATAGATAAATGATAAAAGCAAAATAATCATATATCTATATATTCATTATCGTAAAATTTTTGTACTTAAAATCTCACTCAATGTAACCTTTTTGCGATGTTTTAACATTGCGTTGCTAGCGGATATTTTAAATTACAGTCTAACACGAAAATTAACGGGATAAATCAGATATGGCTAATCTATTAAAGAGTTACGACAGTTTCAATAGTGTTACTAACAAAAACGATATAAATACGTAACATTCGTGTATGAAACTATCAGTATACAAAGAAACTTATCCCGATTCGATTCAACAGATTACAAAAATTATTTTAATGGTACTTTTATCACGATGCGAGATTTTTTGTAATAAACAAAATCCTTATTGTTTATGATTCAGTGTTATAGAAATTGATTTGGTATTTCAGATGCATATTTTTGTCCTGGCTGTTATGATGCTTGCACATGTTTATGGTTATGAACATGCATTTTCATCGAATCACATCTCGCGCCATGATGGTCATCATCACGTAGTGCACCACGAACACGGCCACGACCATGATTATTATGTATGTATTATTTTTTTCATATTTCTTTTTTCTTTGGAGGCCATAAAAGTCCACCGGTTGACTTATGGTGAGCCTTTCTAAAAATTCATACAAAGAACGATCCTAAGCCACTGATACTATATTCTATATAAAGGAGGATTATTCTATTCAGTATTGGTACAAATTTCACTCGATAACCTTTATGTCTTACCTTAATTTATAATTAAATATACAAGAGTAGTTTGGGTATATAAACACTATAGAATAGTGAGTTGACGAAATAAACGAAATTTTCGAAACGTTTAATTTCCTCTTTCTTTTTTTCTTCTCTTTAGACTTGGATATTATTTTAATATTTACGTATGTAGTACGTAAGTTCTCATAGCAAGCAAGTATTTTAAACTAATTTGTACTAGTTTATACTGAAGGTTTTGTTCAATATTACATTGATTCATAATTATCATTAAGATTTATCATTCAATCACTGTTAAATGTTATATAACATGTTTGTCATAAGACTCATCCAAAGTACGAGTTCGAATACAAAGTGGAGGACCACCACACTGGTGACATGAAGTCGCAGCACGAGCACCGCGACGGTGACGTCGTGAAGGGAGGCTACTCGCTGCACGAGCCTGATGGTTCCGTCAGACACGTCGAGTACCACGCTGACGACCATAGCGGGTAATACTACTGTTATGTGTACTTATACACATATGTACACTAATTTAACTGATTTATTTTAAACTATGAAACATATTCTTAAGAACTATTAGCTATTGCTTAATTCAATATTTTAAAAATGATTACCATTTATAAAATATTAAATTATGGTATATTTTAATTAATTAAATAAACTAAATCATATATTCTCCACAGTTTTCACGCCGATGTCAAACATAGCACGCATCATATAGTTCCTGAACATCACCATTATTAATGCAGCAGAGATCATCGTTTCAATTTTTCTGATTGCATATTATTTGTTTTAATAAAAAAAATGGCTTTAACAATTTTATGACCTTTCATTATTTTTTTCCTTGAACAATTTTTACTTAAATACAATTGATTAATGAAGCTGCAAAGTATAATCATAAAAAGATGAAATGTGATTATTTTTTACTTTCTAACCTTCTTTATTTTTCTACGTGGTGTTTACAAATGTTGTTGAGCTGGTATTGTGTTGCAAGCGTTTTCTTGAAAAAATTTAAATACATTTTTTTTGCAATAGTTTTGTAAATTTGTGAACATGTGCGATGAAATAATAGGTTGTAAAAGTACACTGCAGATGTAGCGGATAATGGTGCTACAGGAAAAGGAATAATCGTGACTTGGTGAGCATGTCTCCTCCTGCAGTTGGCGCTATCGTTATTCGTAAAAATTGGTACAATTGTTAGAACTTCGATGCCCCAATGTAGGATGTCGATGTGTTTCCTGAATCTGCCACTAGCGAGCTTCCAATGTGGAGACATAGATGTCCGAGACTGTAAGCCGACAGTGAGGGTAGCTTGATGTTGAGCAGCCTGGCGATGCGGCGAGAGGCTGTGACCAAATCTACGGTGAATCGAGATGCATGGTCACAGTGCCGATGCCGCAGTATCAGCCTGAGGAGGAGGGCCCGCCGTTGATGAGCCTCAGTGACTGAAAGGACTTGGAAGCACGTGTTGTGCCGAAAGTAGTCTGGTGCTGTGACTGCGATAATGACGTTGTTGAAGAAGCTCGCCACGTTGTTCTTCAGTGGTTACCGGCGGTTGGTGGTGAAAGAGGACATCTACCGGTCTGCATAATCGCCACGGTTAACAAGCGGATTAGCGATCGCAGTACTATAAACTTCGCTTAGAGACTACTGCTTTTCACCGGTCAGCAGAATTTTTATATGAGAGAGAGAGAGAGAGGGAGAGAGAGAGAGTACCCTTTATTTCTCACCAAAAAATATGCTAGACAGTTTTTAACATAAATAAAAGTGAAGTACTTTCAGGAAACCTTTAGATGGACAGGACATAGCAGATAAGAAATCTGCTGTGTCTTAAAATGCATACATACTAAATTATAGTATTTTCAACCTTAAAGTTATAATAATAATAATATATTTTTCATGAATACGTATGTACATATATAAATATAAATATACATACATACCTTAACTTACACTTACGTTTTGTTAGGCACCAGATTTTAATTGTTTTTATCTTAGTTACCTCCTACGACACCAAAGTGAAGATAGGGGATATTCCAATGCCAACACCGCATGGTAAATTTGGAAGCTATTGCAAATATGCAAACAAAGGAAACGTGAGGGAAACATATTTTTGCATGTTGTGAATTAAATATTGTCATATAAAAATCATCGTCATTACAATAACTTTCTGTTTTTCACAAATTTGTATTTTTAAATCAATATTTCAAAATTTTCCTACGTACCTAATAATCACGAATAAAACTGAAAAACAAACAGCATGTTACTATTGACTTTTATGTATATAGATGAAGTAATAAAGCGCAATATCAACATTTACACTTACACTTCTGATCTCCAATTCCAAAGAAAGCATCTAAAGCAATTGCAGCAATTAAAGTACCACGAATAGAGGAAATATGGATAAGCGATTTTCTACATTGACCAGTTCGGGGGTAGAACCCGGAACCTCGGAAATGGCAAAAGTTGCAAACCGGTGTGTACCTCTCGACCACTTGGTCTTAAAATGGCCCGTTAATAGTAGGAATTAGTCCTTTAGTAATAATAATTAAAAAAATAAAACATAATGTAATATATATATATATATATATATATATATATATATATATATATATATATATATATATATATGTATATATATATATATATATATATATATATATATATATATATATATATATATATATATATATATATATATATATATATATATATATATATATATATATATATATATATATGTATATATATATATATATATATACATATATATATATATGTATATATATATATATATATATATATATATATATATATATATATATATATATATATATATATATATATATATATATATATATATATATATATATATATATATACGCTTTATCCTACTTCAGATTTTTATCGCCGCTGCCATCCTATCCTTGGCGGTCGCACAATATAATTCAGGCTACGGACATGGGTACGGCCATGCTCAGTCATCACAAAACATCGTTTTACATCAAACTCAAGGTCACAGCGCATACAGAGCTCCCGCTGTCGTTCTCCAGCACCAACCGGCACATTACACAGGAGGCTACAACACCAATATATTTTAGTGCATTATTTATGAGACGTAGTTAGAATAAAATATAATAATAAGAGGTTTTCTGCAGGCGCCCCCTCACTATTCGTTCGAGTACTCCGAAGCGGACTCGCACACCGGCGACATCAAGTCGCAGCACGAGAGTCGCGAGGGCGACGCAGTGCGCGGCGCTTACAGCCTGCACGAGTCGGACGGCACTGTCAGGACTGTGGAGTACACTGCTGACGCACATAACGGGTGAGTTATTCATATTTGCAGAGGATTCTTCACGTTTGAAGATAACTATCAACATTTTGTTTAACTAAAATACATACCGCTGATGCACATAGCGGGTAATGTTATCTTTTAGTTTTCATTGATTTTGATAAGGTTGTATATATACTTTTACACAGTTTAATTGTATATTTCCTCTTCCATATTGATTTATAGATTTAATGCTGTTGTACATCGCCAAGGACATTCCACTCATGCAGTTCCAGTACATCATTAAGAATTTTCTATTCCATAAAATAAAGATAATGTTACATGAGACTTACGAATTTAATTAGTTAGACTATCAATTAGACATGTATTAATAAATATATTTGTATGATGTGATATCGTTTATTATATTAATCTGGTAAAACCAGAAGTATTTGATTTTCCCCGCATTTCTTCTACACCTGCATTTCGTTACATTATCTTCAAGTTCCAATTTGTCATATAGTTTTAGATGGGAGTAAAATATAAATATCCCGATTGAATCTTAAATTTATTAGTAACAAAATAAAAATAAAATATCTTCACGCAATTCCCAATACAGGGGTAGACAGAGGTCAAGTCTAGACAATTAAGTCCCTTTGACCCACCTTCCACTAAAGATATTTTCGGGACAACGTGACAAGTTGTCCAAGCCAACGATATAATTCGTACATAAGTTTTTGAAAATTCCATTGGTACGGCCACTTGAGGATCGAACTCGGGTCTCTTGACTAGAAAGTCCGACCACCCAACCACTCGTCTATCGTGACACGTAAATCTATTAGTTTTTCAAATAAAATAAATAGAAGTCTTTACGCCCTGATACCTGGGTAGACAGAGGTCTAGACAATTAAGTCCTTTCGACCTACTTTCCACACAAGACATTTTTTGGGACAATGTGACAGGTGTTGAGCCAACGATATAAATCGCACATAAGTTTTTTTGAAAAAACCCATTGGTACGAGCCCTGGGGATCGAACTCGGATCTCTTGACTCCGTTTCCGATAACCAAACCACTCGGCTATCGTGACTTATTAACTTTCGATCTTTGCTTTTGTAAATAAAGGTGTTAACATAAATAAAAGTACTATTTGAAACAACATTTATCATATCTATATCTATTCTATTACTCATAAGAAAGCGATGGTTATCTCCAACTTTCAAAAAATTATGATTACAAAACTTATAATTTTAACCTAGTGGTGTTGCTAATGAAAAATCCAAATAAACGTTCCGAAAGATCTAGCTTACCTCTTGCATCCGTAGTTCACTACATTAATTTGAACTATTCTATTTCTTCATTACTAACTACATTCGTGCAAACATACGACGAAACAGACGACCTCCGTAGACGAGTGGCGTAACACCGGTTTTCAAGGTGTCCCCATCTCGAGGTCCCGGGTTCGATTCCCGGTCGGGTCAATGCAGCAAAAACCACTTTTTCTACATTTTCTCGGGTCTGGGTGTTTGTGGTGCCTTCGTTGTTTCCGATTCCATAACACAAGTGTTTTAGCATCTTACATTGGAACGGAGCAATGTATGCCATGTTGTCCCTGTCTATATATGTATACATGTCTTGCAAGTAAAAATAAGTAAGGCATGAACATTGGACGTGTGTTGTCTTGCCAGTCTGTCGGTAGCCAATGGAAATATATACTTTTTATTATCGCCCATTCTGGCGTCGCCTTACGATTACCACATGACAAGTTGTTGTTACCTCCCTAATAAATATTAAAAGGGCAATTCATGTCAAATAATGATTTTTTTTACAAAAAATGTGATACCTTGAGTACTTACACTTATACTAGGATTATAATATTAGGATTATTTTATTTATTTAATATTTTTAACGTTCCCAATATAGGGTAGGCACAGTTAAGTCCTTTCCTTACGTTCCACCGAAGATACCTTTCAGGGACAACGTAACAAATGGTGAGCTTGTCGCCGTCTTTATGTCTAATTCAATGATATAAATCATACTTAAGTTTTGGAAAACCCTTTAGTACGAACCTACCGCCTGGGGATCAGACTTCTCTCGACTCGAAATCTGATCACCCAACCACTCGGCTATCGTGACTTTTTTTTTAAGTTATTAACGACCGACCGACCGTAAAAACTCACTGGCATTTAGCTTGGAGACATTTCGATTATTCAACCACTCAGCTATCGTGGCTAACTGCAAATATAGTAATATTTATTTAAATGCAGTAATTCCCAGATATGCTGTTTATCTACGTTAAGGCCAAGGTACTTCTTAGTTTATACTTCGTAAATAAAAAGTACCGGCTCGAAAATCGTAACTGAGACAGTCATGCATACAGCAAGCCCTATACCCCAACCGCCGCGTTAGAATATTGTTCAATAAAAAAGATATAGTTCACACGTGGTAGATTGATTAGTTTTCAGTATTTCTAAAAAATATTTTAACGACTTCAAAAAAGGACAAGGTTCTCAATTCGATTGTCTATTATTTTTTAGTATTTCACTTTTTTATACTTTCATCATACTTTACAGTAACCACCAGGTTTATAAGATACATATATTACAATAAAATATATCATATTTGTACCGTATCATACCATATCAGTAAAGCATTAATATTTGTTGACATACCAGTTGATTCGTCATAAATTGTTTATTCTCAACTAATAAATTTTCAACAACTTTCCAACAAATCTCTTAATTAGTAATTCTTACTGATCTTGGTGACGCTTTTCTCGCAGAACACGATTACATTATGCGACATAGAAATTTCTATCTTTTACATAGCCTGTTATATTTTGCTGTTTATGGCGCTCGCCGGAACAAAGAAAGTAACAGAATTCCTGTTACTAATTCAATAGCAAAAACATAAATAACAAAAAAAGATACTAAAATTTAAATAACATGTATTTTAACGATTGTTTAATTAAATTAATGCATCGCTATTTGTTTGGAATTGATGCTTAATTGATTAGTAATATATAATGACTCTGTTATTGCAAGAAATAGAACGTACAGTAAGTTCATTGCATGTAAATTGTTATTTAGGTAAACAAATAGCGCCTTTTAATGAATTGCGTTACCAGCGGATATTTTTAATTACGTCTGATCACGGAATTTTAAGAGAAAAATCAGATATATCTAATCTATTAATTTCCTCCAATAACAATTAAGAGTACTTTAATTACAGACAAAAACGTATAAAAGACTTGGGTTTTTTGCATAGTGTATCAGTATACAACAATACTAAGACCAGTTATAACTAAGCTTACGAAGATGTTTTCAAAGGTACATGTATTCGACAAGTATTTATTTCAATCATAAATATATCTGTTATTAACCTATATGTCCACGGGCTTTTAACGAAAGCAAATTTATAAAATTTTCATTTGGGACATTTTTAAGTATTCGAACATTGCAATATAGCTAAGTTAATTTTTCAGGTGTATTATTTTATCGCCGCTTTTGCGCTGTTTGCGCAGACCCACGGCTATGGACATGCCTTTTCTTCGAATCACATTTCACGGCATGATGGTCATCATCACGTAGTACACCATGACCACGGACACGATCATGATTATTACGTAAGTGTCACAAGTTATTATTGTTTTTTATTGATGAATGATAATAACCTTTTATTTCCAACTTGCGCAAAATGTTGAGTACTCTTCAGTCACCACAAGCAAAACGGATTTTGTTATTTTATTGCAGTCGCATCCCAAATATGAGTACGAATACAAAGTGGAGGATCACCACACGGGTGATATGAAGTCACAGCACGAGTACCGCGACGGTGACGTTGTAAAAGGAGGTTACTCGCTGCACGAGCCTGATGGTTCAGTCAGACACGTCGAATACTATGCTGATGACCACAGCGGGTAAGAATGATAAAATTTTAAATCATTATTTTTATTTACATATCGGCCTGTTGAAGATTACTGCTGGACATAGACCTCTATGATAAGGAGGAGATAACGTGCTTGTCTTGGGAGTATGTCTCAGTATGCCAGCAATCTACCTCTATATTAAGATAGAGATAGCATGCTTGCCTTGTCAGTATGTCTCATTATGCCAGCAATCAAATGGTTTTATCATAATATTATATTTAAAGTCAGACACTTAACACCTTAGACTCTTTTGCCAGTCGCAGGTCTGCTAACTTTTGATCTGTTACAAGATTTTATTCGCCATGATAGACTTCAATATTTTCAAAGCTTATCTCTTAATTGGCCTTGAAAAGACCCGCTTGATGAAAGGATGTGCCATAATCTTCAACATTCAAGAATTTAAAGAAATGTAATCAAAAATTTTTGACAAAGACCATTGATTGAACTTATGCCATGCATGCATGAACTTGAAGCCGATTGAACTGATTTAATTAAATTATTGTAACGAGATATGGGTTGCAGGATTGGTGTGAATGGCCGATAAATTTTAAAGATTAACTACAAAGGTTGTTATACTTCATTTGTCTAATTCTACAATTTCTACCTTTTTCAGTTTTCATGCCGATGTAAAACACAGCACGCATCACCATGTTCCGAAACATCATTATTATTAAATATAATGAATAATGTTTATTATTGATTAATATTGACATGCAGTAAATAAACACTTGATCATATAGAAAAGCATTTCTTATGTATTAATTGTTACCCTAATAATTGTCCCTGCGTACCATATACCGATTTGCAATAACAAAATAATAATTACTTTTTGTGTGTATTAAATTCATTAAGAAATTTAAAGATAAGGCGGTGAATTATTAATTAAGTCACGATAGCCGAGTGGTTGTGAGGTCAAGAGACCCGATCCTCAGGTGGTAGGCTCGTACCAAAGAGTTTTTCAAAAACTTATGCACGAATTACATCGTTGGCTTGGACATACAGGCGGCGCGGGCTCACCACCTGTCACGTTGTCCGGAAAATATCTTCGATGGAAGGTAGGTCGAAGGGCCTTAATTGTTTAGACTAGACCTCTGTCTACCCCTTTATTGGGAATTGTGTGAAGATATTGATTTTATTTATTTTTAATTATTTACCACATTTCCATCACAGTGTGAGTGTCCTACTCTCAATTCTACTCTCTACTAAATTCACCCCAAGAAGTAGTACTTCTAAACTTTAAGCACATAAATAACCGTCCCAAAAAAGGGGAACTGAACTAAGGAATTATACTCCCAGGTAAGGTACATCAAGTTGCATTCATGTGTATTCATCTCAATAGAAGTGTATGCTTCAGAAACAGATTAACTTTATTGTCTTAGGAGCGATAAAATTTAACCACTTTAGGTTTAGGTCTCTTTTCAAAAATCACTTTTTGTTGCGAGCTCGAATATGGTTGGAGTCAAAATTTTTTTCTATGGATATGAATGTTTATACGTATCTATATATCTGTTTATCGGGTCGTGGATTTTTTAAGTTAAAAAAATTAATAGTTGTATTTGTATATTGTAAATGAATATGTAAATTGTACCGTTGCACACTAAGATGGCGATAGGCTCATCGCATGATACGTTGTTCCAATTAACTTCCATGAAAGGTGGGCCGAAAGGACTAATCATCTAAACTTCTGTCTACCCTGTAATGCATATATGCGTGAAGAGTTTTTAAAGCATAAGATGTCGGGGTGCATAAACGTTAACGTATCATAAATGACCGAATTTAACAAAAGTTACATGACTGGTATTGCTTGCAACAGATACTTCGCCCACACTTGGCTGTTTCCTCTTAAATCGAAAAGCTAGAATCAGTCAATTTTTGGTGATAAAACGCCGCTGCATGTATGTGTTATATTAAAAAAGCCATTTTCTTAGAAGTCACTCTTCTATCTCACAAGATGACAAATTCTAGATGAGATATGTAGCAGTACCGTTTAAATACATTTATTTATTTTTAAATCTAACTTTGAAGTTTACTCTTTAAGAATCCATTTTCATACTACAACCCGGAGTTCAGCACCCTGACTCATAAAATGTTGAAAAGTGTTTTTATACATTTATCCGCCTCGGTTTGAAAACCGGGTCTTCAGAATTGGCTACACCTTGAAACCCACGACCTCGAAGGCTGTCAAAATTTCTAATAAAATTACGAATGTAAACACTTATTATTACCCTAGTAATTAAATTTAATAAGGAAATAAAAATAAACCATATATAAAATGAACGCAAACAATTTCTAAATAAGATTATATCGCGATATGAATAAGTCACGATAGCCGAGTGGTTGGGTGATTGAAATTTGAGTCGAGAGACCCGAGTTCGATTCCTAGGTGGCAGGCAAGGCTGGCGTACCAACCGGTTTTTCAAAAACCTGTCGTTGGCTTGGACATGAAGACGGCGACGGGCGCACCACCAGTCACGTTATCCCAAAAATATCTTCAGTGGAAGGAGGATCGAAAAGACTTAATTGTCGAGACCTCTATCTACTCCTGTATTGGGAATGGCGTGAAGATATTTTTTATGTTGCAAACATACAATAAAACAAAAAAAATATTATTATATTAGACCACTTTTCTGCTATCTTTATTTTTCAAGATTTAAATAATTTGTTGTGTAAGGCCAAGACCTAAGCTATCTGTGTGTTAAATTTTTTCAGCCTGTATTATGAAATTAAGTAACATCCAAACATCTCAATGTCTAAACACACAATCTTTTGAATTAATAAGATATAATAAGATACTCGTACTAAAAGCGGAACTTAAGGGTAATTTTATATGTATTTACGCGAATACTACACATTTAAAATAAAACGATTTTCCGATTTAATCGCGTTTTTAATTAGTTTTTACAAACTGTTTTTATTTCCCGACGTTTCGGATGCATTACAGCATCAGTCTCCCCGTGACCACGGATGCTGTAAAGCATCCGAAACGTCGGGAAATAAAAATAGTTTGTAAAAACTAATCATAAACGCGATAAAATCCGAAAATCGTTTTATTTTAATCGTACCAATTTTATTTTTCTAGCCATTTCCAATCAACTACCGTAATTGAGATTAAACACATCAGAATACATTTACTACTTATACTCATAAAATACAGTAAAAACAGGAATAAAGCTCTATCTACAATTATATAATATTTCCCCTCTGCAAATTAGGTAGAATTTTTTTGGGTTTTTTATTGTATGTATGATTCAGGTTTGTACTCGTATATAATTCGCAAAAAAGTAATACATTATCCATTACATAATTAAACATTGAGCTTTTTTTTCAAGGCGAGTTATAACAAAAGGTTATAAGGTATAGGATAAAATTTTATAACTTGACTATTACTATCAAATTAATCTTTCTTATTATCGTGAAGGTATCGGTCTCATAATATGTCACCCCCATTCTCTCCGTTGGTGTCGTAAGAGGCTACTACGGAAAGGCTCTGAAAATGCAATTTGCTTCTGGCAGATGACGGGATAACAATCTGGAAAATTATCGTACCAAATAATATGCGTATGACAAGAAGCAGCAAAGTGCAGCGATTAAGAGAAATCCTACTTATGGGAGAGGCCTATATCCAGCAGCAGATTTTTACAGGTCATAGTGTATGTATCTATGGGTGCTGGTAATCATTATTGTGAAAGAGGCCCGTAGATCTAGTCAAGTGAACAAAAATATTTCACTCCACTTCATTTCAGATACTAAACAGGGTTTGAGAAAAAAGTTATTTTTATAAGTGTTTTTCTTTAGTGTTTCGACATTTTTTGCTCTTTTATTCATTTTTATAGAAAAGGGAGGCAAACGAGCTGGTAAAGATTAGTTCAACTTTCTTTACTTTTATACTAGCTAAACCTGACTTTTTTCATCTTAGTTAATAGTCTGAGGTTAATTAATATGCAGGTATATAAAAATATTTTTTTTAAATGGAAAATACTTTAAAATTTTCATTTTCAATTTAAATTGGAAATAAATATTAATTTTTATTATGTTTAAAATTTTTCGCTCCCATGGAAAGTTATGGTTTAATAAATATAAAACTATAAATATGCAAAAAAGCAACGATGAAAAATTTCTATGAAATAATTTTAAGACTATCCATAATAGAAGAGAATTTTTCAATAGAAGATAAATTTAAAAAATCAGCTGACACGGGTGTGATTAATTAATGTAACAATCAGTACAATATATTAATAAATGAAATAAAAAATATGTATACAAGAAACACATTTATTAACGTTTTGATTTAATGATGATGTTGTTTGGGTACGATGTGATGTGTGCTATATTTCACATCCGCGTGAAATCTGTAAAAAAAATTCTGATTACCATCCTTAAAAAAATTTAACATTAACGTTAAATCCATTCCACCCACTTCTTACCGAAGCTTATTTTGTACATATATAGCAACAAATAAACATATCAACGTATATGACTTCAGTATAAACATTTACATTCATCATACAAATATGTGCCTCTAGCTGGATTCCAACCCGCAACCCATACCCGTATCGTTAATTGCTTAAAAATAGACATAAAACCGTGTGAGACATACAAGTATTTACTACACCCTTTTCTAGTGCACATCATATGAGGTACTTAAGGGAAAATAACCATATTTAAAAGTCCAAGTTGAAAACTACACAAAAAGGTGAACCGTCTAATCGAAAAAAAAAAAACGTCTAAGATCCAAAGTCACTAGCCAAGCGATTGCCAACCAGATGCTTTCGATAAATCATATCCTAATGGTCTAATGGTCTTAAAAACAATAATGAACGCAACCTCACCCGCTGTGATCATCGGCGTGGTAGTCCACGTGTCTGATTGAACCATCGGGTTGGTGCAAATAGTAACCACCTTTCACTGAATCGCCATCCCGATGTTCATGCTGCGACTTCTTGTCACCGGTATGATGGTCTTCGACTTTATACTCAAACTCATATTTCGGGTGAGTCTAATGGAAAAATACGTTATTAATTAAATGTCTGTAAAACATACGAGTACACTTTCATACAGGGAAATGACCAATGAACTTTTTTTTATACACCAGGGCCGATTGTAATCTCTACTTAAAATAATTTTATTCGAATCCTTACCAAGAATAGAATTGCTCGGACTTTATCCCAGTATTATACATATATTATGAATGACATTGAATATCAGTATACAAAATGTAATATATAGAACAAAAACAAGGTTTAATATAAAAATGCAAATAAAAGTAGTCCTTACTATCATATAATTTAGTTCATCCAAACTTCTGATACTTTTATGAACAGCCACATATTATATATACGAGTATGTGTTGATCAACCATTAGGTACAAACTTTCCACATCACACTTATTTCGATGTAACCCAACTATTACTCTGTACAGAAAGTACTCTGTAGCTTATAGGGATATGTAGATACTAAGTAATGATTACTCTCCAAAATTTACTATAACATCTAGCTATTATACTATTACTGACTGAATAGAGTGTTTCTTTCATAGTCTTAATCTGTAAGATTTCAATAATTATACTGAAACACTTACGTAATAATCATGATGACCGTGATCATGACTATTTCCATGTTCGTGATGTACAATATGATGATGTCCATCGTGACGAGAGATGTGATTTGAAGAAAATGCATTTTCGTATCCTTGAGTTAGTGCAAGTAATACGAAAGCTAAAGCAGCAATAAATAAACCCTAAAAAGATATTATTATTAGAACAGAAACTTTACACTTAGAGATATTGTTTTTTAGAAATCATATTCATTTTTTTAAAAAAAACATACCGTAGACATCATTTTTATGTAGATATCCGTTATAACGGTCTAGTTAATTGAATGTAACTGATACGTATTCAAAGCAGTTCGATTCTTTTATAGTAACTTTGAATGTAGTTAAAATTTCTTAACAAATTAATGGTTGTAATGCGTTTAACGTTGTTTCAGTTGTGTTAACGGGAGTATAAATTTGTAATTTATTCTTCAAAGAGTTACCTAATCTAGATCTGAGTAAGTGGTGAAC
This sequence comes from Sericinus montela, assembly GCA_029286605.1. Classification (NCBI taxonomy): domain Eukaryota; kingdom Metazoa; phylum Arthropoda; class Insecta; order Lepidoptera; family Papilionidae; genus Sericinus; species Sericinus montela. The sequence goes on from JAGSMR010000004.1 coordinate 5,345,566, forward strand.
ATTAATATCAATTTGCTAAATCTTTTAACTACAAGTAAATTCTCAATGATATTAGCTTGAGAACCACATGCTGATAATAATATTGAGAAGTTTATACTGTAACTTGGTAGACCTGATCAGTACTAAATTACACAGGTAACTTGGTACTGATCAGGTGTAGGTATGTATGGGTAGGTATACAGAGCCGGATTTTGACCGGCCGCGAGGTCCTAAATTATTTTCCAAATAAAAGGAACAATTTTTTTATCCGCATTTTTCAATAATACTTAACAATACTTAATCATTTTTGTACAAAGTGTGCTATACGTATAGGTAAAATAGCGAAATAAAATATCAAAAGAAAAATTGTTTACTTTTGTTTATTAGTAAGGTAACCCCCGATTTTACACTACTCGCAGCCAATCTGCAAGCTTTCAGAAATCCTAGTGTTAACGTTTTTAACACGTTAGTTGTTTTGAACACGCCTTAAATTAGAATTAGTAATTTAAAAAAGTCGACTGAAAATTAACAGAATTCAAAATTTACGGATACTCGTTCACTCGAGATGAGATGAGTAATTATTAATTTCTTCTCTTTTATTTTACTTACTTTTTTTTATATAAAAAAAACTTCCGTATAATATACGCATTCTGTTGTCACGGTTATTTAGAAGAGCTAAAAATTCTCTAAGCAATAGGATCGGCAATTGCTCAGATTTGCTGTAACTTTGTTCATTTTATGAGTTGGGTAGTTATATGTTATAGTGAAATAAATCCATGGTCCGTTTTATATTATAATAGTTTATTGTACATAGGGATGCCAGAATAATTATGAAATGTAATACATTTTAAAAGAAAAGAAAATATCTTCACGCAATTCCCAATACTGGTGTAGACAGAGGTCTAGTCTAGACAATTAAGTCCCTTTGACCCACCTTCCACCGAAGATATTTTCGGGACAACGAGACAGGTGGTGGGCCCGTCGCCGTCTTTATGTCCAAGCCAACAATATAATTAGTACATAAGTTTTTGAAAAACCTATTGGTACGAGCCTGCCACTTGGGGATCGAACTCGGGTCTCTTGACTCGAAATTCCGACCACCCAACCACTCGGCTATCGTGACTAATACATTTTATATTTTCATATTTGACCATACTCGGATTCCTAGAAGAAGAATATAATGAATTTTATAGAGGGGTATGTAAGAATCGTGACACTTGACGATCTGTTCTCTCTGACCACCCCGTCAGATATTGTGCCTGTAGATAAGTATCATCGTAGCAAAATCGATTATATCCACCAAACAGCGACTTGTCTCAGAGACATTATTTTTCTTGCAACATTACAATGTATCACACTTAATTGATGTTTATATAATTGAAATATTTTCTAGGTGATATGATAGAAATAATTGCGCCGAAAATACAATAGTAATTATTTATTAGTCAATACTTAAACGAAGTGAAATCATAGTTACCTTCATAGTTCATTAATATTTCTGATATATAGCACGCGAAAATGACCGACATGTATCAGTTTACTGTTGTTTATTATTGTAGAAGTATAACGAAATCCTAAAATGTTTTACAAGGTTTGATTTTTGGTTAAAATTTCTATTTGTATCAAAATGTAATCAATCCATTAAATATTTGATCTATGTCTTATTTTCGTCACTGATATATAATAAATAATACGGTTAATATTTAAATCTTGATAATGTAGAATTGATAGAACGACGTGGACCCCAGTCCTCTGTATTAGAAATAAAGCTGTGATATTGTTTCAGTAACTTATTCATGGTGACTGATATATCTGACGATCCATTATTTTCATACCTATCAAGGCACATTTATATGAAACTTTACGCCTAATTTACTAAATATATATACCGTACTTACTAAACAAAACTTCAAAATTGTTTCAGGTTCTTTGTTTGGCAATTTGCGTCACTGTTGCAGCCGTACAAGGCCACGGACATGCGTTTTCGTCTAATCACATTTCTCGGCATGATGGACATCACGAAACTGTGCATGACCATGGACACGAACATCTCGATTATTATGTAAAACTTTGAAATTTATTTATCAAAATATTTGTGTCAAATAAAATTACAAAATGTTTTATAATTAATTGAACTTTTTAGAGTCATCCAAAATATGAATTCGAATACAAAGTAGAGGATCATCACACGGGTGATATCAAATCGCAGCATGAACACCGCGACGGTGATGTCGTGAAGGGAGGCTACTCTCTGCACCAGCCAGACGGCTCTGAAAGACACGTCGAGTACCATGGCGATGATCACAGCGGGTAATAATGAGTCGTGTATTGAAAATATTTCTCAATATTATATACAAAGAGGCGACAGGCCCACCACATGTCATGTAGTTCTAAAAAAATATTCGATGGAAGGTAGGTCGAAAAGATTTAATTGTTTAGACCTCTGTCTACCTCAGTATTGGAATAGGGAGAAGATATATTTTTTTTTAGATTTTATGTACAATAACAGTTCCTTAACAAAACTTCTTTTTCTCAGGTTTCATGCCGATGTTAAATATGGAACTCACCACATTGTTCCCCATCATCATTATTGAGAAAAGTTATAATTTTTATTACTCAAATAAACATCAAAATTCCTTTTACATATGGTTTTATTTTGCCTAAAATCGTAGTACCTAAAATAGTACTATATAATCAATATATTTTTCCTTCGCCTTAAGTATTAAGTGACTTTTTCATGCGGGAGAGGCCTTTTTCCATCGGCAGACTTTTACAGGCTGTATGTGAAGCAATAAGTATATAGGTGTATATACATTTACAAATACGTGTACTTTTGAATCAGCAAAATAATTATAGGAAAAAAATTAAAAAGTGATTTAAATGTTAAATATAAATGTTACCATGAAACACTTTTCAAGTAATTACGAGAGATTGTCATTAGAAGGAGAATTCTAAAATTTCGCTACTACCTAAACTAATGTTTGAGAAAAAGTATACGAAAGTTGTTTCTTATCACGCTGAATAATCCCTTCCTCTCCAAAATATGGACAAAACGATTTTGACAGTTATGTTTTCAAATTTACATTTTTGTGATACGCATTATTTATAATTTATTGCTCTTGTATACTTGCAAGAAATGAGGCAGGTGTATTGCCTGCATTAAAAGGAATTGGGAAAGGAGAATGAAAATTAAAAAGGGGGGATAAGGAAAAACAAGGCACACCTGTCGAAACCCAGAAGCATGAGGCCACTATCTTACGCAATATATGGTCTTATCCTGGTCGTGATAACTCATTCGTGTAGCAGGAAAAGAGACCGCTTGTACATGCGACCTTGCCAAAAAAAATAATGCATCCAGTTACAAATCTAAATACAGAACTCTCTACTATAGAACGAACAAGTTTGTATATTTAATTTAAAGAGTAATAATTTATTCATATTTAGTTTTAATCGTCATTCCCAGAGAGTCTTTATAGTAAAATAATTTATTTTGTAGAATTTGTCTTCAGTAAACTATGGAAAATGGTTAAAATATTTCCATTTTGTTTGTTTTATTTTTATTAACTTGAAATCCAACTTGGGTAAAGCTGTGTTATTTATATGCTTAATAAATACAAACTTATGATTTGTTACCGTTATATTCTAGGAATATATACTGTGGGTCGGTAATAAATCCTGAGGATTGTCAATACGTATATAATAAATACATAAACAGATATAGTGCCAACATCACACACATTGCTCCGATTCCCGAAGAACCCCTCCGATCCCGAGTAGCTAAAGTACAGACCCAAGACTATGCAGAACAAGCGATTTTCTACATTGCCCTCTCCGCGAACCGAACTTAAAAGCAGGCGACGTAATAAAAACCGGTATAGACATCACTCGTTGACGGACGTCGTTAAATATTATAAAAAAAGTTAAGATATCCAAAAATCTTCACTTTAGTGGAAGTAACACGGATCTGGAGGAATTTTAGCAAAGAGATTAATAAGAGTCTGAAATGGTATGTAGGTTATTCTGTAACCCCGAAAAATTAGGGTTCCCGAGCGACAGATCTGAAATATCTTTATTTTTTGTTATACATATTTTTTTATAAACACCAAAGGAAATTTCAGATTTTTATTTTTTTTATATAGGAAAGGGAGGCAAACGACCAGGTGGCTCACGTGATGGTAAGTGATTACCGCCGCCCATGAACACCCGCAATATCAGAGGCATAGCAGATACGTTGTCTCCCTTAGAGTGCCCCCTCCCCTCCCCCTGCACACCGGTATTCTGTGAGGTCGTGGTACTTCCCCAGTCGAGCCGGCCCATTCATGCAACAACAAAAGCTGATGCGTGACTCTACCACTGTTAAAAGTTTTTATACTTGACAAAAAAACAACGTGATCATAATCATATTTTAATTTTAAAATTAAACAGCAAAATACAGTAATATCCTTTTTAGTGATATAAGTAAGAATTAATATCAGAATAAGAACACTCATGATATATCCTTTTGGGCAACCACAAAACAGGGTTTACAAGATCCTGTTGGGCGGTTCTTTGCAAGCCAATTTCGTAAACTAATTCTATACTGTGTTGATAAATTTGCTTCTTCATTAAAAAATGTCATAAATAGAAGCAAGGCTGATTTCTCATTGGTCATAAAATATTTAAATAAATCTAAACGTCGTTTTCATATAATACATTATAAATTATAAATACATTATAAATATAATACATTATAATTTGTTGGTAAAAAACAAATTATCTTTTATTTTAAACTTCATTCGAGCCCATCTTTAGACTTCTCGGATCTAAGGTTAAAAACACATGCACCGTCTTTAAACAAGTCAATGAGTAGCAAATAGATAAATAATAGATAGCATATTAGAAAAAAAAACTAAAAATGTTAAATATCTTCACGCTATTCCCAACAGGTACAGGGGTATACAAAGATCAAGACAATTAAGTGCTTTCGACCTACCTTCCAAAAAGACATTTTTGGGATAACTTGATGTGCCTATCGGTGTCTATATGTCTAAGTCAATGATATAAATCGTAAACACATTTTGTAAAAACCCATTGGTTAAAACCTACGGCCCGGGGATCGCACTCGGGTTTCTTAACTCGAATCACCCAATGACTCACCGAAAATATCTTCGGTGGAAGGTGGGTCGAAGGGACTTAATTGTCTAGACTCGACCTCTGTCTACCAATGACTCAGCTATCGTGACTTAGTATAGTTAGTAATTTCAATTAATAAGTAACAAGTTTAAGATTTTACTATCCAATGTCTAACGGAGAGGTTCTGTAAACAACCTATTTCGTAATCGTACTTGTCTAACTCATAACCGTAAAGGAATTCAGGTAGACACAAAAAACTGAAATACATAAAAAGAGCTATATTCCTCAAAATGCCTATAAAATTTGAGAAATTTCTTTATTTATTATTTTCATTCTATCATCGCATCCTGACTTGGTGACAATGATAAAAACTTGAAAACCGCTTAATATATGACGATGTTTGGAGTTAACAAACATAGAAAAAAAAAACTTAAACAAAATTCTCTTATCTTCTAATACCTATGTGTCTTTCAACAAATATTTACATATTTGTATTTCTGTCTTAATGTTAACCATTAAGGAGGCTTCTATTATCAGTTCAGCGTCAATATACGATGTCCCCTAGATGCAAGTAACTATATCACTAAAGAGGTGAAATACTCAAAATTTTTTTTTCTTGGAATTTCATCAACTTATCATGACAATGGTATTCAACTAAAAGTATATCCTTTCAAATAAATAAATAAAAAGGAGTATTCCAGTTAACAGTCACAATTGCCGAGTTGTTGGGTGGTCGGGATTTCGTGTCAAGAGACCCGAGTTCGATCCCCAGGTGGCCGGCTCGTACCAATAGGTTTTTCGAAAACTTATGTACGAATTATATCGTTGGCTTGGACACAAAGACGGCGACAGGCTCACCACCTGTCACGTTGTCCCGTAAAATATCTTCGGTGGGAGGTGGGTCAATGGGACTAAATTGTCTAGACTAGACCTCTGTCTACCCCTGTATTGGGAATTGCGTGAAGATATTTATTTATTTATTTTAGTATTCCAGTAATCGTGGAACATACATAAAAATTTAAAATTCCATCGAATTGAGAATTCCCCCATTTTGAAGTCAACGTGGCATTACTAGCCCGTGCCGTAACATTATTAGCACTAAAATCTTAATTATGATCTTGTTACTATAAAATTTTCAATATTTTTAATTACTGTTACTTAAATTTCGTAGTCTGTTAGTAGAAACTATTAGTTGAACGTGAAATCAATTTAACCTCGATCACTTGCTATTATTTTCACATAAAAGACGTGAGTTTTGTGCTGTTAGTATCAGTTCTATTTTTTTCCTACCAGTGTTTACAACTATCAGATACCAAAAATGTTCTTTAAGGTAAACAAACTTTGGTTTACTCATCCACTTATAACATTTCAGTTCTATTAGATTCTAATTACTTTGTTTACACGAATTTCAGCCTTTCGCCTTGTTTGTCATGATAGCCGATAGGTTGGGTGGTCGGAATTTCGAGTCCAGAGACCCGTGTTCGATTCCCAGGTGGCAGGCTCGAACCAATGGCTTTTTCAAAAACTTATGTACGAATTATACCGTTGGCTTGGACATAAAAACGGCGACGGGCTCACCACCTGTCACGTTGTCCCGAAAATATATTCGGTGGAAGGTGGGTCAAAGGGGCTTAGTTACCTAGACTAGACCTCTGTCTACCCCTGTATTGGGAATTACGTGAAGATATTTATTTTATTTGCCTTGTTTGTGCTCTTGCATTATTTTAAAATATTAACAAATTTTAGTTCAGATACGATTCTGTTAATTCAGATGATCAAAAATTGTTTACATTATTTCAGGTTCTATGTTTGACAGCATTTGCGGCCGCGGTTGTCGCTAATGCACATGGCCATGCGTTTTCTTCTAACCACATCTCGCGTCATGATGGTCACCACGAGACTGTGCACGGTCATGACCATGAACATGAGCACGTAGATTACTATGTAATATTTTTTACTATTTTTAACTCGTGGTTCTAATTCCTGTTGTATATAAATTTAAACAAATATACATAATTGCAGACTCACCCAAAATATGAGTTCGAGTATAAAGTAGAGGATCACCATACTGGTGACATGAAGTCTCAGCACGAGCACCGCGACGGCGACGCTGTGAAGGGAGGCTACTCGTTGCACCAACCTGATGGTTCTGTTAGACATGTGGAATACCATGCTGATGACCACAGCGGGTACAATTAGTTTTAAAACCTTCTATTGCTATTTTTAACATATTTTTCACATAATTGAAGTGTTAATATTTAAACAAAAATTATTATTTCTGTTCCAGATTCCATGCGGACGTGAAATACGATACCCATCACATCGTACCACACCATCACCATTATTAGAAGAATGTAATTTAATTATTTAATTTTTATTTAAAGAAATACAATTTACATTCATACTATCAGTACAGAATTTTCATTTAAAAAAATAACAATTCCCATCTCCTAATTCCAATTTCTGTTCCTATTCCTTTTCCGTAACGCGGTTAGGTTTTGGAATTCGCTACCGCCTAACATTAGCGATTCTCCTACTGTATCAATTTTTAAGAAACATGTAAGAGATCATCACTTTACAACTTGTTAAATGTCTATTTTATTTATACTTACATATATGTATGTTTATGTATGCATTTGTATGCATGTATATGTATTTATGTGTATGTGTAGAAGTATTTGAATACATAATATATATGTTTAGTAATGTACATACTAAGTTTGCCATTTAACATTTACATCTCTGCTCTATGGGACTACTCGCAGATAATTCATTTTATGAATAAGTAGTGCCCTTGTACAAATATTCTGTTTTAATTATTCTGAGTTTTTTTTTAATAAAACGATTTTCGATTTAAATAAGATGTGTAGTATTCGCGTAAATACAAGAAATCATTATTCTTTGTTTTCGTTATGGGTATATAAATCAAACAAATAAACTATTTACATTTGAGTTAATGTTGTTAATGTAGTATTGCGAAGGCATAAAACCAGTCACCATTTTTAAAAACTGTTGATATGAAAATTGCTACTAAAGTTTGTTTTAGAAAATGCTTAGATATGATTAACTTCAATTTAATGGCTACTTCAAGCGTAACAACACAAGGTGAATAATAAGCAATTAGTGTGTATGGTCTTAATTTCATACGTTATAACTCCGAACAGAATTCTTTGTTTTAGGTAAATTAATACTTAAAAGTAAGCATGTCTATAAGTGGCGCCTAAAGAGAATTTATAAGATCTTCCTTCAAGTTCAACCTTACCACTTCTCTTAGCAAGAATAATTTACGATAAAATGTTTCAATATCAACTATTGAGTAATACGGGCATGTTAATATTAATTTTTGTGGACGTGACGTGGACTAAATATTTTAATATCCATATTGTGTGGCTAAAATTCTGCAAATTAGTTGAGCTCTCTGGAATATTGAGCGTTTTATTAATGTCATGAATACCAGATTCTTATTCCAATGGTTAAAATAATCGTAAAATATCTTAAAACTAAAATACAAATTTGTAAATAAATGTACGTGCATCAATACCATCTAATGGTGAAATATTTTCACGCTATCATATCGTTATTGAATAAAGTGACTTGCGTGAAAATATTCTGCGTGTTACGAATGATAATAATTGTAACAGTTTTCACGGTGAAGAAATCTCTGATATACATACAAGCTTTATTTTATACATAAAAATAATAAAAAGATTTACTATATTATGTTCTCTTCTTTATTTTGATAGTAATAATATTACTAGTTGTAAAAACTATAAAATCAAATTGCATATGTGAGGAAAATGATTAGCCTGATAGAAGATAAAAAAGATAGGGAATCGAGTTAATAACTTAGTGGCTAATATGTCAGAAATAAAGTGTGTATTCGCAAAGACATAAATTACAATAAACACATGACATCTTTATGTATTTTAAAACCCTTCGTTAAATATAATTGTAATAATTTAATTTATTACTTTGATCAAAAATATAGTTTTAATTTTTTAATCCAATTTTATAATATGATCTCGAGTTTTTAACACCAATTTCTTACACAAAGCTACATTAACTAACTTGTACAAACTTTTGTTTAAAAAAAAAAAACTAAAAGTTACTTTGTGGTTTTCCAGAAAATCAATATTCTCTCTTCATACCTACTTTTAAGAAAAGGACGTTACTTAGAATCGAGAGGAATCATAACTTTAACTGTTTATTTAATCATGAGTTGTCAACATTTATTTAATTTGTTTAATTCTCTTTTTGTCAAATATTAATGTGACCAACATAAGAATACCATAACGAATTTGAGTGAATATTTAACGGAATAACCAAATTAAGCTTTTATTTTAAAATCATTATCATTCAACTTTTATAAGTACAATATATAATTAGGAATGTTTGATTAAGTATAAAAACAGCAGTTTAGAAATGTTATTTCCCGGATAGCCTAGTTGGTAGTGATCTTGTTGAGGGTTACAGGTTCATATCCCGTTGGGGACAACATTTGTGTGATGAATATACTCGTAAATGTTGTCAAATCATGGATGCTTGACATACCTACATGTGAATATTTATAATAACACAATTCCCAAAACAGGTAGACAGAGGTCTAGACAACTAACTCCCTTCAACCCACCTTCCACAGAAGATATTTTCGGGACGTGACAGGTGATGAGCCCGTCTTTATGTCCAAGCCAACGATATAATTCGTACATAAGTTTTTGAAAAACCTATTAGTACGAGCCTGCCACCTGGGGATCGAACTCGGGTCTCTCGACTCGAAATTCCGACCACCCAACCACTCGGCTATCGTGACTCGTGAATATTTATTTGCCAAAATAGGTAACATGTAAGCATAGTAGGTTTGGACATAAAACGGTGATACTGAGATTTATTTCCATGGACGTCAGAGTCGAAAAGTCTTTTAACTGATGTGTGTAAGATACTTTGGCTCAGAAGTAAGAGCGTTGCCTCGTTTCGGCAAAGGCCGCAGGTTCGAATTTAATTACTCTTTTAGTTAATTTTAAGTAACACTATGAGTAATGATAAAAATAGAATATTTTTTTTTTCACGCAATTCCCAATACATGGATAGATAGAACAGACAGAATTAACTCGTTTCGACCCACCTTCTGTCGAAGATATTTTTGGGATAAAAATAATTAAACTAACTAAGAATTAATTTATACCAGTATATCGCCTTAAACTACGTAAAATTACATAATAAATTAAATAAACTCTAGTCTCAACAATTTACATGATGGGAAGTCATCGTTATTTTCTTATGTTTGTAATTGTTAGAGACAAATAAGTATTAAGTTTAAATAACATATCAAACATTTTGGATAATCTGATAGTTCCTGTTCATAATATTATCATTATTATCTTTATCCTGTTTTTAATATTATTATACTATCATCATTACTCAGACAATAACAACGGCTACCATGGAATTCTATAAAATAACTACACAAAACGTTGTAAAAGTAATATAAAAATAGTTGTTTATACAATTAATGTAAAAATACACTTTATGAAAATATCCTATGTTCGGCACAACAAGAATACATTAAAAAATGAACGTGAAACACGGGTAGATCGAGTTTATAGTGAGCAACAACGAGGCACGTGAACTATAAACATAGATAGAAAAAAAAAGTTCAGCATAAATATGCTTTAAAAAAACAGTAAAATTGTATATTAGAAAATAATTATGTAAAGTGGTAGTAGTATAGTATGTAGCAGTAGTATCAATTTGGTAAAATCTCATCGTCGAGTGGTCGGGTGGTCGGAATTCGAATCAAGAGACCCGAGTTCGATCCTCAGGTGGCAGCCTCGTACCAATGGGTTTTTTCAAAAACTTAAGTACGAACTTTATCGTTGGCTTGGACATTAAGACGGGCTCACCACCAGGTGGGTCGAAACGACTTAATTGTCTAGACCCCTGTATTGGGAATGGAATAAAGATATTTTTTTAGAAATGCTTTGGCATAGTAAATGTTTTATGACTTGTGGTGTAATATATTGCTATCATTCAACCGTCACAGTTATTATAAATCTATATTTACATCACCAACTATTAATTTAGAGTGAAATAAACCTTGAGCTGTGTAAGAATTATTTTGGATATAAAAGACGTGAAAATTTTACATGTAGTTACACTGACATAGCAGACGTGAAATAAGTTTTATCTTTACATTTTTCTAATCTACCAATTTTATAAAATGAATCATAAGGTATGTTATTTATTAATTTTTAGTTGGTCTAAAATAAACAAAAAAGTATTAATTTTTATGCATTGACTTATTCTTAATTCACCACTAATTCTGAGTTTATTAATTAAAACAACGTTAAAATTAAAAACAAGTTTCGAGAATGTTCGAATATCATAACTGTAACTGGGAAGGGTATGGTTCCTAGCTATGAAAACATCTTACATTATACAACATCCACAGGCTACAAAGGACGCTATATTTGTTGAACTAATTATGTTTTTGCATTTAATTTCAATACAAATTATATTTTTGTTATAAATCCTTATTTAAGGAAATTTAAAAGTATAAATTGGGCATTATATATTCAATTCCCTGTGTGGTATGGGAATAACAATTTTCCACCCCCTTCCCATTCTCGTTGGTAACGTAAGAGTCAACTAAAGTATTTAAAATCTTTGCTACGATACAAGCGTGGCGATTATGCCCACAAAAAAGCCTAACCTTGCACTGGATCTTATTGGCATTTAAATAAGTAACAGTTGGCGTCACACTCCACCAGGCGTCGAAACGTAACAGATGGAGCCAGCTCATAAAACAATTGAGAAGAAAAAGAAAAAGTAAGCCACTAGAGCACATGTTATAATATTAATGACATTTTTTTATTTCAGATTACAATATGCTTCACCTTGTCAATTGTTTTACTCTTTGGGCTGAGCTATGCAGATAAGCACGGCTTTTCTTCCATTCACATTTCCCGCCATGATAGTCATCATCATCCTGTACATGTGGATAAACACGATCACGGACATCATAATCCTCATGAACACTTTGATTATTACGTAAGTATCCTCTATATGTTTAATTGTACCTGTTCTTAAACTATTTTGATGGAATCTTTTAATGCATAAATTTTTAGATTAAGCTTATTATATCAAAGACTATGCTTATTATAGCTTACTATATAAAAATAGTATATTTTTGTTACCAGACAGTGAAAGATGAAACTTCATTATACAAAACGTTATCTTGTTAACATTTCATAATTATTGTCACATTAACATTTATAAAACTGTTCTTTAATTATTCATAATGAATTTTCAGGCACATCCAAAATACGAGTTCGAATACAAAGTCGAGGATCACCATACTGGTGACATTAAGACTCAGCATGAGCACCGTGACGGTCACAATAGTGAGAGCGGATACTCCTGGCACGATCCCCACGGAACTGTTAAAGTGACCAAACATATTTCACATCACTAATGAAGCTGCATTAAATTTTTTTAAGCTATATACTTTTTAAACAAAGAGAAGTCATTATACGGTTTTATAAATTTGGGTGACAGAAACAATGCAAATTGTTTTGTCTTTACAGATATTTTTAAAATTTGTTAATCATCACCCTGTTATTATACACAAATAAATATTATGTTTGGTTATATCACTTCTATGAAACTAAATAAAAGGAATCAATCCTTTGAAATCCAAAAAGATATTTATGTGATAGATGCTCATTCAACACATTATATCGGTCAAATAAAGTAGCTATTTGACTGCCAGCACTCCTGCACTCTCTACTTGACAAGACTCGTGCCAAGAGCTTCTAGTCTTCTAGTCTAAGAACGATTTAAAAGTGTTCAAAGAAGGATTCATGATGAATATTCTCTTCATTTCACGTAATTGAGTGATGGCAATAATTTTTAGTATAATTTGAACATCTTATTGTGTTTTTCATAAATCTAATTTTATAATTCAAAAACCCATAACTTCGAATCATACCTCTAGAATTCTAGAAAATTACCCCCATATCATCATTAAATAAATTATAAATAATTATCTTCACGCCATTCCCCATGCAGGGGTAGGCAGGGGTCTAGACAATTAAGTCGTTTCGACGCACCTACCGCCGAAGATATTTTTGGGACAACGTAACAGGTGGTGAGCCTGTCGCCGTCTCAATGTCCAAGTCAACGATATAATTCGTGCCTGCCACTGGATTTGTCACAATCGCCACGATTGGCAGGCGGATTGGCGATCGCAGTACCAGCCCACTCGCACCTCAGACGCTGCTATCCATCTTCGGTCTAATTATTTTGGTGTGACAATTTTAGAGATCGTTATCCCGCCATCTATCGGTTGCCACTAGGATATTTTAGGCTCTTTCCCTTAGTCGCCTCTTACGACACCCACGGGAAGAAAGGGAGTGGCAATATCTTATCTTAAACCGGTACCACACCGCTTAATCTTTAGGCTTATCACCATTACATGCCTAAAAATTCAAATAATATTGGATTTAAAAAATGAAATTTTTGCAAACTGGATTTCATAGAAGATTTTATACAAATTTGTTAGAAATGTAGTTTTGTAATATGTATGTAATGTTAATAAATGTTACATGTTACATCTGCTATGCCTCTGGTATTGCGGGCGTTCATGGGCGGCGGTAATCACTTATCATCACGTGAGTAATATATATGTGTGCCTATGTTTAGTAATGTACGCACTAAGTTTGGGACGACTGGAAGATATTTCATTTTACGAATAAGAATTTCCCTTGTACAAATATTCTATTTATATTTTTCTAATAAATAAAAAAACAAAACAAATTGTAGTATGCATCAAAATGACAATAAACAAGGAATAAACTTTCACTCCTAAGAGTAGTAGTAGTAGTAGTAGTAATATTGTAGTAGCATTGAGGAGTAAGGGGTGAACGGAGTTTAACATCTATCCGACCCAAATGCCATCCTCACCTGCCCGCGTTAGTGGTTCTTTTCAGAATAGCTAGCGGCGGCGACCCACGGGTCGCCGCGGTGCTCCCTGCTAGACAACAGACGAGGCAATGGCGACCGAGCAAAGGCGGTATAACCTTACGCCCATCGCCGGATGGATGAGGCTTCATGAGCCTTGAGGAGTAAATACCCTCTAAAAGTGTTGCCGGAAGGACGTGGGGCCCCACCAAGTAGTATTTTCCCAAGAAAATCACCACCACCATGAATACGACCAGGAAAGATTGCGATTTGTTGGACGACCCGACTAACACTCGGCGCCATTCAGTACCCGGGCTGGATGGTGTGAAATATGCTACCGAAGCTCTTCCGAGAGATATCACCTTGCACAATAGTGCACCTTTATACACTGCACATCCGATTACCGCAGGCAAGATATCGCTGCGAGGCCACCACCACATTGCTACCTGGAATGTCAGAGGATTACTGAAACCAGGAAAGTTAACCTTAGTGGAAAAGGAAATGAACAATTTAGGACTTGGTCTATTAGGCATTAGTGAAACTCATATGAGAGGGAAGGGACATTTTGAAACTGCTGAAGGCAATGTTATGTATTTCTCAGGTTTCGTTGACTCTAGTGAGCATAGAGTTGCAGTTATGGTGCCCCCCAAAATGAACCGTTTCGTTCTTTGATATAATCTAATATCGGCCCGCATCATCACTGTAAAGCTTAACACCAAGCCCTGCTTAATGAACATTGTTCAAGTTTATGCTCCAGCAAGTACTACGCCAGATTCAGAAGCAGAAGTGGTACGTTTCTACAATAAACTTGAAGAAGTGTTGGATGCAATGCCGGGTCGAGAGATGACTATGATTCTCGGTGATTTTAATGCAAAAGTTGGGAGCACCAGAGATGACGACCATCTTCGGGATGTTGTCGGAAGGTATGGCCTAGGAATTAGGAATGAGCGTGGCATAAGACTTTTAGACTTTTGTGCTAGCAGGAATCTAACCATCCTGAATACATGTTTTCAACATCATCCCAGACGTCTATACACGTGGAGATCTCCAGGTGACAGGTATAGAAATCAAATTGATTATATTTTCTTGGATTCCCGCTGGAGATCATCTGTAAATAACGTGAAGACGTATCCCAGGGCAGATTGTGCTTCAGACCACAATTTACTTGTTGCTAGGTTTGCGCTTCGACTTAAGGCACCACGAAAGCGCCCCAAAGCTCTTCCCAAACATCTAAATCCAACGGAATGCAAACTGCTGGAACAGTCTATGAACGATCGGCTGGCGGGTGTAATTGCGGACCAAAACAGCAATGCAGATGCTCTGTGGACTCACCTGAAGACTCTAATTGACGAGGCATTGAATGAGCTAAAAAGACTCCAGAAAAAGGATTCTAAGAAATCAAAATGGATATCCGATAGCACGTGGGTGCTCACTCAACGTCGGAAGGACCTTAAGATTAAAGGACTACAGAATCCAGAAGTCAGAGAGGAATACCGTCGTCTTTGTAAAGAGATAGATGCGAGCTGTAGGACGGATAAAAACAACTTTATAGATGGGATATGCCTTGAAATTGAAAACCACTTTCACAAATATCAGACAGCAGATCTCTTCAGGAAAGTGAGGCAGCTCACAGATAAATTTATACCGAAAAGTTGGGTAATTGAAGATGACGACGGGAGTCTCTTACACCAAATAGACGAGATCGCAGAGAGGTGGCGTTCGTATTGTGAGTCGTTATACAGAAACCTAACGCAGAATACCTTGGACACGGCTTGGAACTTTGAAAGATGTGAGATGGAACCAGATATCATTCGTTCTGAAATTGTAGCAGCACTTCGATCTCTCAAAAACGGTAAAGCACCAGGCCCCGACGCTATCACAGCTGAAGCTCTGAAATCTTTGGGAGATAGTAGCATTGGTGTATTGCATGCCATATGCAATTTAGTGTGGGGTACTGGAGAATGGCCTGATGAGTGGACAAAGTCCATAATACTCCCGTTACACAAGAAAGGTTCCACTAGACAATGTGACAACTATCGCACTCATTTCTCATGCTAGTAAAGTTCTGCTTCACATACTGAACAATCGCATTCGGCATTATTTGGATACGCAAATACCTCAAGAACAAGCAGGTGTTGTGAAGGGCAGAGGCACTAGAGAACAGGTTCTTAACGTGAGACAACTGATAGAAAAAGGTGTATAAAGCGATGCCGAAGACAGGAATAGATGGCGTGCCATAATAAAAGAAAGGATTCTGGACGGTGGTGGTCACGACCCTCAGACATGAGGAGTACGACTGCAGGAGAAGGAGTAGTATATACTTTATAGTACACCAAACAACATAAATTGTACATGTACATAAATACAACAGAGAGAAAACTTAATAGCTACCTAAGCACAATACTTATAGCTAAAGAGCGATGTCTTCCGGACAACCTCAGGGCTAAAGAGAAACTGGAATTATTAACAACAGAAGGTGGTGTGTTTTATGATAAACTTACATACAAATATCTAAATAAACTCATACATATTGATAAAATATCATAATAATACAAAAAGACAAAATAATAGTAAATAAACATACATAGTATATACATACACGTCACGTAAGTTTTCTAAAGTTTGTGCATGTTGAATTTGGAGTGGAAGTTCATTCCATAAACTTATGACTTTGATTATAAAAAAATTCTTGAAAGTATTTTGTTCGAAATGCACGTGGTTCTAGAATAAGTTCGCGGACCGAAAAACTCTATCAGGTCTATCATGACCAAGAAACTTAAAGTTTTCTTTCAAGTAACTTGGAGTAAAACGATTGAACAACACACAGTATAAAAGAGAAACCGTTTGCAGATTCCGACGAAAGTGAAGAGTCTGCCGCTTAGCATCGATTTAATATCATAATGTATGCGGCTTGCTTTTCAGGGTTAGTAATGTAAATGATCTTTTCTTATTTAATGCAAAACTGTTATGGTTTACAAAAAAATTTAATGATGTATCTTCCGTGTAATACATATGAAATCAGAGTTTTATTAAAGCAAAATGTTACGAAATAGAAATGGATATAACTAATAAATAAAGCAAAAAAAATTTTTTTTTTGAGATGGTAATCCCAACATCTGTCGGTTGCATATTCAAGGCTTTTCACTAAGTCGCCTCTTACGAGTATGGCGGAATACAGCAAAAGTTAGTGGTATATCCTTACGCTGTTACCACAATTGTAATTTATAATGGTTATTAATGAAATTATTCATAGATGTTAAATAGTTTAGTTAAAATATGTAACATTTATCGTCGTCATATAAGGACATTTAAAAATCCATAACTGGATGTAGGCCTATCCTGTTTGAGAGAGTTTGCGATATTATGCTTAGCAAACGGATTTGCGATCACAGTACCAGAAACCATGCATCACCAATTGTTACAGCTATATCACAATAAATGTATCAATTAATTATAAGTAATGTAAATGTTTGATTATCATGCGATATGTTATAACCTATACCACATTGTAGTATTGTTAGTACATTTTATGACCATAATATGTCACCAATTACACTTTATATTAGAAAACAATTTTATAATAGTCTTGAATCACGTCATTGTTTTAAATATAAAAGTCGCAAATGTCGCGTTTTAACTACCATTCGGCCAAGCTATCGATAATTAATAACACTTGTACATACAACGGTGCGGACGAAAATGAATATTAAGGTATTACTTTTTTTATTTGAATATAATATATAATCAGAAATCTCAGAGCAGAACAGGTGAATGAAATTATATACTTGGGGAGTGCTTTTAGCCGGGAAGGAAGATGTAATTTAGATGTGGACAGGCGTGTCGCTGCCGGGAACAAAGTGTCCCTGTGTCAAGTCAAAGATGCCCTGAATGCGTTAGTCAAAAGACAAGGCGTAGTGAAGAATGCACGCTGTGCGATACATAACACAGTGTTGGTACCGACTTTGTTATATGGCAGCGAAACCTGGGTATACCACAAGAAGCATAAAAGCAAGTTAAATGCAGTGGAGATGCGATCTCTTTGTAAAATGTGCAGCGTTATGGCAGGTTTAAAAGATGAACTTATCACAAAATGCACATGCTTCGATGGTTTGGGCACGTTGAGCGAATATAGCGCGAAAGTTAATATTAAAAGGTGTCGAGGTAGACCGAGACTAACATTCGAAGACCATGTGAGCAAATTGCTCGAAGAGGGGAGGGTGCATGTATGAAGAAGATAATGAATCTGAATAAAGCGAAAGAGATATGTAAGGATCGTGACGCTTAGCAATCTAGCTACCCCATCAGGAATTGTGCGTGAAGACAGGTAAAGTAAAGTAAATCTCAGAGCAGACCATAATATTCCTCTTTTAAACTGAAAGCGCTTGCCATAACTTTTAAAAACATAAACACATAGGAAAAATATGCTGGAACGACCCTTGTTAACAGTGACCCTGCCTTCGGAGCTATGGGTTGCAGGTTCGAGGTCTGCTAGGGGAAAACATTTAAATAAATAAATATCTCCACCCCATTCTCAATATTGGGGTAGACAGAGGTCTAGACAATTATTTCCTTTCGACTCACCTTCCACAGAAGACATTTTTTGGGAAAAAATTTGAGTGATAAAAAATTTTTGTTCTAGAGTCATGGATATTACTTTGAGATCCGATTATGATAAGATTGTTTTAAGATAGATAAATATTCATATTTGTATGCATATATAAATATTAAAGATAATATTTTATTATTAATATAATTTTATTATTAAAGAGTCACCATAGCCGAATTTTTTTCAAAAACTTATGTATAAATATATCGTTGGCTTGACATAAAGACAGCTTACTTTTAATTGACGGGCTCACATGGCAGGTGAGTTAAGGTACTTAATTGTCTATACTAGACCTCTGTCTACCCCTGTATTGGGAATGGCGTGAAGATATACTATTTTTATGCTTATATGTATATATTTCTCTATCTCAAAGTGTATCTATTTAAGAGTATTGTACGTTGGCAGGGACCTTATGCTAATGAAAATTACTAATGCTATACTTTTACAGATTATTTATATCGCAGCTTTAGCGGCAGTAACTATTGGATTAAGTAACGCGGAAGATCACGCGTTTTCATCAACCCTTATCTCCCGACATGATGCCCACCATCACTCTGTGCATAAGCATGAACGGCATCATCATGAACATGTTGATTATTATGTAAGTTTTTATCAAATTTTTGCTGGTACCTAGGCAAGTGACCTTCGATTTTGCTGCTCTTTTAAAACTCTAATATTAAATAATAGCACTAATCGCATAAATCCCTAATTTCTTTCCACAATTGGATGACTGAACACGCCAGTATTTATGTAATAAGTCATGCCAACAACAGAACAAACACTAATTAAACAAAATAATGAAAAAAAGTGAAAGTGTAATAAAAAAGTAAGATTTATTTTAAAGACGTCACTACTTCTTATGTCACTGCTCCGGAAATAACTTAGGCCTTAGCATTTCAGATGTTCCATCTAACGGTTAACGAAGTATATTCTACAAAATAATAATTAACCACAAAGTAATAAATTTTCAGACACATCCGAAGTACGAGTTTGAATATAAAGTAGAAGACCACCACACCGGCGATATCAAATCTCAGCACGAACATCGAGATGGCCCCAACAGTGAAAGCGGTTATTCATGGCACGATCCTCATGCTACCGTTAAAGTGACAAAACATGTTTCTCATCACTAGAAAATTATATGAAACCTAAAGACTTAAAAACTGTGACTTATAAACTGGTTTAGTGATATTTTATTGTCATATGAAAAATCTTACATACGTACCCCGTTTGAGGTTTTTTTTAAATAAAAAAATAAATTTGTTTGGGTTTCGTGTTTATTTTTAATCTGTTCCAATAATAATTGTTGTTAGTGTAATATAATGTTTAATGTTTTATAATCCGTATCAAAAATTAAAAAAACTATATACTATTTATATAGTTTTTTTAATTTTTAAAACTTAATAAAGTAACCTCGAAAACTTATTTAGTTAGGCAAAAGAATTTTAGAGTTCATAAATATGGACTCAAGGAGGATTGGTTAATTACTTAAACTTAAAAAGTTCGCCAGTAATATAAAAAAATATTGAAATCCTTCATTAAATGAATACAACTACTTTATTTTATTTCTAAGTCATTTCTTTAACAGATATTAAAAGAGATTTTAAATTTAGAAGAGCGGCTCGAATTGTCGACGACCATACTCTATCCGATTGGCTAGGTCCCCTGGCTTTGCGAAGAGATGTTACATCTCTTTGCATTTTCTACAAGATCTACTACGGGGAGTGCTCCGAGGAATTTTTCGGATTAATCTCAGCCGCTGGATTTCACCATCATACCTTACGGCATAGTCAAAAATTTGATCAACACCGCCTTGATGCTTGGCATTCCACCACAGTGTGCTTCTCGCGGAATTTTCTGTCACTCACTTGCACTTTATGGAATGTGCTACCGTCAGCGGTTTTTCCGGACCGACACGACTTAGGGACTTTCAAGAATAGAGCCTATACCTTTCTTAAAGGCCGGCAACGCATCTGCTATTTCTCCGGTATTGCAGGTGTTCATGGGCGGCGGTAATCACTTACCATCACGTGTGCCATCTGCTCGTTTGCCTCCCTTTTCTATAAAAAAAATATCGTAACTGTGTCAAATTCTTTCAGAGTACCCGAAAAAGTCACGATAGCCGAGTGGTTGGGTAGTCGGAATTTCAAGTAGAAAGACCCGAATTCGATCACCAGGTGGCAGGCTCGTACCAATGGGTTTTTTTAAAACTTACGTACGAGTTATATCGTTGGCTTGGACATAAAGACGGCGACGGGCTCACCACCTGTCACGTTGTTCCGAAAATGTATTCGGTGGAAGGTGAGTCGAAGGGACTTAATTGTCTATCTAGACCTCTGTCTACCCCTGTAATGGGACATACTGTACCTGTCCCAAGAGATTCTTAGACCAAAACTAAAGATATTTTATATGAGATCTGAAGAAGTAAAGAAATCTTAAGAAGATATAGAGACATAAACAAAATTTTAAGATACTGGTTTACGTAGATACTTATTCCCATATTTTAGTCTTGTAAAATACTAGATTCGCCTAGATTTTGAAACCGATTTGTTGTGATTAACAAATATCTTAAAATACAAACTTTCTCCTTTAAAATATTAGTTGCATAGGTTAGAATTTCTATTATTTTTATACATTACAGTATATAAAAATAATAGAATAAAAATATTATCCCTTAACAAAATCTTTTAATTATTTAGATTTATAAAAACTTGAATATTTCCAAAAATATCTTCACGCAATTCCCAATACAGGGGTAGACAGAGGTCTAGTCTAGACAATTAAGTCCCTTTGACCCACCTTCCACCAAAGATATTTTCGGGGCAACGTGACAGGTGGTGAGCCTGTCGCCGTCTTTATGTCCAAGCCAACGATATAATTCGTACATAAGTTTTGAAAAACTCATTGGTACGAGCCTGCCACCTGGGGATCGAACTCGGGTTACTTGTCTCGAAATTCCGACCACCGAACCACTTGGCTATCGTGACTTTTTTATTTATATTTTTCAAAATTACATTTTAATTAATCGAATTTCTCAATTCAATTTTGTTTTTTTTTTGATGTTGCATATTCCTGCTAATAAAATAATTTTAAAAATGTAATCAATACTTTTAGTTTTGTTTGGACCGATGGATTTCTAAAATTTAACGTCATTATTCATAAAATTGAGAATAGTATTCCTTTATTCATATAGTGGCATACAATACAAGCACTTCAGCAGGGCGGTCGTTTCTTACTCCCGCTTATACGCTTCATCTGAACTAAAAAACCAATCCGCCTACAAGGAGAGATCAAAAATTAGTGAGAATGAGATAGAATATAATGACTATTGATAACTTAATAATTGGATCTACATAGTCTCCGAGTTTCTCTACACACTGAATCCAGCGCTTTTCCAAGGCTTCCATTCCTTTCAAAGTTTTGTCTTGGTCCTGCAAAAAGCTATCCACGGCATCCATCATCTCGCTATCGTCTTCGTACCAGTTTACCGATAAGTATTCTTTTAATTTTGGGGAAAAGATAAAAATAACTAGGCGCCAGACCTGGTGAATTATGGGGGTGGTTAACCAATTCGAAGCCTGCTTGCTGAATAGCAGCCACCGTAACTGCCGACCTGTAAGCGGGTACGTTATCGTAATGAAACAGAATGCCCCTTTGAAGTTTCCCTCTCCTTTTCTCTTTGATAGCATTCTTCAACTTGGGAATTAAAGCTGGTTCCACGTTTCAGGTAATCAATCGACAATATCCCTTCTGAGTCCGAAAATATTGAGGCCATAACCTTGCTAGCCGTTGTCACGGCACGAGACTTCTTCTGGGTCAGCGATGATGGCCGTATCCATTGTGAAGATTGTTGTTTTGCCTCGGTATCAAAATGATGGACCTATATTTCGTCCATTGTTATGAAACGCGACAAAAGTTTTCAAAATCTTCTTAAGACTTATCCAACAATATCTTCGAAATGACAAGTCGATTTTGTTTCTGACTGTCAGTTAATATACACGACACCCATCTTTCGGAGACTTTTCTCATATTAAAAGATTGTTTCAATATGGATTAAATACTTCCATATGAAATGGCCGTTTCTTGAATTAAGCATCGGATGGTAACTCTTCAATCACTCAAAATAATTTTCTCGACTTTTGCAACATTTTCTTGGGTGACTGACGTCGATGGACGTCAGTCACCCAAGGAAATGTTGCCTCCAAATCGCAATGAATCTTTTGGGTTTTTAACTTTTTTAAACAGAGGTATTTAATAACGGCTCGCACTTTATTTTTCTCCATTTTCGAGAAAACGTTCCAACACGAAACAAACAAATGACTGAAACTTTGTTTCTTTTCTGAATGAAATTCAGAGAAAAAACAAAAGAGAATCGAAGATTTTTTTTCTTTATTAATATTACAAATATATATCTGACCTATGCCTGCCAGTATTTTTTCTTCTTACCAGTATTATTATCGTCATCGTTCTCACTACTTTTTGGTTTTCCCTCGTATATATAAATATATGCTTCTAAAAATTCGACGTATATAGTGATAACACAAGAATTAGTGTTGACACATCACGCTTTAATAAAAAAATAAGGACTACATGAAAAATAAAAATACGATGTTAAAACATTGAAATTTTCCAGTATCTAATACGTACGATATGATTAGCTAAAAAAAAGTTATAATATAACGCATAAATCTAAAATATCCATTCACTCTCATCGAAGTATAGTTATATTTCCAGATTCGACCTGATGCATCAACGTTGCACATAATACTGCTTTTTGATACTTCAGAAGGTTTTTCACACACAGCAGCATGTTTGGTAAATGAAATTATTCCTATAATTGTGGCACCTAAAAATACATATTGAATATGTATTGAAAATAATTAAGAGTAACTATTTTTTACGAATATGCTTATCATAATCGTATGTCACGATGATATACCGTTAGGATACCTGAGCTTGATTCCATTCGACAAAAGATATGTTATGCCTAATTCATGTCGAAGCTAAAATAGTCAAATAGCCTCTCATAAAACTCTTCAATGCTAAAAAAACCCTCAATGCTAATGCCAACGTATTATATTATTCTATGGTTCGCACCTGCCATCTACTTTCCACCATGATAAGGGTTGTCTGGTAGAGAATGCCATCAAGCATTAACTCCACCCATTGTAGCCCTAACCTTGAAGGTGTCATAATAAACAATGAATAATTAAATATTAAACAAATGTTCAGCAAACAGTATCAGACATCATCTTAAAAGCTACTGACAGTCTCAATCAATCTTCAATCTTCATCGGCAATCTTCTTGTTTTTTAGCCTACGAATTTAGAAAATTATTCCTTTTTTCAAGGTAGTTCCTTTAGTCGCAATTATCACGCATACATCATATGAAAACAACCCGTAAAGAACTACTTTTAATGTCCTACACGAACCTACTATATCCATATTATATAATATTATTATTAGAAAATTTATATCCTGCAAATAGGAAAAGGAACAGCAAACTTACAGGAAGTAAGTCATTCGGACAATAATCAAAGCCGTAATTATAAGTGTTATCATTATGATTTAGGTACTATAAATTATAGGAATTTTAAAAGTTGGCGTCGAATAAAATTAAATCTACATTCTTATACTTCCATTATAATAGGCTTATAATAAACTGAGTGCAAGTGACAACACTTTCACTTTTCATACTAATAAGTCATGTTAAACCACTTATTGACCTGTTGACCTTGTTGCAACCGAAAAATTCATTTGCTATAAAAGCTCTCGGCAATTTTAATATTTATCAATTCATTTTTATCATTGTAAAAACATGTTCTCAAAAGTGAGTTTCTCAAATAATTCCCCCCAACCAATAATTGTAATTATCATAACAATAAGTGCCAATAGAATAGTACAGTAACAATAGTTATATGATTGTTTCAGGTCTTAGCTCTGAGCGCCGTGCTGGCAGTTTCAGCGGCCGGTCTTTTGCCGCAGCCGCACTACTCGTCAGCTGCAGCCGTCTCGTCGCAGAGCATCGTGCGTCACGACCAACCCCAGGCCATACACGCTGCACCCGTCGCCATTCACGCCGCTCCCCTCGCCTACCACGCCGCCCCTGTCGCAACTTACGCGGCTCCCGCTCGTATCTCCAGCGGCCATGCAGTGTCCTCTCAGACTATCTTGCGCCACGACCAGCCCCGCGCCTCATACGGAATCGCTCCTCTAACCTACGCAGCTGCTCCAGCGCACTACGCCGCACCTCTTATTAGCCATGCTGCCCCTGCTGCCAGACTCGTCGCTACCACTCAACATGAGGAATATGTAAGTTATTTATAAATATTTATTCACCTAAATTAAAGTAAATTTCTTTGGATTTTATAATGTTTTGCTATACTTTGTGAAAATAAAATAATATTCATCCTTGGTTTTCAGGCTCATCCCAGTTACGAATTCGCTTACTCCGTGGCCGACGGACACACCGGCGACAACAAGTCCCAGCACGAGAGCCGCGACGGTGATGTCGTACATGGCGAGTACTCTCTGCATGAAGCTGACGGCTCCGTGCGCAGGGTACAGTACACCGCTGACGACCACAATGGCTTCAACGCGGTAGTCAGCAACTCCGCGCCCGCGCATCACCCCGTGGCTGCACCCGCGCATATTCTCGCTCATCATTAATTGTAAGAACACCGATGCTAGTCAGCTGACCTCCTGGGTTTTAAAAAGTTATATAAATATGAAAATATAATAAAATGTTAAAAAAATAGTTTTTTTTTTCATTTGAATAATTGCGAACAACAAGACTTTAAAGGTATAATCTGGAAGTAATATAAACAGTAAACATGATAGTGTCATTACCCATCATATTACCCAACGGCGAAATCATAATATCACCAACAACTAAACCGGTATACCTTTTTTATATATTTTTTTATCAAAAGAGCAGTAAACCAGAAAAGAAAGGCATGTTCGAAAATATCAAACCACCATATCAAATCTGTCGATTAGTTTTAATCAAAATGAAAATAACTTATTTTCTACTATCACACGTGTAATAAACACGGAGAAACGGAGGCTTTTAATAGAGTCGGCACATTGCTGTGTTCCACACACTAGGCCTGCATCGTGGGTACCAGGTAATATGGATCTGACAATACAAATGTTTTACCTCGGTCTAAAATAATTTAGAAAAATAATAATAATAACCAAGGAATTGTGTGTATAATGCGCGGTATAATGCACGTCTATGTGTCAGGGTGCGTTTGTCTTTTGTTTATTGGCTATTTGTTAGTTTATGCGATATTATTTCTAAGAAGGTCAATTCTTCGCTAACTTGTGTAATGTTGGTAAAACACCGTTATTCGTATTTTTTCTCTCTCCTGAACAAGTATGATAACAGAGTTGAATAGAGTCTGAAAAAATGTAAATCTAAATTGTAAGTTTATTATCTATTCGTATTCCAAAGAGTAGTTAGAATTCTAAGATTTCGTTAATTTTCAGTGAAGTTTCTGTTCGATTTCCGTCGGAAGGAAGGTGTTGAACCTACACTCCTGCCGTTGTTAGTGTACATAGTATAGCAGAAAATAGTAATTTCAAAAAAGTGGCGGGAGAAAAGGTGTTTATTATTTTATACAAACATTACTGAACAACAATTTATTGATTTAAACTTTGTTTTCCCTACAGAAATAAAATGTATAATATTGCGTAGTTAATGCCTAGAGGTATTCTTTGAACGACTTGAGACTACGATTTGAGAAGAGAAACAAGTGATGGATGCAAATTACATCATGCAACAGAGATAAAAGTTATTATAAAAAATTCACTGTTATTTTAATAAATACTTAAAAAAAATATCTTCACGCAATTCCCAATACAGGGGTAGACAGAGGTCGAGTCTAGACAATCAAGACCCTTCGACCCACCTTCCACCGAAGATATTTTCGGGACAACGTGACAGGTGGTGAGCCCGTCGCCGTCTTTATGTCCAAGCCAACGATATTCGTACATAAGTTTTTGAAAAACCCATTGGTACGAGCCTACCAACTGGGGATCGAACTCGGGTCTATTGACTCGAAATTCCGACCACCCAACCACTCGGCTATCGTGATAAATACTTGCCCCATCTTATTCGACAACTTATCGCTACTTCGTAGTATGTGACTTATACCACTCCTGGTTAATTTTTTTTTGGGGTTCTGATAAAAAAAAACTACGACAAGTAGTTATGGCAATCCTATATTGATGTGAGCTTAATAGTTCTAAAGATATCAATAAAGGTGGAACTCCGACGTCGCAAGTTACACAGAGCTTAGTGGTAGATAAATAAATAAATATTTTCAAGCAATTCCCAATACAGGGGTATACAGAAGTCAAGCCTAGACAATTAAGTCCCTTCGACCCGCCATCCACTGAAGATATTTTCGGGACAACGTGGCAGGTGGTAAGCCCGTCGCCGACTTTATGTCCAAGCCAACGATATAATTCGTACATAAGTTTTAGAAAAACTTATTGGTACGGCCACTTGAGGATCGAACTCGGGTCTCTTGACTCGAAATTCCGATCACCCAACTACTCAGCTATCGCGACTATTCAGCTCAGGTGGTGAGCCCGTCCTGTCTTTATGTCTATCCCCTCTTCCAATTGGCAAATTTTAAGCCGTCCTCCCTAAATATTCCACAGGATATTATTACGGATGATTTTATTTAAGGAGCCGTAACGATACAGCGTAAAAAAATATTTCAAATTAAAACTTAGATAGCTGAGTGTTCGGTTAATCATAATTCGAGTCAAGAGACCTGAGTTCGATCCACATGTGGAAGGCTCATGCCAATGGGTTTTTTCAAAACTTATATACGATTTATGTCGTTGGCTTAGCCATAAAGACGGAGACTGGCTCACCACTTATTACGTTGTCCCAAAAAATTTCTTCGGTGAAAGGTGGATCGAAAGTATTTAATTGTCTAGAATTCGGTTTTTTTTTATAGAAAAGGGAGAAAACGAGCCGGTGGTTCACGTGATGGTAAGTGATTACCGCCGCCCATGAACTCCTGCAATACCAGAGGCATAGTAGATGCGTTGCCGGCCTTAGAGTGCCCCTCACCCAGAATTGGGGGAGGGGGGTGTGTAGGCTTCCGGTTATCTGCACTCACCAGACGAAACGCAGAAGTTTGTTAGACCTCTATTTCACGCCGGTATTCTGTAAGGTCGTGGTACTTCCCCGGTCGAGCCGACCCATTCATGCAAGTACAAAAGATGATGCGTAGCTCTACTACTGTTAATACGCAAATTACGCATGATCTGAGACTTCTGTAACGCAGTTGCTCATGCGTTTCTTTTTGACGCCGGTATTTTACAGGAATTTCATGGCAGGCCGGTATTTCATACAGCTGTCGCTTTGCCGTGACCTATTTCTACAATAACTTATATTCATTTTTTAAATTAAATTAAGAAATTAATTTCAAAAATGAAGTTAATCACGATAGCTGCGTGGTTGGGTTATTGTGATTCGAGTAACGACCCGCGATTGACACGCAGGTTTTTTCTAAAACTTATGTAAAAATTCTAGTCATGATAGGAAAATTTCTCACAATGAGCATAAATTCATTAATTAATGTTAATATAGTTAAACTATTTAGCGAACCGGCAATACTTTCACCTAAATATTAACAAGTTAAGCGTACATTATGACCTGACGACCTTGTTAGTACCAAAAGTTATTCGCTATAAACGCGCTTCGAAACTTAATACATTTATCAGTTGATTTCAATTGTTGTTAAATCATGTTCTTAAAAGTAAGATATTTTAGATATATAATAAATTACATTTGAAATATATATTTCTGGGGCCATCAAATAAACTTTTATTGAATTCAACTTTTCATTTATTTAATAATTAAAACTAATAAATATTACATTATTCCAGATCTTAGCTCTGAGCGCTGTGCTGGCAGTGTCGGCGGCCGGTCTTCTACCGCAACCGCACTATTCGTCAGCTGCAGCCGTCTCGTCGCAGAGCATCGTGCGTCACGACCAACCCCAGGCCATACACGCTGCACCCGTCGCCATTCACGCCGCTCCCCTCGCCTACCACGCCGCTCCCGTCGCCTACCACGCCGCCCCTGTCGCAACTTACGCGGCTCCCGCACGTATCTCCAGCGGCCATGCAGTGTCCTCCCAGACTATCTTGCGCCACGACCAGCCCCGCGCCTCATACGGAATCGCTCCTCTAACCTACGCAGCTGCTCCAGCGCATTACGCCGCACCTATTATCAGCCATGCTGCCCCTGCTGCCAGGCTCATCGCCACCACTCAACATGAGGAATATGTAAGTTATTTATACATGTCACTTTTATGATAAAAGTCACGATAGCCGAGTTGTTGGCTGGTCGGAATTTCGAGTCGAGAGACCTGAGTTCGATCCACATGTGGAAGGCTCATGCCAATGGGTTTTCAAAACTTATATACGATTTATGTCGTTGGCTTAGCCATAAAGACGGAGACTGGCTCACCACTTATTACGTTGTCCCAAAAATTTCTTCGGTGAAAGGTGGATCGAAAGTATTTAATTGTCTAGAATTCGGTTTTTATAGAAAAGGGAGAAAACGAGCCGGTGGTTCACGTGATGGTAAGTGATTACCGCCGCCCTTGAACTCCTGCAATACCAGAGGCATAGTAGATGCGTTGCCGGCCTTAGAGTGCCCCACCCAGGGTGGGGAGGGGGTGTGTAAACTTCCGGTTATCTGCACTCACCAGACGAAACGCAGAAGTTTGTTAGACCTCTATTTCACGCCAGTATTCTGTGAGGTCGTGGTACTTCCCAGTCGAGCCGACCCATTCATGCAAGTACAAAAGATGATGCGTAGCTCTACTACTGTTAATACGCAAATTACGCATGATCTGAGACTTCTGTAACGCAGTTGCTCATGCGTTTCTTTTTGACGCCGGTATTTTACAGGAATTTCATGGCAGGCCGGTATTTCATACAGCTGTCGCTTTGCCGTGACCTATTTCTACAATAACTTATATTCATTTTTTAAATTAAATTAAGAAATTAATTTCAAAAATGAAGTTAATCACGATAGCTGCGTGGTTGGGTTATTGTGATTCGAGTAACGACCCGCGATTGACACGCAGGTTTTTTCTAAAACTTATGTAAAAATTCTAGTCATGATAGGAAATTTTCTCACAATGAACGTAAATTCATTAATTAATGTTAATATAGTTAAACTATTTAGCGAACCGGCAATACTTTCACCTAAATATTAACAAGTTAAGCGTACATTATGACCTGACGACCTTGTTAGTACCAAAAGTTATTCGCTATAAACGCGCTTCCAAACTTAATACATTTATCAGTTGAT
The DNA here is from genome assembly GCA_029286605.1 of Sericinus montela. Lineage (NCBI taxonomy): Eukaryota > Metazoa > Arthropoda > Insecta > Lepidoptera > Papilionidae > Sericinus > Sericinus montela. The sequence goes on from JAGSMR010000004.1 coordinate 5,375,571, forward strand.
TTCAATTGTTGTTAAATCATGTTCTTAAAAAGTAAGATATTTTAGATATATAATAAATTACATTTGAAATATATATTTCTGGGGCCATCAAATAAACTTTTATTGAATTCAACTTTTCATTTATTTAATAATTAAAACTAATAAATATTACATTATTCCAGATCTTAGCTCTGAGCGCTGTGCTGGCAGTGTCGGCGGCCGGTCTTCTACCGCAACCGCACTATTCGTCAGCTGCAGCCGTCTCGTCGCAGAGCATCGTGCGTCACGACCAACCTCAGGCCATACACGCTGCACCCGTCGCCATTCACGCCGCTCCCCTCGCCTACCACGCCGCTCCCCTCGCCTACCACGCCGCTCCCGTCGCCTACCACGCCGCCCCTGTCGCAACTTACGCGGCTCCCGCTCGTATCTCCAGCGGCCATGCAGTGTCCTCCCAGACTATCTTGCGCCACGACCAGCCCCGCGCCTCATACGGAATCGCTCCTCTAACCTACGCAGCTGCTCCAGCGCATTACGCCGCACCTATTATCAGCCATGCTGCCCCTGCTGCCAGGCTCATCGCCACCACTCAACATGAGGAATATGTAAGTTATTTATACATGTCACTTTTATGATAAAAGTCACGATAGCCGAGTTGTTGGCTGGTCGGAATTCCGAGTCGAGAGACCCGAGTTCGATCCCCAGGTGGCAGTACCAATGAGTTTTTCAAAAAACTTATGTACGAATTTCATCGTTGGCTGGGACATAAAGACGGTGACGGGCTCACCACCTGTCACGTCGAAAATATCTTAGGTGGAAGGTGGGTCAAAGGGACTTAATTGTCTAAACTTGACCCCCCCCCCCTTGACTTGTCTACCCCTGAACTGGGAATTGCGTGAAGATATTTATTTATTTTATTTTATTTTATTTATACATGTCTATTCACCTAAATTAAACTAAATTTCTTTGGATTTTATTACATTTTGCTAAACTTTGTAAAAATAAAATAATAATCATCCTTGGTTTTCAGGCTCATCCCAGATACGACTTCGCTTACTCCGTGGCCGACGGACACACCGGCGACAACAAGTCCCAGCAAGAGAGCCGCGACGGTGATGTCGTACATGGCGAGTACTCTCTGCATGAGGCCGACGGCTCCGTGCGCAGGGTACAATACACCGCTGATGACCACAATGGCTTCAACGCGGTGGTCAGCAACCCGCCGCGCCCGCGCATCACCCCGTGGCTGCACCCGCGCATATCCTCGCTCATCATTAATTGTAAGAACATCGATGCTAGTCAACTGACCTCCTGGTCTTTAATAAGTTATATAAATATGTATATAATGAAATGTTAAAAAAATATTTTGTTTTTCATTTGAATAATTGCAAACAACAAGACTTTAAAGGTATAATCTGTAAAATACACAGAGCGTATTGCATCTACGCATTAACACTCTAACAAGGGTCTTTTTGCTGTATGGCTTAAATAAGTGTGGCCTGAAAAACTGATTACACGAAACATGAAAAATTGTTTAAGGATGTCATTTAAAAGTGTTTATAACTAAATATTAATTTAGTTCTCAGTTGTCTCCAAAATGTATATTTACTGCTAAAAGGCTTGGCTTTAAGGCGTATTTTTACACTGTACGCTCAGGTGAAACAAAAGATCATTTATTTAGAGACGACAGGTGGGAGGAGAAGGGAGAAAACCTCTGCGGTTGTAAATAACCAAGGATTTAAAAAGGATTACCAGCTCTGAGGTCCCGGATTCCATAACCGAGAATTCAGAGCTGGCAACTGGGTCATTGTAGAAAGCCACTATTTATACATTTACATAAGATATTCGGATTAAGCTATAGTATTAGGTTCCTGTAAGGATAGCGTATACTGGAAACAAATAAATATTTTCTCGGCACTGGGTGTTTGTAAAAATTAAATTAAATTAAATATCTTCACGCAATTCACAATACGAGGGTAGACAGAGGTCTAGTCTAGACAATTAAGTCCCTTCGATCCACCTTTATCGAAGATATTTTCGGGACAACGTGACAGGTGATGAGACTGTCGCCGTCCAAGTCAACCATATAATTTGTACACAAGTTTTTGAAAAACTCATTGGTACGAGCCGTCCTAGGGATCGAACTCGGGGTCTCTTGACTCCAAATTCCGACCACCCAACCTCTCGGCTATCGTAAACAAAGTCACGTTTGTGGTACCTTCGTTGTGGTACCATTCGGTGTTTGTGGTACTTTCGTTGTTTCTAAACTTATTTATTTCAAAAAACACGTGTTACAGCTACTTACTTTAAGATCAATACATGTGATGTCGTTCCTATGTATGTATGTAAGTACACGTATGTAACGTTGTCATACAGTGTATAGCGTCGCTTAAGGAAGCATACCGACGTATTTTTCGAGGCGTTTATTAATATGCCAGATTTGGATCATTCCTAAGAGTCCCGCTGAATTCCGCAAAGAACTAATAAAGTTATACTATAATAATAAAGCAACTCATTTTAATTTCCATTAATCATGGATATAATGAGATTTTCAATACTTTATTAAAAAAAAAAACAGAATTATGTTCATATTTACAATACTTATTAACTAAAAACTACAATAATCGTGTAGACCTACTCCTCGTGGCATAGTAGCAAGAACGCAGACTGCTTTTCCGCGATGAATGCCAAGAGTTAACCGATGAGCGAGAAAATAACCATCCCTCTTATTACCAACAGCTACTAACAGACGTGGATACAATTGCTTTAGAAACTGCATCATGGATTAATGTATCGACGCAAGTATCGTCCCACACAGAGCTCTGCCCCCCTCCCAAGTGGCAAATATTAAGGCCGAGGGAATAGTTAAACTAGAGACAATAGAGATGATTTTATTTAAGGAGCCGTGACGATACAGTGTAAAAAATTACTTCAAATTCAAACTTACGATAGCCGAGTGGTTGGGTGATCAGACTTCGAGTCAAGAGACCTGAGTTCGATCCACAGGTGGAAGGCTCATGGCAATGGGCATTTATTATGGCATGGCATTTATTTCAAAACTTATGTACGATTTATATCGTTGGCTTAGCCATAAAGACGGAGAAAGACCCACCACATATCACGTTGTCCAAAAAAATTTCTTCGGTGAAAGGTGAAAGGTCGAAGGTATTTAATTGTCTAGACTTCTGTAACACAGTTGCTCATGCGTTTCATTTTGACACCGGTATTTTACAGGAATTTCATGGCAGGCCGGTATTTCATGCAGTTGCAGAAGATGCCGCTTAGCCGTGTTTTACAATAACCTATTTCTACAATAAATTATATTCATTTTTGAAATTAAATTTGGAAAATCACGATAGCTGAGTGGTTGGGTGGTTGGAGTTTCGAGTCAAGTGACCCGAGTTCGATCCCCAGGTGGCAGTGCTCGTACCAATGGATTTTTCAAAAACTTATTTACGAATTACATCGTTAGCTTGGACATAAAGACGGCGACGGACTCACTCACCTGTCACGTTGCTCCGAAAATGTCTTCGGTGGAAGGTGGGTCAAAGGGACTTAATTGTTTAGACTAGACCTCTGTCTACCCCTGTATTGGGAATTGCGTGAAGATATTTATTTATTTATTTATTTAAATTAGGAAATTAATTTCAAAAATGAACTTAATCACGATAGCCGAGTGGTTGAGTTATTGTAATTCGAGTCAAGACTTGAGTTTGACCCGCAGGTTTTTTTAAAAACTTATGTAAAAATTCTAGTTGTGATAGGAAAATGTCTCACAATGAGCATAAATTCTTTAATGAATGTTAATAAAGTTAAACTATTTAGCGAACCGGCAATACTTTCACCTAAATTAACAAGTTAAGTGTACATTATGACCTGACGACCTTGTTAGTACCAAAAGTTATTCGCTATAAAAGCGCTTCGAAAATTAAAACGTTTATCAGTAGGCGATCCGAGAGGAGATTTTCCTCCAAACCAACTGGGGCCCTCGGATCGCATGGCCCCTCCCATGTCGGAAGTCATCTCTTTCGTTCCAGGGGACGCAGCGCTTCGCAGCAGCAGCCATTATTGTCTTCAACTCTAACTTGCGAGCCTCTCCTCGCAAGTCTCCTTGAACAAGCTGTAAAGGCCTCCGGGCCAACAGCATCCGTGGATGGTTTTAGTCGGTATGCTTCTCCTTCTGAGATTCGAGCCCGACACTGTTCGTTTCGGTGGCCTCCCGGCCAAGGAACGTTCGTGCATAAAACATTTCCTCCATGGTTATCAAAAAAAAAAAAAAAAAAAAAAAAAAATGTTTATCAGTTGATTTCAATTGTTGTTAAATCATGTTCTCAAAAGTAAGATATTTTAGATACATAATAATTTACATTTGAAATATATATATATCTGGGGTCATCAAATAAACTTTTATTGAATTCAATATTTTATTTATTTAATAATTAAAACTAATACATGTAACATTACTCCAGATCCTAGCTCTGAGCGCCGTGCTGGCAGTGTCGGCGGCCGGTCTTCTACCGCAACCGCACTACTCGTCAGCTGCAGCCGTCTCGTCGCAGAGCATCGTGCGTCATGACCAACCCCAGGCCATACACGCTGCACCCGTCGCCATTCACGCCGCTCCCCTCGCCTACCACACTGCTCCCGTCGCCTACCACGCCGCCCCTGTCGCAACTTACGCGGCTCCTGCTCGTATCTCCAGCGGCCACGCAGTGTCCTCTCAGACTATCTTGCGCCACGACCAGCCCCGTGCCTCATACGGAATCGCTCCTCTAACCTACGCAGCTGCTCCAGCGCACTACGCCGCACCTCTTATCAGCCATGCTGCCCCTGTTGCCAGGCTCGTCGCTACCGCTCAACATGAGGAATATGTAAGTTATTTATACATGTTTATTCACCTAAATTAAACTAAATTTCTTTGGATTTTATTACATTTTGCTAAACTTTGTAAAAATAAAATAATAATCATCCTTGGTTTTCAGGCTCATCCCAGATACGACTTCGCTTACTCCGTGGCCGACGGACACACCGGCGACAACAAGTCCCAGCACGAGAGCCGCGACGGTGATGTCGTACATGGCGAGTACTCTCTGCATGAGGCCGACGGCTCCGTGCGCAGGGTACAATACACCGCTGACGACCACAATGGCTTCAACGCGGTAGTCAGCAACTCCGCGCCCGCGCATCACCCAGTGGCTGCACCCGCGCATATCCTCGCTCATCATTGACTATGGGACCACTGATGCCAGTTGATGTACCCCTTATTATAGTTAAATTATTACAATAAGAAAAGGCACAATATTTAATTACAAGTATTGAAAGTTATTGGTCTATTATTAATTTCTTCCACTTTTTCTTAGGAATACATATATTTTTTTATAAATTCAAATTGATGAAAACTAGGAGGATTGAACTTCTCTACTAGGAGAGATCTATTTGATTAAACTTCGGTATGCCGTTATTTGTGCATAGATACATAACGACCTGCTGATTACAATTACTTGACCGACAAGCATATAATAGTATCTGACCAAAGTACAAAACAACCTTAAGCACAGCTGGGCGATAATTGATATACAACCATAGAATGCTTGTTCAAACTTTAAAATAATCTCATTTAATTACTGTCTCTACACATATTATTCTACATCCCTTCCCTTCTGCTTCTAAAAAAAAGAGCTTGCTCGCTCTCAACGGGCTCGTAATCCAGTCGCACGTTCGCGATCTTTTTTGGTACCATCTCGAGCAGCACACACAAATAGAAATTTCTCAAACACATAGCAATTACATATAAAATACTTTTTATAATATTCGTTCGCCATATTTTTTAATGTCACCCTCAACTCCTCGCTTCGTTACACTATTTCATTTATTACATTTTACACGCTATCTTACATACTCATAACTCGTACAGTGTTTGTCAGTTAAAACATCATACGTGATTTTTATTCGCCAATGATTGTGCCCACGACCTCTCGGCCAGATACGGTTACACACTCACTGACCCTCAGCGCGCATAACTTCTGAATTCAACGCCCGATAAAGGCAAGCGCCCGCGCCCCGCTCATACGTCATACCCCGCAATATACAACGCCGACGCATCCATCGCCGCCCCGGCCTGTGGTTCAAACGCGCCTTGCGCTGTAGATACGCAACCTACAGCAAATAACTTAGTTTCACACAAGTATCGTAAAAACTACTGTCTTACTCCCAACCGCTCTGGTGAATGTATTAAAAAATAAAAAATCAATTAAAATTTGAGTTTTTATTGACAATGGTCAATGTGTCAATTTGCTACCAAGTCTTGTTGCGATCGTTTAAACTTGAAAATTAATACAGCGCCTTCGAACGTAACTGGAATAGGTCAAAATACTAGAATACCTCCGTGCAATTCAAAATATACTCTCGCTTCGACTCGCGTCATTGTTTTAATATTCAAGCACGTGTTAACGCACCGGTTGACGTCAGCAATTTGGATCATTTACGCGGAATACATTAGCCGACGATGACTTTTATTCTTCCCGTTCCTCCTCGGAAGCGATAAGCGATTCTCCCCCGATTGTTCCATAGTAGCTTTACAAACAACCACCTTCGGCTGAATTTAATAAAAATCCATAATTTTTCTGTTCTATCGAATGTCCACGCTTATAATTACTTACAAAACGTTTCAGGTAACTATATGGTGTTCCCAATGTAAAATACTTAAGTCCAGAAGATGAAACTTGTAAAAAAATATTCGTAGAGAGTAGGTGATAATTCAAATCACCTACTCTCGTGATAATACCGGTCGATATACGGTACACTTACCTTTTAAATGTGACCCTTCTCAGTTAGGCAAGCCATACCCGATTTCCGTCATAATCGACCGATAATTCGATCGATTCTGAACCGCAGTTACGCAAAATTTATAACGACACTATAGTGATAGTATACCCGATAGTAACCCCGATTTTTCTGATTCGCATTATTATACCCCACCGGGTTGTTGACTGCCCCGATAGCCATCGTCAAAAACAGAAACCTTTCTCGATGGAGGCTGTAAAACCACTTCGGGCTAATCTCTTAATGATATTCTATACACAGGGCCTAACCTACGAAATAATGACCCTCTCCGAAAAGTGTCGCTTGCACGTCTAGAACTTTGCACTAGTTTACTATTGGCAAATTTAGTTAATGTTGTAAATAAAACTATGTATGTCGAAAAGTTGTAACGAAAAAAATATTTTCGCTTTCTCAGACTCAATAATAGACCTTACTTGGATTCATTCACCTCCTTATAAATTTAATACATTTATCGCAAACAGAATTTCTGAAATAAATCCTAAATTACCGGCTGAACATTGGCTTCATATTAATAGTAAAGAAAACTCCACAGATACGAGTATGTAACGCCTAAGCGATTGCTAGAATAAATTTAGTGGTTTCACTCCCTAAAGTGGACCTTTTTCCCATTATTGCAATGGCCAATTAAACCTTTTAAGGCAAATTGTAACAACATAGAAGACTTAGAAGTAAGAACTACCACGTTAAAACTATAAGTAAGTCCCTGCAACCACAGCTCTCACCCTATCCAGAATTTAATAGACAGCGTGTCTAGTTACACAAAATTGTTACACATCATTATTTACGTATTTCGCTTTATTAACCTATTAAAATCTCGTGGAAAGGTTACAGTAACGGAGCTATATTCAATATGCTTGGTTCAAAATAAACACTTTATTCAAGACATATTTAATTTATTTATTTGTTTTTTACAAAAGAGGGAGGCAAACGAGCAGGCGGGTCACGTGATGGTAAGTGATTACCGCCGCCCATGAACACCCGCAATACCAGAGGCATAGCAGATACGTTGCCGGCCTTAGAGTGCCCCCAAAGAATTGGGGGAGGAGGGTGTGTGGGCCTCCGGTTACCTGCACTCACCAGACGAAACGCAGAAGTTTGTTAGACTTCCACTTCACGCCGGTATTCTGTAAGGTCGTGGTACTTCCCCGGTCGAGCCGGCCCATTCATGCAACAACAATATATAAACCATGCAGTAAAAAATTAACTAAGCTCAGTCCGTTCATCCACTCCAATAATGATGTTAGAGCTGGTATTTGGCTCATGCATTCGCAATTGGACTACGGTCAAAAATATCCTACATTATTACATTCATAGGAATGCTTTACACATTACTTGTTGATGTTTTTATTAAACACTCATCGCGCGCTTATTTATTTTTTCACATCACTGTTTTGAAGATTTGTAATAAACAATGAGCTCATATGATTACGTAATTAAAAATAAATTGAAAGGAGGAGACGCTTTCCCCAGATCACGATCACCCGACCTGGCGGATAACTACCCTTTTCCTGCAGCACATCATCCGGTAAAATTATAATACAGTCGGTTCCAGAATATCGGCAACGACGAGGCAGTGAAAACCAATGCTACCTATACTATCTGTGCTAACAGTGGAGGACGAAAAACTTTCTGCACACCCATTCAAGCTACTTGGACAATAAAATTACATAAACATTTTGGTTATAACAGAAAAATTTCTATGCAACCCGCATTTGGTTATAACAGAAAAATTCTATGCAACTAAAGTTATACTTTAGTTATAGAACAACTGGAAATACTTTCACCTTAATATTAACAAGTTTAACTTACAATATGACCTGCCGACCTTGTTAGTATCAAAAGGTATTCGATATAAAAGCACTACGAAACTTAAAACGTTTATCAGTTGATTTCAATTGTTGGAAAGTCATGTTCTCAAAAGTAAGATATTTAAGATACTTTATAACTTATATCAAAATTATAACATAATTATTAAATACATGTATTTAAGCATAGTCTTAATTCCGGAAAAATTAACTAAAATAAATGATTACATTTACGCATATTCCTTTAGTTTCGAAGACAGGGTGGCTAGAAACTAAAATTAATATAAGTGACATTATTCCAGATCTTAGCACTGAGCGCCGTGCTGGCAGTGTCGGCAGCCGGTCTTCTACCGCAGCCGCACTACTCGTCAGCTCCAGCCGTCTCGTCGCAGAGCATCGTACGTCACGACCAACCCCAGGCCATACACGCTGCACCCGTCGCCATTCACGCCGCTCCCTCGCATACCACGCCGCTCCCGTCGCCTACCACGCCGCCCCTGTCGCAACTTACGCGGCTCCCGCTCGTATCTCCAGCGGCCATGCAGTGTCCTCCCAGACCATCTTGCGCCACGACCAGCCCCGTGCCTCATACGGAATCGCTCCTCTGACCTACGCAGCTGCTCCAGCGCACTACGCCGCACCTCTTATCAGCCATGCTGCCCCTGCTGCCAGGCTCATCGCTACCGCTCAACATGAGGAATATGTAAGTTATTTATACATGTTTATTCACCTAAATTAAACTAAATTTCTTTGGATTTTATTATATTTTGCTATACTTTGTGAAAATATAATAATAATCGTCCTTGGTTTTCAGGCTCATCCCAGATACGACTTCGCTTACTCCGTGGCCGACGGACACACCGGCGACAACAAGTCCCAGCACGAGAGCCGCGACGGTGATGTCGTACATGGCGAGTACTCTCTGCATGAGGCCGACGGCTCCGTGCGCAGGGTACAATACACCGCTGACGACCACAATGGCTTCAACGCGGTAGTCAGCAACTCCGCGCCCGCACATCACCCTGTAGCTGCACCCGCGCATATCCTCGCTCATCATTAAATATGGGATCACTGTTACTGGTCGATGAACTCTTTAATTTAGTTAAATTATTACAATAAGAAAAGACGCAATATTTAATTACAATTATTGAACATTAGTTTTCTATTTTTTAATGGTTTCCTCTATTTCTTTCAAATTAGTGAAACAAAATATTATGAGTGTTATTTTTTGAATGTGATATATTTGAAACAAAACTTTTGGCGCGTCCATATTTTGATCATTTCTGTAGCACTACATACCGAGCCATCTGGTATGTAGTGCTACAGAATCTGAATCTGCCTGCCCCTACAGTATACACAAATATTTTGAGTAATATGTCGAACATTTAAAAAATGACAAGAAAATTTAAAAATACACCATTTTCTGTAAGAAAAATTATTCGAAGTGTTCGTCATTGGAATTCAAGTTAAAAAACCTAAGTTGAATCCCCTGGTGGCTGGCTCGTACCAATGGGTATTTTCACCATATCGTATGTACGATTTATATCGTTGGCTTGGACATAAAGACGGCTACACATTCACAACCAGTCACGATGTCCCAAAAAATGTCGGTGAAAGGTGAGTCGTAAGGACTTAATCGTCTAGACATTGTCTAGACAATTAAGACAGTTATGTTGGGAATGACTTTTCATTTACTAATCTAATCATGAATATCTGTTTAAAATTATCATTCATATATGTCAACAAGCAAAATATTGCACATTTACTTTAATTATTAAGCAAGAATTAAGGTATGATGTATTGACAGATTTGGCAATTTAAATTTCCGCAAAGTACTTATAAAAATAAATTTGATAAGTTGTAACCAGTGATGGATAACAAAGCAAGTCATCTAAATTTATATCAAAGATAAGTATAATGAGCAGTTAAAATAAAGTTTTAATAATTTTATGAAAGCTAAAGCTACCGTCTTCTTTTTTTTAGTTTTAGTTCAATGTTCCACTGCATGTTTTCACTCGAGAACCTTTTTTTCCTTAAGGCTATCAATTTTTCATGGCCAGTCCAGTGCCAGTTCAGCGTGCTGATCTTTACGGCTTTGTCCGTTATTTAACATCGTCTTTAAACCCATCTATTATTGCTCATTAATTAAGGCAAACAATATGATGATTGTTAAGGCAAATGAAAAATATTTATCTATGGAAATATATATGTATTTGAAATAAATTTTACGGTTGGCTGGATATTAAGACGGCGATAGTTGTGGATCACCTCCAGTCACGATGTCACGATGACGAGAAAAGTTAATCGAAAGATATCATTTTTAGGACCTCTGCATACCTCGTAAGGAAAATTGCGTGAAGATATGAAAAAAAAATATTTGAAAACGATGACGTGTGCTCGCAGGTGACTGACGTATCCGATTTTTGCGCTGAACGTGCGAGTACATTGAGCGCAAGTCAGCACCCCTTCGACATAATTGTAGTTGATAGCTGCAGTTGATCGAGCCTTCAGCGCGTCTCGTTTGGCATCGAGCTCGTTCATGCGTATTTCTTCATACCAGTAATAGTTCCGTAGCCATTGTCTCCCTTTATAACGGATCTAAGTCACATTTGTTTGACTGTATATTCAGCTGTCTATTTAGACAGCGTACGCCAAGAAAGACCTCAGATGTGGAATGTTCTCCCGGGTTTGGAATTATTTTCAATGTTGTACCTAAACGGTAAACCTTAACTTTAATTATGTAATAAAGTACTTTGTTAATTATTCAAATAATAGAAATATAAGGTAAACAAGCAGTAACTTTTCACTTGAAATTTCATTGAATTATAGGTAAAACACATGTAACTTGATTATATTTACAAATTGCGACTCGTGAGTAGTCAGTAGTCAGTCAGTATACTGTCGAGTCGCAATTTGATATTTGAATAAAATTCAGTAATAAAAATAAAGATAAATTATTTTGACTTCATAAAGTCATGTAAATTCAATATTGAGTATTGTTTTTTTTAAATGGCCTAGTTACTGCACAAATCAGGGCCAAGCGCGAAATTCATTATTTTAAAAACTTGTTCTAAATTCTTTCACAAACGATATAGGGTCCGTATTGATTATAAAAATGGAAACGAATGTCAAAGTTTTGATGATATGCTTATTAATAGAAATAAATATATTCCGCTTTGTGTATAACTAACATAATTCAAGAGTAATTCACGAGAATCAAGATGATCGAGAGAGTCACGATGGTCGAGTTGTTAGTTTCGATAGGATTTCGATACCTGTTTTTGGCACCAAAAATATCATTTTTTTTTTCAAAACTTATGTATGATCATTGGCTTGGCCATAAAGATGGCATCCGTTCACTACCTGTCACGTTGTCCCAAAAAAGGTCTTCTGTGGAAAATGTGTCAAAAGGACTTAATTGACTAGAACTGTCTATTTTGTGTATGTCTGCTGTATTGGGAATGGCAAGAAGATACTATTTTTATTTAGTTTTTAATAATAACTTTTTCCACCAGTACAAATTCATTTGAATTCTTAGAGGAATTGATTCTAGTTTCACGACATATAATTATAGTAAGGACTTATAGTAAGTCACGATAGCCGAGTGGTTGGGTGGTGGGAATTTCGAGTCAAGAGACCCGAGTTCGTTCCCAGGCAGGCCCGTACCAATGGGTTTTTCAAAAACTTATGTACGAATTATATCGTTGGCTTAGACATAAAGACGGCGACGGGCTCACCACCTGTCAAGTTGTTCCGAAAATATCCTCGGTGGAAGGTGGTTCAAAGGGACTTAATTGCCAAGACTAGACCTCTGTCTACCACTGTATTGGGATTTGCGTGAAGATATTTATTTATTTATAATTAATAGTGTAATACTAAATACCAGCCCAATAATAAAAAATAATAAATACCAGCCTATTTGACAGGTAAACCTTTCACCGTCTTAATATCCAACTCACAATTTCGATATACTTTCGTAGACATATATGTATAAATATTTACATACATAAATATTCATACATACGTATTAACATCCCTGACCCAAGTACAAACATTCAGATCTCCGTTAACATTTCTTAATTCTTTAGTAAATAATAACATTCACTAGGAATGTTATTATTTACTAAAGAACACGAAATAGTATTATTTTTCGATGATACCTCTTTAATATTTAAAATCAAACATGTTGTTAAACTTGATGAGTTAAATGATGCCATGTCAAATATAGTCATCGGTTTAATACAAATAATTTGCATTTAAATAGCAAGAAGACTAAATGTATAAAATTTTCAACACCTAATGTTAAACATTTGGGTGATACCAATGCGAAAATGTAATATAAATGAGGAAGAGTTAAGCCTTGTGGATACGGCAGTTTTTCTTGGAATAACTCTTGATTCAAAACTGCAATGGGGCCCCCATATATGCCAAATTGCGAGTAGATCAAGCTCTGCCGCATATACTCTAAGAAAAATAGGTTTCTTAACAGATATTCAAATATATATATATATATATATATATATATATATATATATATAATATATATATATATATATATATATATATATATATATATATATATATATATATATATATATATATATATATATATATATATATATATATATATATATATATATATATATATATATATATATATATATATATATATATATATATATATATATATATAAGAAAAAGAGGACCTTCGGACTTTCTTTTGCCTGTTTCTTCTGTGTTAAAAACACCTCTTTTACAAAACAGTAGTAAATTAAAATGTCCTTCGTTAAACGGATGTACATTTCTTTCAGTAAATAAATGATTTGATTTGAGTGGCGTACACACCAGTTATGTCTGGTCTCTGCAATGGGGCCCCCATATATGCCAAATTGCGAGTAGATTAAGCTCTGCCGCATATACTCTAAGAAAAATAGGTTTCTTAACAGATATTCAAATATATATATATATATATATATATATATATATATATATATATATATATTTGAATATCTGTTAAGAATATATATATATATATATATATATAATATATATATATATATATATATATTTGAATATCTGTTAAGAAACCTATTTTTCTTAGAGTATATGCGGCAAATGATTTGATTTGAGTGGCGTACACCCCAGTTATGTCTGGTCTCACAGGTTCGATTTCTGAATGGGGCTTCTAAATTCTAGAGTCTGGTCTGGGTGTTTATGCGGGTTTATAAAGTTTAACTGTGGTTATCAAAAAACGGGCAATACTTTCACTATATTATTATCAAGTTTTACTTATAATATGACCTGACAACCTTGTCAGTGCCAAAAGTTATTCGCTATAAAAGCGCTTCGAAACTTAAAACTTATACAGTTGATTGCAATTGTTGTTAAATCATGTTCTCAAAAGTAAGATGTTTAAAATACTTTAATAAGTTATATAAAAATTGTTACTGCGTTTTAAGTATCATTATTACATTAATTATAATAAATAAATAAATAAATATATTCACGTTTATTCCCTTAGCTTCGAAGCATAGTGACTACCATCAAGGCTATCGGAAAATAATCTTAATTAATATAAGTGATATTATTCCAGATCTTAGCTCTGAGCGCCGTGCTGGCAGTGTCGGCGGCCGGTCTTCTACCGCAACCGCACTACTCGTCAGCTGCAGCCGTCTCGTCGCAGAGCATCGTGCGTCACGACCAACCCCAGGCCATACACGCTGCGCCCGTCGCCATTCACGCCGCTCCCCTCGCCTACCACGCTGCTCCCGTCGCCTACCACGCTGCCCCTGTTGCAACCTACGCGGCTCCCGCTCGTATCTCCAGCGGCCATGCAGTGTCCTCCCAGAGCATCTTGCGCCACGACCAGCCCCGTGCCTCATACGGGATCGCTCCTCTTACCTACGCAGCTGCTCCGGCGCACAACGCCGCACCTCTTATCAGCCATGCTGCCCCTGCTGCCAGGCTTGTCGCCACCGCTCAACATAAGGAATATGTAAGTTATTTATACATGTTTATTTACCTTAATTAAACTACATTTCTTTGGATTTTATTACATTTTGATAAACTTTGTGAAAATAAAATAATAATCATCCTTGGTTTTTAGGCTCATCCCAGATACGATTTCGCTTACTCCGTGGCCGACGGACACACCGGCGACAACAAGTCCCAGCACGAGAGCCGCGACGGTGATGTCGTACATGGCGAGTACTCTCTGCATGAAGCCGACGGCTCCGTGCGCAGGGTACAGTACACCGCTGACGACCACAATGGCTTCAACGCGGTAGTCAGCAACTCCGCGCCCGCGCATCACCCAGTCGCTGCACCTGCGCATATTCTCGCTCATCATTAACTATTCGACCACTGATGCTAGTCGATAAACGTCTTTATTTAATTTATTACAATAAGCAATAGCAAAATATTTAATTAAAATTTATGAAACTTAATGATATTTTTTTATTGCTTCCAAATTTTCTTGTTATTAAATAGTAATAAACATGACTTACGATATTGATTTGACTGACTGTTTATTGACTACGATACTGATTTAAATGACTGTCGATAACTCTTTTTAATTTTAGAAGGTTTCGGTATGTAAGGGTCGTACACACATGGTGACCTGTTCTCTGTAGCTATACGGTGTAGCTACAGAGAACAGGTCACCATGTGTGCACGTACATGAACTGTTCGTGAACATAAATCAATAAATAATAAATAAGGTTAAAAACTAAAATATATTTTTAAGTTTTAATAAGCTAAACCTCGAAACTTCAAGGAGTATATAATGTTTTTTTTTAATTCGCTCATAATGTCCGAACCATTGAAGAACGCTCTAGTACCTTCTAGTGATAAGATTATTTTCAAACCTGCCATATTGCGAAACTTCGCGTTTCGGTTCCTAACGGCTAAGATAATGCCGAACAATTACTTTTTTATGCATACACATATTTATAAAATAACATAAAAAATTAAAACAAAAAATGTCAAAATAACATAACGAAACCTTGCGGTATTAACGTTATTAAAGGCGTAATTTGACGTAGGAAAAATAGTAGTAGACTGTGTCCCATAAGGGACTCTCAATGTAATTTAAAAACCTACCAAAATCATGTTTACTCTCTCTCTCTCTCTCTCTGACACTGAAACAGTACTATTTTCCTATAAAATGCCCTTGTGCTATATATATGTATAAATTTTTATTTTGATGAAATTGAAAATTTATGATTTTTATTTATTTAGAAGAGGAAGGCAAACGAGCAGGTGGCACACGTGATGGTAAGTGATTACCGCCGCCCATGAACATCTGCAATACCGGAGGAATAGCGGATGCGTTAAAATAAAAAAATAAAACATGTTCACGCAATTCCAAATACAGGGGTAGACAGAGGACCTTCCACCGAAGACATTTTCGGCATAACGTGACAGGAGGTGCGCCCGTCGCCGTGTTTATGTCCAAGCCAACGATGTAATTCGTACTTAAGTTTATTGAAAAACCCATTGGTACGAGACTGCCACCTGGGGATGGGGATTTATATATGAATTATTCAAATGATAAATGAAATGGTAAATGACTCGGGCGGTACATGAATCCGCGATTTCCGTAGTACCGTAGCCGTTCTGTTTCCACAATTTTCACCCGCATCCCTTGTAATTTAAAATATCTTTCATAGTCTTTTATAGGCATCGGGGCTATTTATCAGAAGCAGTTCAGCAACAAAACGCTCACAACTTTACTCCTAAGAAAACATCATTACGGTAACGTTGTATAATCGTTGGAAAGTGCATTTTTCGTACAATATCAAGTTGCAATTTTTGTCACAAGTAGTACGACTGTGTTGATATTATCAGCAATATTTATTGAGTGTCAGATCCCATATGAGAACTTGTGAGAGCTTGTATGAAAGATATATCACGTCTATTCACTGCATTAATACCCTGAATCAATGCAGGTAAAAGGTCACCACTATAACGTTTGGCTGACATTTACAATGAATACTTTTACGACATTGAAATAGTTTCATGGCATTTTAGATCTTTCAAAATGACTCATATGTAAGTTGCACCAGATTAATTTATAAAAGTGGATTAGTAATCTGAAATACACTCTGACTTATTTATTTTTGAAACGTATGTATAATAATTTAAAACATTCATACCTATAATCATTCTCTTGTAGTCGCGTTTATGTCTCCATAAAATAAATGTTGGTATCATAATTAAGTTTTAAATAAATTACACGCCATTCCCAATACAGAGGTAGACAGAACTGTAGTCTAGATAATTAAGTCCCTTCGACCCACCTTCCACCGAATATTTTTGGGACATCATGACAGGTGGTGAGCCCGTCGCCGTCATCATGTCCAAGTCAACGGTATGAATCATACGTACATAGATTGTGAAAAAACCATTGGTACTTGCCTGCCACCTAGGGATCAAACTCGGGTCTCTCGACTCGATTCGATCACCCAACCACTCTGCTACAGTGACTTACATAATTACGGCTTATAATTAAGTTTTAGTCGTATTAGTATTTGTTTTAAGCTTTTATTGTGATCATGTTTAAAAGTCACGATAGCCGAGTTGTTGGGTGGTCGGAATTTCGAGTCGAGAGACCCGAGTTCGATCCCCAGGTAGCAGTACCAATGAGTTTTTCAAAAACTTATGTACGAATTTCATCGTTGGCTTGGACATAAAGGCGGCGACGGGCTCACCACCTGACACGTTGTCCCGAAAATATCTTCGGTGGAAGGTGGGTCAAAGGGACTTAATTGTCTAGACTTGACCTCTGTCTACCCCTGTATTGGGAATTGCGTGAAGATATTTTTTTTTATGATTATTTACCCAAATAAAAGAAGAAAAAAACCTTAACAACTGTTAAAGTGCGCCCATTTCAGTCTTAGTTTCCAGGTATGTAACATATTTACTCATATACATATTTAAATACATGCATAATTATATGAAACACGACTGAAATTCATCACACAAAGGCAAGGTGACCAACAGGCTAAGAGATTGAAGAACTGATAATTTAAGATGCTCCTGGGGTAGGTTTTTATTTCTTTCGTTTACCGCTCGCATCTATGAAAAAATCACTTATGGACTAAAGGCGACTTTTAC
This sequence comes from Sericinus montela, assembly GCA_029286605.1. Taxonomy (NCBI): domain Eukaryota; kingdom Metazoa; phylum Arthropoda; class Insecta; order Lepidoptera; family Papilionidae; genus Sericinus; species Sericinus montela. The sequence goes on from JAGSMR010000004.1 coordinate 5,393,315, forward strand.
CGGATTCAAGGAGAAATTTTATAATAAATAAAAATGAATATCTTCACGCAATTCCCAATACAGGGGTAGACAGAGGTCTAGTCTAGACAATTAAGTCCCTTCGATCCACCTTCCACCGAATATATTTTCGGGACAACGTGACAGGTGGTGAGCCCGTCTCCGCCTTTATGTCCAAGCCAACGATATAATTCGTACATAAGTTTTTGCAATAAATCCATTGGTACGAGCCTGCCACCTGGGGATCGAACTCGGGTCTCTCGACTCGAAATTCCGACCACCCAACCACTCGGCTATCGTGACTTCAAAAAAATAACTTATCGACTAAAGGCGACTTTTACCGGATTCAAGGGGAAATTTTATTATTGCAGTTTTTAAATAAACTATTTTTATCGATTCTTATTTTTAACCAACCTAAGTAACACTGATTTCAAAAGATTGGCGAATTTGTTAGAGTAATTTTCGAGATACCATTATATAAATTTATATACACAAAATTAGTTTTATAAAAGTAATAAGACACAAACGATTTTGCTTTTTCTGTTATAACGCTAATGTAGTATTTCATATTTAAATTAAACTTAGCCAGTATACTAGTTTCTAATAAAAATAATGTAATAATATTTTTATTATAAACTAGTAATATAAATATAACTAGAAATATAAAAATAATAACATAATGAAAATAAAATAATAATAAAACTGTAAATTTTTGTTTTACAATATTTAATGCCAAATATCATACAAGTATTATGTACGACCTCCGTGCACGAGTGGCAAACACACCGGTTGCCATGGTGTCGTCAGCTCTGAGATCCCAGGTTCAATTCCCGGTCGGATCAATATCAAAATTTTTCAACATATTCTCGGGTCTGGGTGTTTATGGTACTTAAGCGGATTCTGATTTTTTTTATATAGAAGAGGGAGGCAAACGAGCAGGTGGCACGCGTGATGGTAAGTGATTACCGCCGCCCATGAACATCTGTAATACCGGACGAATAGCGGATGCGTTGATGATTTATCTGATGCCATAATACAAGTGCTTATACGGCTTACTTTGGGATCAAACCTATTTATGTGACGTTGTCTCTATCTATGTATATATTTATTTATTTATAAATATATAAGTTGCCATTTTTGCGTGAATAAGTAAAAGAACACCCAAACAATATGACATCAATCATGTAAACCATCTAAACTTCGAAACATGCAGTATTACAGCTAACTATTATATTAGAGTTTGGTATATAGCATTCAGCGACATCATTACTTTTACTGTAACTAAACTGCTTTGTTTTTACCTAATTACGCCACAAAACTCCTTATAAATAAATTCCAATGTTAATAATGTACATATAATAGAGACCACGATTGCAAAGTCTCGATAGCCGAGTGGTTGGGTGATCGGATCCAGTCGAAAGGCCCGAATTCTATCGCCAGTGGCAGGCCCGTACCAATGTTTTTTTTTATCAAAGACCTATGCACTATTCATATCGTTGGCTTGGACATAAAAATGGCAACGGGCGCACCACCAGTTACGTTGTCCTAAAATATCTTCCGTGGAAGGTGGGTCGAGGGGAATTAATTGTCTTGACGAGACCTCCGTCTAACCCTGTATTGCGAATGGCATGATGAGATATATAAATATATTTGTATATATATAAACATATCTACATACCTACGTACGTAACGCCCTTTTAAAGTCCACTGCAGGACATAGGCCTCTCCTAAGGGGAGGATTTGCCATAATTGCCACGCTTGGCAGGCGGATTGGCGATTGCAGTTCTAGACCACTCACGCCTCAGACGCTGCAGCCGATCTTCGGTCTGATAAATTTGGTCTGACATGATTGTTATCCCGCCATTTATCGATTGCTTCTCCTTCGGTTGCTTTCCCTTAGTCGCCGCTTGACTGCAGAAAAGCATCTCAAATGTCCTAAAACTTATTTACTCAATTGTGTTATAAAACACAAAATAAGCACCTAAATAAAACTACAAATTGGCGACCATATATGATTTAATACCAACAAAATTTAAACAATGCTTCAACTGAAGGAAGATAAATAAAAAAAAACAACTTTTTGACCTGCCAACCTTGTTACTGCTTGAATTCAATTGCTATAAAAGCGTGTTGTTCAAATTTAATTTTAATCAGTTGACTACAACCGTCAGACAAACATGTTCTCAAAAGTAAGTGAAAATAATATTTTCGTTTGACAACAATAAATAAGAAAGTCAGTAGTTCAATATAGTGCAAAGCCATGTTTGGTACGACCTTTGAATTACTACCAGTCAATTCACATATTTGACTTTAATTAAAAGTAATTGTGGTTTCATAATTGTAAGCTTAAAAAAATTCGTACTCTTAATTATATACAATAAAGCGTATTGCGTATATTAAACTGCTCTCTTACGGAGGTCGAATTATTCATATTATTTAGGATAGCCACGAGTAAATATTTATGTAATATTCAGTAATTTTCTGATAAGCTCGCTTATAACACAAATTGTTTGTCTTATTTATTTGTTTAAAGCTCAATATGTATAGCATGGATAAACCACTCATAAAACTCACATCCTTAGGTAAAATTTTTCCTACCGAATTGTATTATATATTTTAAATAATTGTTTCAAACCTATAAAATAAAAACATAAGTAAATAATCGTACAATTCTTGCAGATTTTAGCTCTGAGCGCCGTACTGGCAGTATCATCGGCCGGTCTTTTGTCCCAGCCGCACTACTCGTCAGCTGCAGCAGTCTCGTCGCAGAGCATCGTGCGTCACGACCAACCTCAGGCCATACACGCTGCACCCGTCGCCATTCACGCCGCTCCCGTCGCCTACCACGCCGCTCCCGTCGCCTACCACGCCGCCCCTGTCGCAACTTACGCGGCTCCCGCTCGTATCTCCAGCGGCCAGGCAGTGTCCTCTCAGACCATCTTGCGCCACGACCAGCCCCGTGCTTCATACGGAATCGCTCCTCTAACCTACGCAGGTGCTCCAGCGCACTACGCTGCACCTCTTATCAGCCATGCTGCCCCTGCTGCCAGGCTCGTTGCTACCGCTCAACATGAGGAATATGTAAGTTATTTCATATATTTTAAGCTTTAGCTTTAAAGTTTTCATTGTATAGGTGTGAAATACAAATAATTTATAGAACTACCGATTAGTTGCTGTTGCTGCTCAGATGAACCTGCAAAACTCTTTAGCTTTAGAAGGGATAAATGTGCGGTATCAGACTTAAGGATTAAACACCTTACGGTCTGACAGTGTACTACTTTTTAAAAATAATTATGAGTAAGTGTTTTTATTGAAACTTAAGTTATGAAAAGGGAAACGTTTAATCGTCTAGGGAGTTCGCGGTTGTCCATTCCACTTACCCTAATCAAGGGTACAGGACAGGTCCACAACTGCTCCACCTGCATCTATTGGATGATTTATAGTCACGATTGTCTAGTGGTTGGGTGATTGGAATTTTAAGACGGCAAAAGGCTCGCAACCTGTTACGTCGTCCCAAAATAACCTCCGGTGAAATGTGGGTCATTAGAACTATATTGTCTGGACCTTTTTTTTAATAGATTAACTGAATATTTAATAGACTGTCTATTAAATATTCAGTTAATCTATTAATTAATTTATGATATCGTTTGCTACGCACTACGCTTCGGCAACCACGCGATTCAAGGAACTACCTACAATCGTGTGGTTGGCGAAAATACTGTGTAATGTAAATAAGCATACCAAAATTTAACCACAATTCAAAATAAATGAAAAACGTTAATTATTAAACGTATAATTTTATTACTGTAACGTTCAAATTAAAAATGTTACCCTTTATTTTGAGGCTCATCCCAGATACGACTTCGCTTACTCCGTGGCCGACGGACACACCGGCGACAACAAGTCCCAGCACGAGAGCCGCGACGGTGATGTCGTACATGGCGAGTACTCTCTGCATGAGGCCGACGGCTCCGTGCGCAGGGTACAGTACACCGCTGACGACCACAATGGCTTCAACGCGGTAGTCAGCAACTCCGCGCCCGCGCATCACCCCGTGGCTGCACCCGCGCATATTCTCGCTCATCATTAATTGTAAGAACATCGATGCTAGTCAGCTGACCTCCTGAGTTGTAAAAAGTTATATAAATATGTAAATATAATAAAATGTTAAAAAAATATTTTTTTTTTTCATTTGAATAATTGAGAACAACAAGACTTTAAAGGTATAATCTGGAAGTAATATAAACAGTAAACATGATAGTGTCATTACCCATCATATTACCCAACGGCGAAATCATAATATCACCAACAACTAAACCGGTATACCTTTTTTATATATTTTTTTATCAAAAGAGCAGTAAAACAGAAAAGAAAGGCATGTTCGAAAATATCAAACCACCATATCAAATCTGTCGATTAGTTTTAATGAAAATGAAAAATGAAAATAACTTATTTTCAACTATCACACGTGTAATAATCACGGAGAAATTGAGGCTTTTAATAGAGTCGGCACATTGCTGTGTTCCACACACTAGACCTGCATCGTGGGTACCAGGTAATATGGATCTGACAATACAAATGTTTTACCTCGGTCTAAAATAATTTAGAAAAATAATAATAATAACCAAGGAATTGTGTGTATAATGCGCGTCTATGTGTCAGGGCGCGTTTGTCTTTTGTTTATTGGCTATTTGTTAGTTTATGCGATATTATTTCTAAGAAGGTCAATTCTTCGCTAACTTGCAATATTGGTATGTATGTATGATAACAGAGTTGAATAGAGTCTGAAAAATTGTAAATCTAAATTGTAAGTTTATTATCTATTCGTATTCCAAAGAGTAGTTAGAATTCTAAGATTTCGATAATTTTCAGTGAAGTTTCTGTTCGATTTGCGTCGGAAGGAAGGTGTTGAACCTACACTCCTGCCGTTGTTAGTGTACATAGTATATTTCAAAAAAGTGGCGGGAGAAAAGGTGTTTATTATTTTATACAAACATTACTGAACAACAGTTTATTGATTTAAACTTTGTTTTCCCTACAGAAATAAAATGTATAATATTGCGTAGTTAATGCCTAGAAGTATTAAGTTAAATTTGTAATTTAACCACAATTCAAAATAAATGAAAAACGTTAATTATTAAACGTATAATTTTATTACTGTAACGTTCAAATTAAAAATGTTACCCTTTATTTTCAGGCTCATCCCAGATACGACTTCGCTTACTCCGTGACCGACGGACACATCGGCGACAACAAGTCCCAGCACGAGAGCCGCGACGGTGATATCGTACATGGCGAGTACTCTCTGCATGAGGCCGACGGCTCCGTGCGCAGGGTACAGTACACCGCTGACGACCACAATGGCTTCAACGCGGTAGTCAGCAACTCTGCGCCCGCGCATCACCCGGTGGCTGCACCCGCGCATATCCTCGCCCATCATTAACTGTTCAAACAACGATTCTTGAATTTTTCTATTACACTGATAATTTAGTTAAATTATTACAATATGCAAAAAATAAATATTTAATTACAAAGGTATAAAAACTAAACTAAATTTTTAATTTTAATTTCATCCTCTAACTCGATATTTCGTATTATTAGGCGTAGTCTAGACAAATATGTCTCTTCGACCCACCTTCCACCGAAGACATTTTGGGAAAACGTGACAGATGGTGACCCCATCGCCGTCTTTTATGCCCAAGCTAACGATATGAATTGTACTTAGGTTTTAAGAAAACCTATTGTAACGAGCCTTGGGGATCAAACTCGGGTCCTTTGCCTGGAATTCCGATCACTCAACCACTCGGCTATCGACAAATTATCTTTTTTCATTATTCAGATAAAGACGTGAAAAATGTGTAACAGGTTCTTTATTTCTATATTTCTTTTTTATTTGAAATAACCACCCTCGTCATGCGGTCCCAAAGTATGATTTTTTTTATTTTGGCATCTAGATACCGAAATTATATATGTCAGGAGGTTGGTACCTCATACCAATTTATATACCTACATAGACAAACATGCATATCTTTCTATATAGACATCCATGATATGAGTACAAAAGATTTAGTACAAAAGAGGTTAGCCCGAACAAACAAATAGACAGAGAGACAGATAAAAATATTAAATATTTTTTTATTTTAAATACTGCATATACTTTCATATGTAGGCAGTAAAAAGCTGTTAATTTGGTATTACAATTTTATTTGTGTGTATCAATTTAAAACAAATACTTATCATAGCTGTAAGTACACGTTAAAGTTGTCAATGGGCAGTATGGCGTAGAAACGACAAAAAAATGTAATATTTTTTTAGTATTTAAAAAAAATTCTATGATTTGTTCAAGTAAATTAAGGAAATAATTTTATACATTGCCTCTTTTTATCTTCAAGCAATTTCCAGTACTAGGGGAGGTTCATGCCTAGACAAATCTTATTTGGGACAACGTGATAAGTGGTGAGCCGATTGCGGTCTAAATTTGTGGGCCAAGCTAACTGTACCATATACTCGTAATGCATAGATGGATAGATACATCATATATCCACATAAATGCCCTTGACTGATTCATCGCACAAATGTTGGGCCCAGAACACGAACCCGCAACCCTTAACTTCAAAGACTGTGTCACTACCAACCTTGCTATCGAGTCACCGTCAAAGACTCGAGTTAAAAATCGAGACACGTTACCTTAATAAAAATAATAAGTTACAATGGTCGAGGTAGATACCAACTATGTTACGGGAGCTCCGACAGAGGCTATTATCCAGGTAACTTATTATAACTATGATATCTACGATGGTGGTAACTATGATAGCGCTTCGTCAAGCGGATTGCGATAGCAGTAATAGACACCTCGCATCTTAGACACTGCCGTCACGGGTCTGCTGAATTATGATTTAGGTTTTTTTGTTATCCCATTTGTCGGTAACCAATTGTATTTTCAAGTCTTTCCTTAGTCATCGAGTACCATTGTTGCGCTGCAACAATACGGCTAACTGAAAAAATGCCACGTGCAAAATCAAAGAGATACTACAACACATACTATCATCTGTGCCTGATGTGCGTGCGTATGTGACGGAATTTCTTTTGAACGGCTGGACTAATTTTAATGGATTTTTTTTAGATATTGTTCAAAAAGATTCAAAAATCGTTTAGATTCATGTGAATCTAAGCTATTTACCTTGGTAGGTAGCAGGGCAACATAACATACATACATAGATAGGAACATCATCACATATTCTAAGGTCTAATCAGAAGCGTTTGTATTATGGAAACAGAAACAAGGAAGGTACCATAAACACCCAGACCCGAGAAAATTTAGAAAAAGTGCTTTCTACTTTGAGCCGACCGGGAATCGAACCCGGGACCTCAGAGCTGGCGCACTATGAAAACCGGTGCATACGCCACTCTTCCACGACGGCCCTTACAGGTTCTGCTGCTCTTCGGCCCGCTAGTACTATATTATAATCAGGAATGCATTACTTAGATATCAAAAGCTTCTTTCTAACCTTTTAAGGTTGCATATGAAGCAAAAGTATTCTGTAGATAATTAGGTTTTTTTACATTATAGTGTTAAACCAAAAACTTTTACCGTGTGAATATAAGCTATAAATGTAACTCGTTTCTTAATTCGGGCAATAAATTTAATGTAAATAAATTTAATGACCTCTGGCAATTCGCATCCCACTCCTTACCTTACGTGTTGCCCCAGTCGCCTGTTAAACCGGAGCTCGGAGTCGCAAAAGTAGAGGTGGGCCTATGCTACTCCAAGGAGTATCTCCACCGGAAATGCTGGGAGGATACGCTCAACTTACATCACGAACAATCTGATGCTGCCTTTAGTATTGCTCCGCATACGGAGGGTTCAGTACTACGCTGATGACCATAGGGGATTCAACCCAGTAGTCCGTCACTCCTACTCAAATCATTACGCAATAAAGTTTTGCGTAGATGTCTTATATTACTTACGACCAAAGAATTATTAAAGCCTGTTCTATTCGCCATTCCCAATACAGGGTTAGACAGAGGTGTAGTCTAGACAAATATGTCTCTTCGACCCACCTTCCACCGAAGATATTTTGGAAAAACGTGACAGATGGTGACCCCATCGCCGTCTTTTATGCCCAAGCTAACGATATGAATCGTACTTAGGTTTTAAGAAAACCTTATTAATTTCACATTTTTTAAAGAAATTATTTCCCTTCTCATGTTACGATAGCCGAGTAGTTGGGTGGTCGGAATTTCTAGTCAAGAGACCCGAGTGGCGAGGTGGCAGGCTCGTACTAATGGGTTTTTCAAAAACGTATGTACGAATAACATCGTTGGCTTGGACATAAAAACGGCGACGAGCTCACCACCTCTCACGTTGTCCCGAAAATATGTTCAGTGGAAGGTGGGTCAAAGGGACTTACTTAATTTTCTAGACTAGATCTCTGTCCACCCCTGTATTGGAAATTGCTTGAAGATATTTATTTCCATTCTTTTTCTCTCCGATATAAACTCTTACTTGCATACTTGGGAATATTGTGGTATAAACTGACAGGTTAATATAAACACGTTGACCTTGTTACAAGTATAAATTTGTCAATATAAAAGCGGCCGTGTAATTGAAACATATATCAGTTACATACAGAACAACCCACGAAATGTTCTCAAAAGTAAGTAAATTTACATACTTTTTTGAATATTCAGCAGTTTGTAAGCGATTGTATTATACCGCTGTTATCATATATGACTATTCAATTATAAGTCACGATAGCCGAGTTGTTGGGTGGTCGGAATTTCGAGTCGAGAGACCCGAGTTCGATCCCCAGGTGGCAGTACCAATGAGTTTTTCAAAAACTTATGTACGAATTTCATCGTTAGCTTGGACATAAAGGCGGCGACGGGCTCACCACCTGTCACGTTGTCCCGAAAATATCTTCGGTGGAAGGTGGGTCAAAGGGACTTAATTGTCTAGAATTGACCTCTGTCTACCCCTGTATTGGGAATTGCGTGAAGATATTTATTTATTTATTTATTTATTTACTATTCAATTAGCTAGTCATATAAATTTTATCTTAGAACCTCGGCGAAAAAGAATCATTAAATTTTATAATTAATAAAAATTGTTCCAGATTTTGACTCTGAGTGCCGTTTTGGCTGTTTCTACAGCTGGTCTCCTGCCCCAGCCACATTACTCGTCAGCTGCAGCTGTTTCCTCGCAGAGCATTGTGCGACATGATCAACCCCAGGCTATTCACGCCGCACCTCTTGCCGTTCACGCTGCCCCAGTCGCTTATGCTGCTCCCATCGCGACATATGCCGCCCCCGCTCGCATCTCTGCCGGCCACGCTGTATCTTCTCAAACTATCTTACGTCATGACCAGCCCCGTGCTGCAATTGGCATTGCCCCTGTAACTTACGCTGCTGCGCCTGCGCATTACTCTGCACCTATTATCAGTCATGCTGCCCCCAGAATTGTTGCTACCGCTCAACACGAAGACTATTATGTAAGTTTTTTTTTATATTCATTACCTCATTTAATAAACTACAAGTACTGATGTAAATAAATATACAATTCGATAATGTGATTTTAGGCTCATCCCAGATACGACTTCGCTTACTCCGTGGCCGACGGACACACCGGCGACAACAAGTCCCAGCACGAGAGCCGCGACGGTGATGTCGTACATGGCGAGTACTCTCTGCATGAGGCCGACGGCTCCGTGCGCAGGGTACAATACACCGCTGACGACCACAATGGCTTCAACGCGGTAGTCAGCAACTCCGCGCCCGCGCATCACCCGGTGGCTACACCCGCGCATATCCTCGCTCATCATTAAAAGCTAGTACTATAATTGCGACTGAATAATTTATTGTATTTTACTATCCCGATATAAATAAAAAATATATAATCTCTAATGATGTTTTTCTTTATCTTTAGTTAAGGAACTGGGTATAAACGGGAATGCCATGTCAAACGTCATACTATTTTATTCAAAGCACTACTTTAAGTGAGACTAAATTAAAAAATATATTTAAGATTGCAGAAGCTCTTAGGTTTAGAAACTAAAAATTGTTTCTTCTACAGTTGATATTAAAATAAATAAAAACTAACAATAGCCGAGCGATCGGAATTCGAGTCAAGAGATCATAGTTTGATTCCCAGAAGGCAGGCTCATACCAATGAGGTTTTTCGAAATTTATTTAAGATTTATGTCGTTGGCTTGGACATAAAGATTGAAACAAGCTCTTCACTTGGTACATTGTCCTAAAATGAGCTGTTGTAAAAGGTGGATCGAAAGGACTAATAAAACTAATTATAAGCAAAGATAAATCTCATATTTCAGTTACTGAAATACTTTAAAACTATGTTTATCCAAAATAAGTAAAGTGTAACATTATGTCTAATAGAATTTACGAATTATAATAAGTACACAAATAACTTAGATAAGTTTTTAAAATAATTTGAAAGAGACCTCTCATTTTATTTCTCTCTAGCTAAACCGCGCATCTTTGTCTGCTTCACACATTCTTCTTCTTCTTCAGATTATTCAAATTTGTTTAAAATTATCATATCAATTATCATACCTCAATGTTTGTTCTTCGTTCTTATTTCTTACTGAATATCGAAAATCCATTGACGAACATAATCTACCTGCATCCATCAGGTTCTGTGCAGGTCACACTACTAATTATTATTTAAAAAAAAACTTCTTTTTAATTATTTCTTACCTATGGCCCTTTAAATGATTTTGCCAAGAAATCATTGTTTTTCAGAAGCAAAAAACAAAATAAAATAAGTAAATGCAGTGCAAATGCAAAACGTACAGATTAGCAAAATATGGCTTCTCTATTCCTACTGTAATAACGACATTGAAAGTTGAACTTATCACTCAAATGATTAAAGGTATACATCGATAGTTTGAACACCTTAAATGGTGAATACAACACATACAACGCAAAAGTTATAAATATGATAGGGAATATGAAAGAATATGTCACATAAACGGAATAAATAAATATATAAATAAACAAATATCTTCACGCCATTCCCAATATTGGGGTACAAGGCACCCATGTACATGTTATGATATAAATAATAAACTTTATTAAAATTCCGACCACCCAACCACTGGGCTATCGTGACGCCGTATACATAGACATGTATATACGTATTATTTATTTATTTTTTATTTATAAACTTCATTGTATCCCCTTAAAAATAAGGATAACAAAGGGCGAACTTAATGCCTTATCGGCATTCTCTACCAGTCAACCCGAGGCGTTGGAAATAAATGTTTTAGCTGCTTAACTTGGTATTAAGAAATTAGTAGTATAATAACCAAATACATAAAAAATATTACAATTATGAATACTACATACATACAAATTGTACATATACATACATACTTACACATAATTATAATAAATATATGTAATATCCGTTTTGTCTCACTGCCCTTAGTTACTAGCTTGATTGATATCTAAAAATGTTCACGTACTGAATTTTTCTAATGTTTTCGGGTAAGAAATTCCTGAGTAATGTAGCCTGAACAGTAAATGACTTGCCAAAGAAGTCAGTGAAGTGTTGCGGAATGCTAATCTTGTTAGTAGTAGAAGAACAGAGAAACCGATCGTGGGTTGAAGATAGATATAAGAATTTATCCTTAAGATGAGAATAATAAGCGGGATCATTTAATATGGAAAATAAAACCAACAGAATTCTAGAATTGCGTCTCTGTTCTACTGTAAGCCAGTAAAGATGCGAATGGTATTGAGGTATATGGTCATACTTACGCAAACCGAAGATATATCAAATATAATTGTTGAATAGACGCTCTAACTTGAGTAAGAGATATGTGCGTATGTATATCTTTACGCCATTCCCAATATAGGGTTAGACAGATGTCTAGGACAATTAAGTCTTTTCGATCCACCTTCCACCGAAGATATTTTTGGGACAACGTGACAGGTGGTGAGCCCGTCGACATCTTCATGTCTCAATCCAAAGATATAATCCGTACATAAGTTTTTGAAAAAACCCATTGGTACGAGTCTGCCACCTGGGGATCGAAAGCTGGTCTCTTGACTCGAATTCCGATCACCCAACCACTCGGCTATCGTGATTTAATTTACATTTAAATTGTATTTGTCATTTCATTATATTGACCGTAAAAAATAAACGTATCATATTGCTAAAGTATATAAAAAATATTTATTTATTTATCTTCATGCACAGTCCCTGGCGGGGTAGCCAGAGAGAAAAGATCACCACATGTCACGATCTTTACACAATTTATGTCAAGTTATTTTTTACATTTTGAATTATATTTCTAAATATAAATTTAATTAAAATAAATATAAATGAATAAAAATACATATCTAAATTGGACGTTCCTTTAAAGAGAAGAAGTTTTTTGCATTTTGTATTGTGGATGAAATCTAATTTCTATTTTTTAACATATTTCAGCTTTTAAAGACACAAATATCTGTCAGATTTGCTTTGGTTGTTGCTCGACTGTCATGTCCTCAAAAATTCACGATAGCCGAGTGGTTGGGTGGTCAGTATTACGAGTCTAGAGACCTGAGTTCGATCCCCAGGAGGCAGACTCGTACCAAGGGGTTTTCCAAAAAAAAAAAACTTACGTACGAATTGTATCGTTGGTTTGGACATTAAGACGGCGACAGGCTCACCACCTGTCACGTTGTCCCGAAAATATCTTCGGTGGAAGGTGGGTCAAAGGAACTTAATTGTCTAGACTTGACCTCTGTCTACCCCTGTATTGTGAATTGCGTGAAGATATTTATTTATTTATTTGTCATGTCCTCAAATAGTAGTTTTCTTCATTTCAAGGTGTATTCATATTTGTTAATCTTATAAACTTTTGCATTTACGATAAAAAGTCTACACGATTAATAAAATTTTAATTAGAAACATTTGAGCATAATACAATACCAAACACTAACTGAATTTTATAAATAATGGTATTGACATTAAGTCACTGACATTTTTATCTCATCGCAAAAATGTACATAAAAAAAAATAACAAGTGACAAGCTAGATCATCCACATATCGCATGTTTTATTTCGTATACAATACCTAGCAATACAAAAAACATAAGGTTTAAACCGTAATTATTACCACGACAATGACAGAATTTTATTGAACCGTGAGATTGAGATATCGTCGTGGCCGTTACCATAAACAGTATTCAGTTAAGGTTTGATTGGTGTATTATTTATTTTATTTTATTTTTAGTAATTTAATTGGTGTTTTATTAATTTTTAAGGCGTATACGCAACATACTTCAACTTTTTGACATGTTGACCTCGTCTCAAGTAAATCGCGGGTAATATAAAAGCATAGCAATGGAAGCAAAATGTATCAGTTGTTAACAAGTTTATCATAAAAAATGTTTGCACAAGTAAGTTTCACTTTATTTTGAAGATAAGATATCATTTGCAAGTATTTTTTTTCGTCAGCGTACAATTTTTTATTAATTTTTCAATATTCACTACGCTTTTACCAGTAATTATATTTTTCAATAGTTTTAGAAATTTAGCAAAAAAAAAATAATTATGTGCTATAATATATGTATATATAATATTCGTGTTTAGCTATATCATAAGTAAATACATCAATAAATTAAAATTGTTACAGATTTTGGCTCTGAGTGCCGTGTTGGCCGTCTCTACAGCTGGTCTTCTGACTCAGCCACATTATTCATCAGCTGCGGCTGTTTCTTCTCAGAGCATTGTGCGACATGACCAACCTCAGGCTATTCACGCAGCACCCCTAGCCATCCATGCCGCCCCAGTCGCTTATCATGCTGCCCCCATCGCGACATATGCCGCCCCCGCTCGTATCTCTGCCGGCCACGCTGTATCCTCTCAAACTATCTTACGTCATGACCAGCCCCGTGCTGCAATTGGCATTGCCCCTGTAACTTACGCTGCTGCGCCTGCGCATTACTCTGCACCTATTATCAGTCATGCTGCCCCCAGAATTGTTGCTACCGCTCAACACGAAGACTATTATGTAAGTTTTTTTTTATATTCATTACCTCATTTAATAAACTACTAATACTGATGTATATAAATATACAATTCGATAATGTGATTTTAGGCTCATCCCAGATACGACTTCGCTTACTCCGTGGCCGACGGACACACCGGCGACAACAAGTCCCAGCACGAGAGCCGCGACGGTGATGTCGTACATGGCGAGTACTCTCTGCATGAAGCCGACGGCTCCGTGCGCAGGGTACAGTACACCGCTGACGACCACAATGGCTTCAACGCAGTAGTCAGCCACTCTGCTCCTGGTCATCATGCTGCTCCAGTTTCTACTCAAATCCTCGCTCATCACTAACGCTAACGGTGTACGTTTATCGAAAAGTTTCTCCGCGTCTTTAATTTAATGATAGTTATTTGTATAAATTATTCAATAAAACAAAAATAGTTCCAAAACTTACTTCAGACCATTATTTTAACCCTTTTCAGCTAATAAAAACATGACTTTCATGGACAATTATTCAAATTTCAACAGAAATTGTCTAGAAAAAGCATAGAAAAATACTTAGCGAGAATATCAGATAACTAATACACTTTTGTTAAGGAATCAGAAAAAACAATGGTACAACAAACACTCTGCTCCGATGCATTATCGAAGAATCGGTTTTCTACGTTGACCATTCCGGGATTTGAACACGTTGTCTCAGAGCTAACAAGGCCTTAATAACCGATGTAACGGTATACACTGTTCGACAACAGCGGTGTCAAATATATGTAATAACTATATAGATTGCCCCATCTAACAGGACGGCATCTCACTCTTCCTCCGAATAACTTCAAAGTTCTTATTTTATTTATTGTACAATTCTCTGAAAAGGATTTCCTGTGTACATGAAAACAGTCCAGGATAGCTGTTGCATTTGAAGTCAATAAGAAACTAAAAATCCACACGGAAATATTCCGATTGTTATGTAACGATACATTTTAAGTTATAAATTTATGAGCTAGTTGGATTGAGCGATACTTTATGCAGTACCTGCCCTATATTTATACAACTGATGAAATTTTTAATTCAAAACGGCCTTTTAAAGTGCACAAGGTATACTCTCGCTTAAACAGGCCACAAACGGAATGGCGATCACACTACCATATCAGGAATATGGCATTTTGCACGCTGCTCTTTATACATTCGATAACTATAAAAATATAAATAACATAAATACATATAATTTAATAATGTAATACTTTACTTACAGACAAAATTATGTTAATATTTACAATACTTAATAACTAAAAACTATTATAATCGTAGAGCCCTACTCCTCGAGGCATGGTACCAAGAATGCTGGCTGCATTTCCACGTTGAATGGCTAGACTTAACCGTTGAGCAAGAAAAGAACCAGCCCTCTTGTTACCAGCGGCAACGATAAGTCGCTGATGCAATTCCTTTAGAAACTGCATCGCTCGGGGACCCCACGGACCGATTGTCTCTACGGCAAATGGAACAAATATATAGTCTCCTTTCAAAGACTCATATTTCCGCCATTTACCCGATTCAGCTGCCCCTGATGCCGCCCCGGCCCTTAGCGAAGTACAACCGAAGTACCACCAGTACAACTTGCAGAGATTTGCCTCTCTGCCAAGGGACTAAAGGCAAAGCCGTCGTGTCTCTTACCATCCCCCCTAAATATTCCACAAGGCTCTAAAACCGATCGAATATTTATGGAAACAAGAGCCCTTCGGATGATTTCATTCAAGGAACCGTGACGAGACAGTCTGCCGGGACTTTTTTGGCATGAAAGTCCGAGGAGGCCTAACTCGTCGACGTCGCTGCCACAAGGACATCGATGTGGTTGACAAATCGATGCTCCCAATCGTATTCCTACAGCTATACGTAAACTTTCGCTATCCAGTAATGTACCAAGGTTACTTGATGGTAAAGCATGTAGCCAGTAACTGGATTCCTTTGTGGAAACTCCTAGAAAGCGGGCGCGGTCTTTGTTACAGTAAAAATTGTTCTATAAGCATTTCTGCACATTCTGAACCAACGGGATATCCCACCGTTTTTGTGAGTTAGGTTCCAGTGGAATATCCTCGCCGGGACAGAGACGTAACCATGCTTCTCTTGCCTCGGTAGCAAAGGTCTAAAAGGAAAATTTTACGTGACAAATCATGAACACTATGTACGGAGGCAAGGAAAGCCGGCAGTGCAATATTTGAAACCTCTCTTATACCGATACCTCCAAATCTAACAGGTAAAGTAGCTTGAGTCCAGCTAGATGAGACTAAAGATAAATTTAGAATTTTTTCCAAAGCTATTTTGAGATTAAGGTCAATTTGTTTTAAAAAATCAGAACATTTCCATGCTGGACTCGAGCGGAGTAAATAAGTGAATTTAGGAACAAGAACGCAATGTTTTAAAAGAGTAAGCGCTATATGAGAATTAAGAATATACAGCTTATTAACATGTTCTAAAAATTGATCAAATTTTACTTTTAAAAGAGGTTTCATACTCTCTATAAATAACGGCGCTCCAAGGAGGTAAAGAGAATCCGCCGCAGTTACTTTAATGCCAGGAGATATATTGTTAAAATTTTGAAACAAACTGTGTCTATGAGAAGACAAACGGTCAGGAATGAAAAGTTCACATTTAGTATTATTTAATTCAAGGCCAATGTTTTTAAAATTTTGAATAATATTTTGAAGGTCATTTTGCACGTCATCTGTCTTTCCTCCTAGGCTGCCATCATCTAGGTACCAAACATTTAGTTTGGATTTCAACTTTCAAATAATCGGTGGAATTCCCAAACTAAACTATGCAGGGCCCAGTGGATCGCCCTGCTGAACTCCGACGGCTGAGTCAATTAAATGATTTTCGTAAAATAAATTAGAGTTTTGACTGTAACATTGCCAAACGTAATGGTAAATTTCCGGGGTATGTTTCGCAACCTCCTTTAGCAGGGATGATCTGTCGAGGGAGTTAAAGGCATTCCTAAGGTCAACTTTCAAGAGAACATCTGTTTGACAATTCGTTAAAAAAGTACGCACTGAATGTACAGCTGCCTCACAACCTCCTCTGCTACCGAAGCCTAACTGAATAGGCTGAAATTTTGACTTTAGATCGGAGGTTATGTTAATTGTGGTCATGCTAATTTAGAAGTTAAACGTCTAAAAGTGGAACCAACAGCTATAGGGCGGATACCAATATCTTTTTTTAAAGGCACATAACCTTGCTCCATATATAATTTTAACAAAATTGGGATTTACATTGCCAGAAAGCATAAAATTACTTAATTTTGTTATGTCACCCAAAAGAATTCGGTCGGCGTCACCGGCGGACGCGCTTACAAGATCTTTCAGATGTTGAGGCGTAATTCCGTGAATGCCGCCGGCATTCACGGAATGCCGCCGGAATGTAATGGCTGATAAGAAGGATCAGGAGGCGACGGTAGAAGCAAGGACGAATTGGCCTTAGGATACTTCTGATGTAAGCTTTCAAGGGTGTCCGCATATAATAATAACATAACATCACATACATTATTCTGATCCAGAAGTAGCTACAGCACTTGTGTTATGCATCAGAAACAACAAAGGTACCACAAACACAGAGATCAGACACATGTAGAAAACATTGACCTAACCGGCAGCCGAACCCAGGACCTCAGAGTTGACGACACTTTGAAAACCGGTGTGTTGCCCACTCATCTACGGTGATCGTCAAATTATCGTCCATTATAGACAATAATATAAGACAAATTTAGGCATTCCTTCATAGTTAACCTTACATGAGTTGTGGTAGCCATTACCGCTTTCAGAGTTTTTTTTTTCATACGCCACTTGCCACACCTACCGGAAAAAAGAGGTAACCAATAATCACGCCGGTGCCGCTCGGTATATTGGCCGAACATTTTTGGTAATGATTATGTTCTTATTTTTAAACTCAGATATTCTGATGAAATCAGACATTACGGCGTATGAAGGATAAATTTTTAATTTAAAAAGACAATTTTTTTAAACAGATTCTTTATAGCAAAAAATGACATATACCTGTGGTGTGAACCCATTGTTTCACCTGATAGTAAGCGATTACCTCAGTAATTTTTCAAAATCAGAGACTGCGACCAAGTTGTCCACGTCTACTAAAGAATTTAAAAAGAGGAAGAAAGAAAGAAACGTGAGTCAGCCTCTAATTAACATCACTCATCAAATAAAATGTCGGAGTGCAAGAAGTGTCTACTCCACGCGCAACAGCCTCATTGCATCAAGCAGCTGCAGAAGGAAAATGTTTTCGGAACTAGTCTTGAACTATGTGGACTGGATTCCTATCGCAATAATCGTAATGACGACTAACAATCAAAGTTAGGTGGCCGAATAACCTAGTTAGTAGAGACGTCACCGACAATACATTTCTACGACGAATATAAATGTTTATACTCTAGTTTACGATGTACATACTCGTATAATTTTTTATCTATGTAATTAAAATTATGTATGTCTTATAATTATTCAGTTACTAAGTCAGGTAATCTTGAGACAAGATGACAAATTTTAAAAAATGTTTAATTTTTTGAAATAATTCTAAGAAATTTATTCGATTAACGTAATTCATTCAATGGCGCGTTGTAACAATAAAAGGGACTAATAAAATCTTTATATACTTATCTGACCCGAACCGTTTAGACTTTTAAATGTCATTGACCAACTGACATAACAGTTGTTGAATGGCTTTGTCGAAACGTTTTCTTTTACATTTTTAAAGTTTGTGCTAAAAACAAAAACAATATATCATAACAATAATATATATATGTATATATATATATATATATATATATATATATATATATGTATATATATATATATATATATATATATATATATATATATATATATATATATATATATATATATATATATATGTATATATATATATATATATATATATATATATATATGTATATATATATATATATATATATATATATATATATATATATATATATATCTATATATATATATATATATATATATATATATATATATATATATATATATATATATATATATATATATATATATATATATATATATATATATATATATATATCAATAAAACAAAAAATATATCTTCAAACTATTCCCTATACCGGGTTAGACAGAGGTAAGTCCTTTCAGCTCACTATCTATTGGTGACTAAGGTGTCTAAGAGAGAACTTGAAGATATAATTAAATACAAATATTAAGTAAATATAATAATAGGGATAACCATCTCGTAAAATACCAGACCAGAATTCACAGAAAGCATACACACGGATAAGCAGCGGCGTCTAAGGTCGCACCTTAGTCTGTCTAGTGTCTTGTCTGCAATCAGCAATTCCGTACGGGACAGACCTATTTCCTGCAATAAATAGGATGGTGAACCCTGTATATTTCAAACACAGTTGGTATTGTATTAGCATACAGTAAAGGGACTAGAGTCTGGTGTAAGGTCACACCGGTTGAATCTAGTACTAGTACCAGGCTCTCACAAAACATTTTCTTAATTATAACATGATATTAATTTTTAGGTTTATAAATTGTGAGAGCAAATTAATATTATTTTATTGCAGGTTTTAATCCCACAGATATAACCTGGTAATATTAAGTTGACACGGGTATTGCCCAAATGTCAATCTAGGTTTTGATGGTAAATTACTAATTATGTGGTTATGAATAATCGGTGTCTGAGCAAAGTTAAAGAAATTTTCGAACGATACGGCTGGTGTTGAGCATAGTGGCTTTTTGTAAAGTAATATATATGTATTTAAGTAAATTTAATATTTTCAAAGTGTTATGTAAGGCTATAGGTATAACACCAGTGGTGGGTATAATGATAGGTACTATAGAAACTCTATCCAATTTCCAGACTCATCTCATTTCTTTCTGTAACTTGGTGTATTTTCTTATTTTTCTATGATAGATGATTGTATATTGTTCGTCTTAATAACAGCTATGATATAACAAATAAATGAATAAATATCTTCACGCCATTCCCTATACAAGGGTAGACAGAGGTCTAGACTAGACAATTAAGTCCCTTCGACCCACCTTCCAACGAAGACATTTTCGGGACAACGTGACTGGTGGTGAGCCCGTCGCCATCTTTATGTCCAAGCCAACGATATGATTCGTACGTAAGTTTTTGAAAAACCCATTGGTACGAGCCTGCCACCTGGGGATCAAATGGGGAGCTAGCTATGATATATGCATGTTTCTTTTGTATGTCTACGAGCGTTGTCTGGGCGGTTGTTTTTAATTGTGTGATCGGTTAGAATAGTGGGGTCAAAGTATTGGGTGTGAGTTGGACTATCATGCACATGTTGAGGGATATATTTATAGTACGGAGTTGATGGACCTTGGATAAGGCAGTATTTTCGACATTGATCTGATTGCATTGTCCCATCTTTAATTAGATATTTTCTGTAGATCCTTGTGGATGTATTGCAATTATAAAACCTTCTGTTTCGGGAAACATCCTGAATAATCTAGCCAATTATTCGAAGCTTCTTTATCTATAAATAGTTGGTTCAAATCTATAGAGTGTCGACCATGAAACTCCTTTCTGCTCCAGCTATTGTATTTATCATAGTAGTATTGCTTTTCATCAATTGCTTTCACATATTCTTATTTAAGGATCAACTTTCATATATTTTACAAATTGTATCATGTAATATGCTAGATGATTTTTTGCTATTGAAAAACTGTTTTAATGCATATAATTGTTTATTATGTAACATAACTATATCTATTAGGCCTCTTTCGCCATCTTTTATTTGAAATGTTGTGCATTCTATAGTAGCTTCAGGATTGTGATGGCGATATTGCGTAAGATTAGTTCCAGTTTTCTTTGTAAAGTTTGAAATTCTGATGTAGACTATTTAATGACGCCAAATGAGTATTTCAGTATCAGTGCGAATGTATTGATAGACAAGAAGAGATTTTTTACTTATGCGTTTTTTTGTATTTACGCGAATGGTACACATCTTAAATAAAAAAAATCGGATTTTATCGCGTTTTTATTTAGTTTTTAACAAACTGTCGCGTTTCGGATGGTTTACAGCATCTGTGGTCACAGGGAGACTCCCGTGACCACGGAGTGCTCCCGAGTTAGATTCCCGGACGGATCAATGCAGAAAAACCCCTTTTTCTTAATTGTCTCGAGTCTGAGTATTTCGTAATTTCAATTCCATAAAAAGTGATTTGGCTATTTAGGTAAGGGTAGAAGGTCAAACAGAATCATAGTACGTACTTAAAAGATTTTTTTTATTTCAATTACACAATATTAAATATTTGTTGTAATTATGAGCTGGAAGTATCTGCTGCCTAAGTTTCTTTTGTTATTCAAATTTATTGTTTGTGGTATAAAATAAAAGAATTATTATTAATTAATTAATTGGTTCAAATTTATGTGCCTGAAATCTATAATCAAATTTTAAATATATGATATAAAAAATCATAAATTATTGATTACAATTTATTATTTTACTATGCGCACATCAATAAGATTATCAGACTTAAATTACAATGGCTATACAGATAGTGGAATATATTCCTAGAAAAAAGTAACCAATCAACGTTAAGGATGCGAGCCCAAATACATATAATAAATAAGTAAATACTTACGTTACGTAGTAAATACTCTTCACGCCAATCCAAATACAGGGGTAGACAGAGATCTAGTCTAGAAAATTAGGTCCCTTCGACCCACCTTCCACCAAAGATATTTTTGGGAAGACATTTTTCGCCACAGTACGCCGTGATAATTATAATAATTTCTCCAAAAGGACAAAGCCGTGCCTTCTTTTAGAAATGCGCTTATCTACTAGTCTCGAGGATACTGTTTGATTCTTTGTTTAATGATATTTTAAGACAATATAAGCTATTTAAAGTTAGAAAAAGTCACGATAGCCGAGTGGTTGCGTAATTGAAATTCGAGACAAGAGACTCGCATTTGATCCCCAGGTGGCCGAATCGTGCCAATGGGTTTTTTCAAAAACGTATGTACACATTATATCGTTGGCTTGGACATAAAGATGGCGACAGGCTCACCACTTGTCACGTTGAGCCGAAAAATGGCACGGTGAAGGGACTTAATTGTCACTTCACATGAGTTGCATGTCATCAACTTTAATATGTAACAAGAATGTTATGTAACCTACAAGTAAAATAAATAAGGTTTGCTATTAAATGTTGTCTCGTCAACCTTGTGCAGTGAAATGCACTCACTATAAAAGCTCTTTTTCAAGGGGCAGGTGTATCAGTACTTGTAAAAGATACTACAAAAAACATGTTTACAAAAGTAAGCTGCAACAATAATTTATTAATTATATTTTTTTTATTTGAATATCTTTCATTAATATGTTTTTTTTTCACAGACGTTAGTTTTCAGCGCCTTAATGGCGATAGCATCTGCTGGACTCCTGGCCGAGCCACATTATTCTTCTGCGGCGGCTGTCTCTTCACAAAGCATCGTGCGCCATGATCAACATCAAACCCTTCACGCCGCACCTGTTGCAGTTCAAGCTGCCCCTGTCGCTTACCAAACAGTCCCCGTAGCTTACCAAGCTACTCCTGCTCATATTTCTTCTGGGCACGCAGTATCTTCGCAAACCATACTTCGTCATGGCCAACCTCATGTGACAGTAGCAGCAGCACCAATCACCTACGCTAGTGCACCTGCACATTATGCTACATCACATATTAATTATGCCGCTCCTATTTCATATCAAGCATCTCCAGCTCATTTATCTGGTGGTCATGCCGTATCATCTCAAACTTTTCTCCGCCATAATCAACCTCGCATTGCAGTAGCAGCATCACCTGTTTCATACGCCGCTGGTCCTGCCTACTATGCTGCGTCTCATAACAACTATGTTGCGCCAGTTTCATACGCCACGTCTCCTTCTCATATTTCTTCCGGCCATGCCATATCGTCTCAAACCATTCTTCGTCACAACCAACCCCACGTTGCTGTAGCAGCAGCACCAGTTTCCTATGCACCATATAACTACGCTGCAGCACCAGTTTATGCTTCCTCTCATATCAATTATGCCACACCAGTTCTCTACTCGTCTCCTGCTCGTTATTCTTCCGGCCATGCTGTTTCTTCTCAGAACGTAATTAGCCATAACCAAGGACACTCTTCCGTTGCCATAGCTCCTGTAACTTATGCCGCCACTTCTGGACATTACGCTGCCCCTGTCGCATACCAATCTTCCCCAATCCGTCAATCATCCGGTCACGCTGTTTCTTCTCAAACTATCCTCCGACATGATCAGTCCCACGGTGCCGTAGCCGTTGCTCCAGTTACGTATACTGCTGCTGCGCCTTCTCATTATGTCGCACCAAGCCATGGTTTGGTTGCAGCCACTCACCACGTAGAAGAATATGTACGTAAATATTTTAAAACTCATAACATACAAAACTACTTCCTATAAGTTATTATTCATACTTATATTAATCTCACTTTGTTGTTGCAGTCTCACCCAAAATACGACTTTGCATATTCTGTTGCTGACGGACACACCGGCGATAACAAGTCTCAACACGAGAGCCGCGACGGCGACGCTGTTCATGGTGAATATTCCCTTTTGGAAGCTGATGGTTCAGTGCGTAGAGTAGAATACTCCGCCGATGATCATAACGGTTTCAACGCAGTCGTGAATCACTCTGCCCCTACGCAACATGCCGCATCAGTGCCCGCACATATTGTCGCCCATCATTAAAATGAACGTTCCTTTTTTCTAGTCACTCTCTTGGGTAGTTAATGTTGTTATGAATAAATAAAATTTGATAGATAACTGAATATATATTTTTTTCTTTATAAAGCTTGTAATACCTAATATTATCCTATCCTACTATCCCTCTCATAATGTTAAAGGGAGAGTTTATATTATATTTGGATGTTTCATGCTAAAACGAAAAAATGAGTTTGAATTAAATTTGTAAAAATATAGTTTTAAAGTGAGTATAAGAAAAACTTTTTGACTGATTTAAATTAAATGCTACAATCTTACTTAATTAATCTTGCAGGAATTTCTATCTAATACTACAAACTCCAATGAGAATTCAATTCAGTGAATTCTTCTCTAATTAAAAATTATTTTACGCAAATATTTTTCAATTCATAAAGTTTTTTTATTATATAGTTTTATAAAATAGTTATTCTCTTAAATACGTTAATTTACTGAATATGCTACACTTTTTTTGGAACAGGTCAAGTCTACATATTTACATTCTCTTTTTACACATGTTAATGTATTTAATAAGTGTAAACGTATATAAACTGTTGTAAAAATTAATATCGATAAAAGTTCTGTGATATCTTTGCGAATGTTTGTATTTATAAGTTAAACAGTAAGGTGGTATTACAAAAACTATCATTCCTAATATAATTGTGCACAATTTGCATTATTACGCGATTAGAATCTATAACAAGAATGTTGGTGGTTGTATTATGAGAACCTGTTACATCTTTAATTTTTCCAATTTTTTGGATTTCGCTGATTTACAGTTATGTAATAATTCTTCATATTACATAAAATATTCAAATTATTTTCAAATTCACGATAGTCCAACTCGATACACAGCAGGAAGGTTTGTGGGCAGCGATGAATGTTTTCGATTATGTTATATACGTTTTTTATTGATAGCTTGGACTTAAAGAAGGTGGCAACTTACTTCTACTACGTCTAACTACTTTTTGGTTGATCATGTTGCTCTTTTTAAAGATACCGTTGCAGCTGATGATAGACCAGCCTTTTACACAGTTACCACGGCATCAAGGCCAGAATCTGTTGACAAATTTTAACCAAATGACTTTTCACGCCTTCCATGTTATTCCTTTATTAAATATTAATAAACATACTCTTAACACTTTCTTTGAAAAACATTTAGGTATAACATTTCTAGGCTGACTGACTCAATAAATGCAATGATTTAAATTTATATACCATGAATTTTAGAGGCGGGGCAAGGTCATCTATTTCTCGACTAGGTACATATTTTGAACGGATTATTAAAATTTGATCTACTTTCCACGGGATGTGGCGTATTGGCCTTTATGATATGATAAAATCATAAAAATTATAATCACGCTATTCCCAATATAGAGGTATCCAGTACAGGTCTATAATTAAGTCCTTTCGACTCACCTTCCACCGAAGACAGAATATTTTATCATATAGATTTGATAACTCAAATCATGGCATATAAAAACATAATACAGTATTTGTAAGATAAATGAATTTGTATCATTTTATATTTTCCCCTCTTGATTACTACTGGGAATAAAACTTTGGTATTGATTGACCTTCAAATATTTTACGACCGCAATTTTTTTTTGTTCCATGTATTTCAGTAAAGTTGCTTTTAAAGCGAACGCCTGACTTGACTTTAGTTTAATTATTAACCTTACTTTAATTTAATTATTATCAAATATTATCTGACTTTGTTATAACAGTTTAGTTATACTAATACATTTCAAAAGTAGTTACAATAATTGGTAATTCGTTTCATTGTAAGCATTGCTCCAAAAAACGACCCAGTTTTAAGGTCAGGGATAGCTGCATATTTGACCAGTTCATGTCGGCGTTACGCTTACGTTATACATTCATTGCATAATATTCGTGCCGGTGAATTAATAAAAGTGCACCTCAAGGTAGAAACGATCAGTATGTTATCGATATGTGTAATTTAAATATTACCCTTAATGAATACTACCTAACATTCGCTATACGTATATAAAAACGAATGGGGAAGAATTGAAGAATATTATTAAAGAATTTATACAAACACAGGATGGGTGTTAAAATTTATTTTTTCTAACAGGGTTATTTTTACTTATATTACACCTCTCGACCACGAAGCAAGAGGGATGAGATAAAAAAATATACAAAAATCGTGATTGTAATTTGCCACATAATGATATTAAACAAAAGATTACTCTAACACTCAAATGAACTTTCGTAATATTTATTATACAAAAGAAATTGAAAAGAAGTTTTATAGATTGCTGTTAATATATACAGTGTAGGTGAGTTTCTTCCCCAGCGATAATCAGTTTGTGAGCTAAGTCATTAGCCCATTTCGACTGAACAAGCTGCTATGCCTTACACCTGCGGTTACTCCAGCGCTTTTTATGAATTTATTATCTTTCTTCATCGATTATTTACTCAATATGATGTAGTAATATAGCATTACAATTTGCTTGATTAATTTAGAATGCTTCAGCAAATATTTGTTTGGTTACTTACATAAAAATAACATCTGAGTATTATATTCATCCGAGTGGTTAGATAGAATATTACCACTCTATTTCTTCCCGAGGATGTCGTAAGAAGCGTCTAAGGGAAATAGCTTTGAATATCGTTATAGCAACCGATAGATGACGGGAAAACCATCTCTAATAATATCAGACCAACTTAATCAGACCGAAGATGGGCAGCAGCATCTGAGGTAAGAGTGGTCTGGTACTGCGATCGCCAATCCGCTTGCCAAACGTGGCGATTATGGCAAATCCTCCCTATGGGAGATGCCTATGTTCTGCAGTGAACGTTAACAGGCCGATATCTATGTATACATATATACATTAGTTATATTATTATGTTTTCCGATAGCATACAAAATATTATAAAAAAAATTAAAACCAACTCTGTAGTATCCAACATGAAAGAAAATACAGAAAATTTTTTTTTCTGTATTTTCTCTCTGTGCTGTTAAATTAGTATTGTTAGAAATTTTTAAAACAAAACTAACTTGTCACAATAAATTATAAGATAAAGGTAAGGTAAGGTAAAGTTTTTATAAACAACTGAAATCCGCTCTTTTCTTGTGACTTGGATAATAGTGTAACGCCGCAGGCATTGGCCTCGAAATGAGAACCAGAAACGGGATGTCAACAACTTAAATAACGGCTCATTTAAAAGAGATTAGCTTTCGAAACAAAGCTTCTAAAATCTGTGATTTTGTAAAAAGAAAGGGAAAACAACAACTGAAAGCATCGTGTAATAAGGGACTAATTTCTATTTAACGGTCTAAATACATAATTAAAATATTTTCAATGTTTTTCAGTTTTGAAATTTTGGAATATTTGGAATACTTATCCTAATTTTAAATCACTTTCACATATAAATTATTTTATTAGAACGATAACATTTAATTCTGTGTGTAAAGATGAGCGTATAAATTACTAATAAAATTACATATAACTAAAATATGATATTGAAATAACCGTTTTTACTACATGTATATGAATATATACGGTACATAAACAAAAACATTTTTTTTTTACATTTATTTCTGAAACGGCTGGACCTATTTTGACAGGACTTTCACAGAGATATAGCTAATGTTATGAGGAGTAACAAAGGCTACTTTTATTTTACGAACATAATTAGGGTTCCGCGTTAAGTTTTAAACTGTAGGGGCAGCTAGCATTACTAACAAAAACTCAGAGTACACATTTTATAACCTTAAATCAACCAAAATGAACCTAAAATTGTAATTTGTAAAATATTAAAAAAAATTGTTGATGCTTTACTCCGACTATACTCGGACGGCTAGTCTAAAATAATTGCATCCGTCGACTCCACGCATCTTGAAGAAACACAAACAAAGACTTACTCTTGAGGCCACTCAAGAATCTTTCTTGGTAGTCAGTTCTTATGGCTAATGTTATAAAATTGAAGAATAATAAATTAAATTAATAAATACCTTTTTATAACGGGGGCCTAGTCTAGACAATTAAGTCCTTTCCACCCACCTTCCACCGAAGATATTTGTGGGACAACGTGACAGGTGGTAAACCCGTCGCCGTCTTTATGTCCAAGCCAACGATATAATTCCTACATAAGTTTTTGAAAAACCCATTGGTACGAGCCTGCCACCTGGGGATCGAACTCGGGTCGCTTGACTCGAAACTCCGACAACCCAACCACTCGGCTATCGTGACTTATAAACTAAATAAATAATTTTAAATAAAAACAAATCTCTGTCAACCCACGCTGCGTATGCTACTCGTATTAATTCATTCTTCGTAGTGATATGTTAACTAGCCATCAATTCTCACAACTTCTTGTTATTGAATAACAGCGGATATTTTGTTTGGATATTTGATGTCATAGTCATAACATGAAACCTTAAGCAATTACATAATTTTATATTGATTTAATTAATAGCACATTATATAAATGAAGCCATCCTTCTTATATGTACAAGCAATATGTTTTCAAACACTTTAATAATGGGAGACGACCAGATGGCCTAATTAGTAGTGAACCGGCCTTCAAAGCTAAGGGTTGAATTATAATCGCGTTAGGGTAAAAACATTATTGTGATGAATATGATTGATGTACTTGAGTCATGTATATTTGAAAATTTCTTTATGTAAATATATATGTATCGAGGTCACGATTACCTAGTGGTTGGGTGGTCGGAATTTCGAGTCAAGAGACCCGAGTTCGATCCTCAGGTGGCAAGCTCGTACCAATGGCTTTTTCAAAAACTTATGTACGAATTATATTGTTGGCTTGGACAAAAAGACGGCGACGGGCTCACCACCTGTCCCGTAGTCCCGAAAATATCCTCGGTGGAAGGTGGGTCATAGGGACCTAATTATCTGGATTAGACCTCTGTCTATCCCTGTATTGGGAATTGCGTGAAAATATTTATATTTATTATTTGTATAAGTATCTTAGTATAATGTGCCGATAGCTTGAACATTAAGACGGCCACTAACTACCACCTTGAGCAAATAAGCTCCGGTGGAAAGTGGGTCGAAAGGACTATATTAAAGAGGTCTAATCTCAGCCTTCCCTAGGAATTTGCATATATATATATATATATATATATATATATATATATATATATATATATATATATATATATATATATATATATATATATATATATATATATATATATATATATATATATATATATATATATATATATTTGAAAGTCGACGAGGCCATCATAATCATTAAACATAGTAAGTAGATAGCGACACACTGGATTTTACATTGCGCGAGATACCTTGCACCTTAGACGCCTCTGCGCCCTCTGAGCAGTGTTGTATATATTTCGGATTTCTTATGCCGCAATTCCCAAAACTGGGGTAGACAGAGATCTAGTCTAGATAATTAAGTCGCTTTGACCCACCTTCCACCGAAGATATTTTTCGGGACAAAGTGATAGGTAGTGAGCCCATCGCCGCCTTTATGTCCAAGCAGACGATATGAATCGTACATAGGTTTTGAAAATACCCATTGTTACGAGCCTGCCACCTAGTGATCAAACTCGGGTCTTCTGACTCGAATTCCGACCACATAAATATATATATATATATATATATATATATATATATATATATATATATATATATATATGATAAACTTTTCACTGATCTTCTTAAATATATATATATATATATATATATATATATATATATATATATATATATATATATATATATATATATATATATATATATATATATATATATATATATATATATATATATATATATATATATATATATATATATATATATATATATATATATATATATATATATATATATATATATATATATATATATATATATATATATATATATATATATATATATATATATATATATATATATATATATATATATATATATATATATATATATATATGTATATATATATATATATATGTATATATATATATATATATATATATATATATATATATATATATATATATATATATATATATATATATATATATATATATATATATATGTATATATATATATATATATATATATATATATATATATATATATATATATATATATATATATATATATATATATATATATATATATATATATATATATATATATATATATATATATATATATATATATATATATATATATATATATATATATATATATATATATATATATATATATATATATATATATATATATATATATATATGTATATATATATATATATATATATATATATATATATATATATATATATATATATATATATATATATATATATATATATATATATATATATATATATATATATATATATATATATATATATATATATATATATATATATATATATGTATATATATATATATATATATATATATATATATATATATATATATATATATATATATATATATATATATATATATATATATATATATATATATATATATATATATATATATATATATATATATATATATATATATATATATATATATATATATATATATATATATATATATATATATATATATATATATATATATATATATATATATATATATATATATATATATATATATATATATATATATATATATATATATATATATATATATATATATATATATATATATATATATATACGTATGTCTGAATATATGCAGTAGTTTACTCGTATATAATAAAAAAATATCTTCACGCAATTCCCAATACAGGGGTAGACTGAGGTCTAGCCTAGACAATTAAGTTCCTTCGACCCACATTCCGCTGAAGATATTTTCGGGACGACGTTACAGGTGGTGAGGCCGTCAAGCCAAAGATATAATTCATAAATAAGTTTTGAAACCCAATTGTATGAGCCTGCCACCTGGGGATCGAAGAACATGTAAGATTTATAAAACGCACGTGTGTATGAGATCAAACACACACTCGTCCTTACTCTTGACAGTTTTAGTTCATCACCTCATACAAATTGTAAAAAATATTTTAAAATGGAGTAACTGACTAATTTTGGTAGAAAGCTTTTCATTCTTTTAACAATAAATAATTAAAGCACCCAGCTTATTGCAGTAATTATTTTACACTACATGCTACCTGGCTGAGGAATGATCTTCCTATCCATATCCGGCATTCCAAATCCCTGCCTATTTTTTTAAATCCTGGTTGCTGAACACTATCTATCATCATTAACTACGTCGTCACAGTTATTACGAACAGCAGTTATTTTTGTATTGACATGTTTATCATTTTTTTTTCAAATAGTTCACTATATACACACAAATGTAAGCTAAATTTGTTATATTTATGTATATGTAAAATATTATTTTAGTTATATGAATATAATTACCAGTTTAATAAAATATTATTTTAGTTATATGAATATAATTACCAGTTTAATAAAATATTATTTTAGTTATATGAATATAATTACCAGTTTAATAAAATATTATTTTAGTTATATGAATATAATTACCAGTTTAATAAAATATTATTTTAGTTATATGAATATAATTACCAGTTTAATAAAATATTGTTTTGTTCTTTTTCTTTTCGTGTACACTTCTGTCTCAATATTATGTTTAAGTTCCTGTCCATCTTATGGTTACCTGGAAGAAATTACTTTAAATGATAAGGTCGCCCATTGTACCTTTTAATGTTGTTTTTTTGTAAATCCTCCTTATGTAATTTTTTATTCCATTGTGAACAATATTTATATTAAATTATATTTCATTTCACACAATTATTCACACATCAATATCACTGTCCCACTGTTACATTCAAATGAAATCACTATGAAATAATAAGTGTTCAATAATTACTATGGATATTCAATGAGCTCTTTGTAACATGGTGATGCAATATTTCT